>CM023200.3:10611752-10664593 GCA_004115045.4 Sinella curviseta | reverse complement strand
ATAAGTCAATATAGATTTATATGTATAAAGCATTTATAGCAATATTGTCACTTATTGTTAACTTTAACCTAATTGCATACTTAATTACTAGGTACTTTGGTACCTTACCATCATATCGTCCCCCACTTTGAAGAGTATGACTATACCTATCTCTCCCCCCGCTACAAAATAAACTTAAATCCTTTTGAAGGGAATCTCATTCAAACCTTTCTTAACTCTTTCTAAATTAATCATCGCGTGACGCATACGCTGTCGCTTACGGCGTAGGCGATTCAACACTCTTCTAGGCATTTTTGAATTTCTCATTAACACAAAATAATTCAACAAATCATATTCGCTAACTTCATTAACACTTAACACATTATCGAATGGATTATTTCTCAATTTAGAAACATCACAAACAACTTTAACTGAATCAAAATTATCCTTATCAACTAACATATCATTATTATCATTATCAATTGACATCTTATCATCCATATTTACAACTTTTTCTAATGAACTTGAATCAAAAACGCAAACTTGAGCTTCGACATGGCTCGGTTCGACAGTGAAAGTCTTTTCAATCTCTTTCTCTTCTTCGCAAACGATCTCAACAGATTTTTCTACTACGATTTCATCATGACTCTGAAAAATTTGGATAATGTTTTCTTTGCAATCTATATCATTTTCTGAACCATTTTTCCATACAGACTCTAGCATACGAATATTTTTCGGTTTAACTATGCATAAATATACCAAATCAACATTACTAATTACTCGACAAGGTTTACTATCTCTCAACTTTGCTGTATTCTCTCTCCACGTCCATAACTTTTCAAACAAATTAAAATATTTCTCACGACTGAACAACTTTTGCTTTTCTTCTGACAAAACTTTAGTACAATCTTTCCAAATATCATTAACAGTCTTTTTATCGGGAAAACAATAAATTCTTATCATCCAAAAACGATGATGCTTGTAATCCAACGAATTTGACAAGAAATCAATGTGTAACTCTTTCATTTTCTCCCACGCAAATAACAACAGTTTGGAATCATTACATGCGTATTCTAAAACGGTTTTTGGTAACGGTCTGAGCCTAAACAAAAATGTTTGATTTTCTTTTTCAATATCAACATCCAAATAATGTTTTACAAGTTTTTTAAATGAAATTTTCTTATCACCTGTGATCTGATAATGAACATCTTGTAAATCTAATGTCGCGCATGTAAACAAATCAAAATCTCTCTGCAGTGCAAGCAGATCTGACGTATCGAAGATAAGCTTCAAAATATTACTTCTAGTGAATACAGGACCGAGGTAAAACTTAATTTTTGACATTAAAGCAACTGAATCGACTATGAAATCAATTGAATCACCTGAAATTTGGATCAATGAAGTTAATTGATGATACGAATACTCATTGTCAATCTCTAAATCTACAGAAATTGTATCTTTATCCATCAAAATATAGCTCATTTCTTTTAACGTTTCTTCTGAATCTACGTACCAAAAATCTTTACGAGAAGAATCAATATCTAGACGTTTTAGCATATTATTATTCAACTTAAAACTATTAGCTTTATCACCATACGGATTTAGATGATTAGCAAAATGTTCCATCATATTTATACGAACTCTAGCATTGAACGATTCTTCATCTAATTTGGAGACTTGTAATCCCAGCTTCTCGCAACGACGGCGATTCGCGTGGTATTTCTTACTCTTCAACTGCGTAGCGTTTAGATTAGTCATCATCTGAAATCAACATATAAATTAAACGAAAAATTACTACATTTTAACTCAAGACAATTGCTTTGCACGATACTTGTCGTACTTGTGATAACTTTCTGATTTTCTTTGTCTTGTCTTTCTAATATTATCATCATCAGGAGTTAATTCTTCGTCAAATGAAATTGGTGGGTAATAGATTTTCAAATCTGATACATGTCTTTTAGGATTTAATTTTCCGGGTAAGTCTACCGTGTACGTTAATTCATGTTTATCAATAATTTTAAATGGACCAATCCATCGTTCTGAGAATTTTTGACAAAAATGTTCATTAGCTTTTGATAATTGATGATTTTTAACCATGACTAACTCGCCAATATTGAATTCAAAACGTCTATGTGATTTATCAAACAGAATTTTACGAACTTCTCGAGCTTCTTTAATATTTTTACGAACATACAAAAGTAAGGAACTTATTGATTTTGAACTTAAGCTTAAATCTGACAAATTTATATCTGAGCTTTCTGGATTTAAAGATCTATCGATTGGAAATTGAATTTCTCTACCCAAATTTAATAAAGCAGGTGAAACTTTTGTGGTTTCATTTACCATTGAGCGTAATGCTAACGCGAATTTTTGCAAATGTACGTCCCATAATTGATGATTTTCATACGCAAAACTTGCTATCATTCTGACCAAATCTTTATTTGTTCTTTCACAACGATTTGCACTTGGGTGATAGGCGCTGACTGTTACATGTTTTATATCCCAATCTCTACATAATGCTTTAACTTCTTTACTGACAAAGTTTGACGCGTTATCCGTTACAATTACTTTAGGAGAACCAAAACGACAAATAATAGTATCTTCAATGAAAGTTACAATTCTTTTAGCGGTGGCTCTTGGCATAGCTTCTAATTCAACCCATCCGCTTAACTGATCGACTGCGACTAAACAAAATTTATTTCGCTTTGTTTTACTAGGAGGAAAAGGACCAATAAAATCGAGAAAGATAGTTTCCATGACTTTTTCTGCGAGAGGAACATCCCCCAATAAACCTTTAACTTTTAAATTCTCTGATTTAATTTTCTGACAAATTAAACAACTTTTTACGAAATCTGCGATATCTTTATTCATTCCATTCCAGTAAAATCTCTGTTTCACTGCATACTTTGTTTTCTTAATACCGAAATGACCAAACTCTGGTGTACTGTGAAAGTACGACAAAACTTCTTGCTTCAACGAACAAGGAAGCACTAAAACTAATTCATATTCTATATTCTTACCACAATTACAATTAACACTTAAATCAATTTAATTACATCTTACACAATTCTCAAGACCTTCAGTATTTTCCTGAACTGTCTCCTCAACACTATTTATATTTTCTGACCCAACTGGACCTTCAGAACTTACTTTACTAAATGGATGTACATATCGATACAAAATACCTTCACTCAAACAGTAGAAACGAGTTGAATCTTGGACGTCCTTCACCGCGGAAGACCTACTCAATCTACCAACAATTTTCTGAATCTCTTCGTCTTTACTTTGCTCGCTTTTAACTCTATTCAACAAATCATTAAAGAAAGTGAGTGCGAAAACTGGTGTAAACATTTCCTCAGGATACTCAGAAAGGTGATCAATCTCTCCAACATCCCCAATATTACGTGAAAGTAAATCTGCTAATACATTTTTACGTCCCTCATAATATTTAATCTCACAATTCCATCTGCTAATTTGGTGGGCCCAACGAGTTAAATTACGATTCGGGTGTTCGGTTTTCAAATATGTCAATGCTTTATTATCGGTATAAATGATAAACTTTTCTCCACTGAGATAATCAGAAAATTTTGCTAACGCGTACAAAATTGCTTTACATTCTTTTTCAACTGCACTTAAGTGCTTTTCACTATCTTGAAACTTTTTACTACCGTAAGAAATTACTCTTTCTTTTCCATCTATTTCCTGGCACAAAATCGCGCCCATACCAACGTCTGATGCATCCGTTCTTACGTACAAAGGAAAACTATAATCAATTCCATGCAACGTTACATCTCGAAGTAAGACTTGTTTTAAAATTTCAAAAGCTTTGTGTTGCTCTGGACCCCAAAAAAATTCAGTATTTTTTCTCAAAAGTTTACTAATAGGAGCAAAAATTTCAGCGAAATTCGGCAAAAAATTCATCAAATAACTACAAAGACCATTTAAAGTACTAACTTCGCTTTTGTTTGTTGGTATTTTCATATTTACAATTGCAGAAACTTTACTAGGATTAGGCCTTATGCCGTCTTGCGTAATAATATGACCCAAAAATTCTATTTCAGATCTTCCAAAACTACATTTATTAATGTTTGCTGTGAGCCCAGCATCTCTTAATCGAATAAAAATTAATTTCAAATGTTCAATGTGCTCTTCGAAAGTTTTTGAAAAAACAATAATATCATCCACAAAAATGAAACAAAATTTAGCAATATAACCTTGTAAAACACGATTCATTAAAGAAACAAAAGTTGCAGGTGAACCCTTTAAACCAAATGGAAGTACCAACCATTCATACAAAATTCCATTTCCATAAAATGCTGTATAAGGAATACTTTGCTCATCCACAGGAACTTGCCAAAATGCACCTCTTAAATCAATTCTACTAAACGATCCACCAGTTGGTAACAATTTCATGATTACATCTGCATTATGCATGGGTGTAGCTATATCTTTTGTTATACTGTTAAGTTTCTTATAGTTTACTGTCATGCGTATTTTCCCGTCTTTCTTGGCATTTAAAACAACATTGAACCCATAAGGAGAAGTAGAATATCTTATCATTCCTTCTATTAATAAATCATTACATTGTCTCTCTATCTCGTGTGCATCATTGGGTGGGAAAAATCGTGCTTTTTCTTTGAATATTTTATCTTCAAACAATTCAATTTTATGTGACATTATGTGAGTGCGGCCAATAGTACCATCGACTCGACAAACAGTAGGGAATTGAGCAAGAACAGATTCTATTTGAGCTTCTCTACAGTTAAATGACATTACACGTGGAATGGGCAAAACATTAAATAAAACACTGTTACTTTCTGACGTGCATTCATATACAAGACTAGGATTATCACGATAAAAGAACGTGTGACCCTGAATATCCAAAATTATCCCAAAAATTTTCATTATATCATTGCCTATGAAACATGAATAAGACATTTTCTTAGTTACTTGAAAAATATGCCTAATTACTTTGTGACCCAATTTTATTGTGAATGGTACAGTGCCAAGTACCTGGAGTTCAGTATCATTTGCGCATCGTAGGCGCTTTGCTTCTCTATAGTTTACACTTAATCCTAATTTTCTAGCCAACCTTAAAGAAATAATTGAAGCAGAACAACCGCTATCCAAGACAGCACAAAAACGAATATTATTTACACGAAAGGTTACTGTAGGAATAAAAGGAATTACTTCATGTGTAACTGGGAGACACCTTGGTAAAATATCATACAAAGCTACTTCTGACGATGCCTCCCTTGTGAGTTTAAATTTTGAGAAAATTGTGATTGCTGTGCACTATTACTTGTGCTTGGAGTTTGAACAGATTGTGGAATATTTTGGGTACTTTGAAAATTAGTACTTTGACTTTGATTCTGACTTTGACTTGTGGTTTGACCTTGATTTTGATACTGATTTGAATTATTTGGTTGTGAGTAATGTCTTTGTCTATTCTGACCATTGTATGAACTTTGTTGACTCGTGGCAGCCATAGCGGTACCTGAATTATTATTATTGCCTCTGTTACTATTACAATCTCTTGCGATATGCCCAAACTTATGACAATTGTAACACTCTCTATTTTCTGTCCTTGGCCGTTCTCCATTCGGAGCAGAATTAATTCTTTGTCTGAACTGACCATTGTTCTGATTTTGAAATGATGCACCCGAAGTTGAAGGTACTGGATTTCTATTTGCATTTCTATGAAACGAATGACTTTTACCAAATGATGAGGACCTTTGTCTTTCTTTTTCTCTTTCCTTTTCTCTTTCATGTTTGCTCTTAAAACCGTAAATGGGTGGTAATCTAGTGCGAGTATTGTTCATTTTATCTCTAGCTATTATTCGTCTTGCTGCAACGTTCGCTTTTTCTACCAAATTATTTATCGTCTTCTCATGCAAATCACCAATTGCTAGACCTAACTCTGGTACCAATTTCTCAAATGCACGATCAACCGACATGCTTTCTGGTTCATTCGGATTAATTTGCCTAGCTAAATTAACCATTTCATGCACAAACTGCTCTACTGATTCGTCCATCTTTTGCCATCGACTGTATAAAATTTTCCTTCTTTTCTCTTGGACAACGTCGCTATCATATTTTAATTTGAATAATCGACAAAAATCATCCCATGAACGTATGACACCGGCAACACTATCATGCCACATCTTCTTGTCACCTTCCAACATAATGCTAACAACTTCATGATATTGATCGCGGGGTATGCCCTGACTACGAAAATAATCTCTGCATTTAATGAAGTAAGTATCAGCGGTCATCGACTCGCTATTGTATTCAGGAAATTTTACTCTTGAATTTACTGTGGTTACCTTCACACTGTTTAAGGCTGACATAACTTGCTGACTAACCATATCACGAATGCGCTCAACTCGACTTGGGGACAAACCAGCGAAAAGAGACTGATCTGCATTTTGTGCCGTAGCATTCTGAGTGGAATTTTCCGCGCTACTGCCAGAAGCTGCGTTTGGGTCAGCGTTCCGCCCCCCTTGACCATCAGTACCGGGCATGATTGATTCTTGTTGTTTCTTTTTTCTATTCCTCTTTTTTACTTCTTTTCCAAAATCTACTTTTCTATTTCTCAATTCTTTGGTATTGCTTGAAATTGATGCGCTATTTATATTGCTTGCTTCTGTTTCATCAACCTCTAAATCTTTTCTCTTCTCAAAAATATTATCATCAGCGCTTAGGTAATCGTTATTATCGTCCGACATTTACTTTAATTAGAATTCTTCAAAAGATTCGATAACCCAACTAGTTCCTTGCTTTTTACAGTGGTAGAGTAATTTTACTTCGAAATCAAAAGGTTCGGTGTCTTTTCTGACATAAACAATGTAATTGAAAGTAGTTGCACTTGTATACTCAATGTGAACAAAAGCAGAATCATTACTATCGAGAGGCATGATTATTTTTTCATAAAAAATAAATGACTAATTTTACGAAAAAGGACGATAAATTTTTACTGAAAATGACGAAAAATAACTTTAACTTTGATTTTCTACGATTAATTGACTGAAAAAATTAATTACTAGTCAATAAACAGCGAATAAACAGGTACTGGACGTGACAAACTGACTTGGCTTCTTTCTAGTATTTTTTTAACAATTGACCGTTTGCATAGCCAATATTTAACTGATCATTAAGTTTTTAAAGAGAGCAATATGAGATGAGAATCATTAACAACACCACAATAATTAAATTATTACTAATGACTGAAGTTGTGCGTCGTGGCACTGCTTTACCATAATATTATATACATACTTGCGTCGTGGCAAAATATTACTGCTTCGAGGGCAGATTTTTACTTATTTACTCGTAATTAACTAATTGTTGTCTTAACTATACATACCATACGATATCCTACTTCAGCAGCAGTGTAAGCTTCAGTTTTCAGTGTTGATAACTTGGGCGGTGACTAGAGACCAGAGACTTGATAACCAACCAGAGGCTTGATAACCACCAAAAATGACTAATTCTTCTTTAGCTGTAGGGTACAATAATTAAAATATTAGATAGTATCCTCACAATAATTAATTAACTTAACTATACATCTATCAGTGACTGCTGAAAAATGTAGAATGCCCACACACAAATTAGATCATAAATAATATTTTTTTTCGCAATAATTCTAGAGAAGACGATACTTTTTCCACAATAATACCATGTAAACCTTCCTTAGGTAATTAAAAATTGCTTCCCCAGGTCCTTCCAATTCGATTTTGAAGAATTCCGAGACGTTTCCGAAGACAAGGTTCGCCATGTAGGATGAATTGGGTAACTCCCGTTGTCCTTGTGCTGTGCCGAGCTCCTCGAGGCGACCACACTGGACTAAAGGGAATTATGGAATGCTTGCCAGGGTGCGCTTTGCATGCCGAGAGCGTAGAATGACTTCGTGCTCACTCCACGAGATCTGGACTATTTCTGCCTCCTCAATGACCAGTAGGCATTCTATTTATTGTAGTGCTTGTCATTGTACATACATAAGTCAATATAGATTTATATGTATAAAGCATTTATAGCAATATTGTCACTTATTGTTAACTTTAACCTAATTGCATACTTAATTACAAGGTACTTTGGTACCTTACCATCATAATACGAAACGGGTTTAAGACGTACATCATACCCAACAAAATGCCATCAGTACGTTACAAACAACTCCAAAATATAACACGATACAAGCGCGAAAGTCGTCACGAGGCATTTCCAATTGTGTCGCAATTATATATCCGCATAATGGTTACTTACTACACGTGGCAGAGATTGTCAGAGATATACATTGATGCCCAAACGAAAGTCTACTTGGATAACTCGGAAATGCTTCCCACGTGGCGAAATGTTGATCGGTATGCTTTAGACCGTCAGATATATTGGGAACCTTTGCTCCACCATATGGCGACGTGTGACCGTTCGGCTGTTATAGTGGATGAGGAGATAGCCTTCATACTACAGTCTGAACTCAGGCGCGCCGGAGCTCCTTCATTCTTAGGGAGGGACGTAATTTACGAGTATTTGCAGGGACATAATTTCTACGGACCGATACCAAAGCTAAATCTATTAAGAGCAAAACGAATTTTTGAGACCGGGATCACATCCTGGTGGCAGCGTTACATTGGGCACTTAGTAGAGCACATGAGACGTTCGAGTGGCTTTGGAGAGTATTTTGAGAAGGTCGGATTTGAGCGGAAGAAACAATCTACTACTGAGCTCAGGATATTACTCATTACGCCCACAATTCTAGTTACCGTTGCATGGATTATATTTATGTGCGAATGTTTTCAGCGATGGCGGTCTATATTGGGAGGCAGACGAAGGCACAGTTATATTTGCCCGCGTGAGATACCTGAATCGAAAGCTGTCCCTACGGAATCTAAAATTGGGACTACCTCGTCCACGGGAAATGAAAACTGCTTCACCGTTAGTGGTAATGGCAAAGATGCGACACAAAATGACTCCACAGCTGCATCCACTGCAGGGCGTGTGATTGGGAAGCTTTTGTGTGAGGACTGTGACGGAATGGGGTTTGAATTACGGAGAACACAGCAAAATCGGAAGGCTGATACATGCAAGAAAAAACTTGTTATATGGATCACTTACTTCAGGGCAGAAGTGCTGACAAGGAAGGATATTTTACTTAAGGCGGAGTTGGGGCCTCAAACTTTGTAAAAATACTAAATCGGGGACGCTGAAAACCATGGTAAAGTTTATTTTTGCCGAACACGTCGTCCTAAGCCTTCACTGCTAAACCGTGGAGAACAAGTAGCACGTCAAGAATCAAATGTTATAATGGTAAATAAAATATAGTTTTGAAGCAAGCAAACAAAAACATCCAGTCGTTTTTTACACAGTTGTATTTACTTACCAGGATGTAACTATTATGAAGAGTGAAGGTTAACAGTTAGTAGGAAAATGCATCCCACGGAAGATCATTGAAACTTTCGGTATATGTGTTGCATTAACCTATACCATAGTCGAGGTATACCCCTTTACTATAGACGCGATATGCCCCTTTACTATAGACGCGATATACTCCATTACTACGTCGTAGTGCACATTACCATTGGTATGTCCTCTTTGCTTTAAATAGTTCCTACCTTTTGTAAACGAAAATCCTTAACGTTTTCAGACGCTGACGAAAATAATTATTATCGGTTACAATAAGATAAACCAGATTAAGAGCCAAATACAATAAAATAAAAATCAGTTCATTTCCTTCCACTACGCCTATAAATATATATTTTGATATCACGTTAGAATACTTGTACTTATTACTAATGTCCTTATCTAACCAAGCGCATCCGTCACTCCAATAACTCCATGGAAACTGCACCCAGTATAGTAGATGCAGCAGTCAAAATCTAATAATTCTGTTGATTTTTCGTTTCATTGTTTGAAATGACAATTTGGCATTAATAGCACAATGAGCTCCGACAAAAAGTGTTGATTTGCCACTTGTTTTCCACGGTTTAGCAATGGAGGCTTAGGACGACGTGTTCGGCAAAAATAAACTTTACCATGGTTTTCAGCGTCCCCGATTTAGTATTTTTACAAAGTTTGAGACCCCAACTCCGCCTTAAGTAAAATATCCTTCCTTGTGAGAACGATACACTGGGTCCACGGATTCACTTGTTGGATCTGCGTCAAAACTACAAACATTGTCAAACGACGTCTAACATTTAGCGTCACGCGGTAGCATTGATATTGGTCTGTAAATTAATATTGGTTGGTATGCTATTACATACAACGTATTGCTTGTTCTTGTTTGTGCACGTACGGCTGCCATAGGAAGCTATTTGGTTTGCACGATGTCCTAATATATGTAAGTCTGAAATTCTCTCGGGTTAGCTGAAAGTAAAAGCCTTAGCTCAAACCAAGTAACGTCATACTTCTGTCTTTCTGCTTTGCATTTGCTGCAGCGGCTGATGCACTGCTGCTATGTGAAACGCGAAAAATGGTTGGTATGATTTCTTGAGCAGTACAATATCCTGGTCGTGTGTTGGACTGGAGTTGACACCGACCACTGAATTTCTACATGCGTGATTCACTCACTCAGCAGCATCAGTACCAATTGAGCTCGAACTAAACACAGGTACTAGCAGCAAAGCAGCAGCAGTAAATGCAGTTCACTTTCTTGTTTTGACTTCAATTCAGCACCACTTGTTGCACCTGTAAGCATTTCAGCCTGTTTTGTTTACATTTGGAGTTTTCCTAAATTTCCAGATAGGGTTTGAGTTTTCGTCTTAGAAACGATATGTTACGACCTTTAATTTTTAGTGCAAGCATAGTGTTGGAAGCCATCAAATTTAAATGAACCGGAACCTATAATATTTACGGTGCGGACCTGATTGTTGGAGCAAAACAATGAGACGTGTGGAGACAAGAAACTCGTCGAAAAATTTCTGTGCAAGTGACGTAGTTCTGCAAGATGGAAACAAAAAGGAAACTCGGAGAAACCAAACTCATCTACAAGTTCTCCGGGGAGAGGCTAAGGAACATAGGGAAATTAGGAAATACTTGCTACGAGAAAGCTTGAAGGAGTTGGCAGATGAAATTAAAACAAGCCGTGAAAATGGGAATGATGCCGTTTCTATTTTACCGGAGCAGGTACTGAAATTGATTGCTTACATGCTAAAAATTGAATGTTACATATAATTTCTACCGGTGTCAATTTGAACACATACAATATTTATTTTTTTATTAGAATTGGGCCATGATATTGCAGAATGTGACCAACAATAATGACAGAGCTAATTGTGCCAGAGTCTGCGCATTATTTGCAAAGATTATAAGAACGTCCCAAGTCGAGTGGCTTTTTGCAAAAGTGGGTAATCATTGATTAAATATTCTCTTGAAAGTATATATCAACGACACGAATGTAATCAGTGTTGCTGTGATATATAATTTAGGTATTCCCGGTACTTTATAATGGACTGGATCAAGAGGATATACTAAATTGTCGGTTAGTCTGTAAGGCGTGGATGAGCTCAATAGACAATTTTCTGGAAACTTACGTCAACGCTCGAGACGAAGACAGATTACTGGAGGAGCCGTTCACCGGAACCGTAAGGAATCCAAAGCCTCAACTGGCCTACCTCTTCCACTCGCCCGGAACTGGTGACGGAATTGACGGGGTTCGAGATGAATTACGGCAGCACCCCAACAATCCGTTTATTGGAGGGACCATTGCGTTTGAGATAAATCCACCAGATCCAGACTGTGACTACTACGAAATTAAATCGGATATCAAGCACATTGTGAAGGATTTTGGGAATCATGTTCGACACTTCAAGCTTTTCGGAAGGAGTCAAAACTACCCAAATATCCCACCAAGACTATATGTACCAGTTTTGTCCAGAATACTCAAAAAGTGTACAAATCTGCAGACGCTTTGCCTGTCTCATGTCAACGTGCCTTGGATAGTTGCGGAAAGCGGCCGGTAGTTGATTAGTTCCTCGGCTTTTCAAGGAAAGCACTCGCTAAGTAAATACTCGAGCATTGAAACACTTTTGGTGTACAAGCACAACAAAGCCTTTCTGTCCGTTTTGGATAATTTACTTAAAAAGTACAGCCGCCAGTTGATATGTGTGGAAATTTGTCTCTGGAATCATGAATTGTATCACGATCTGACATGGACAAAATTGAGGAGGCTTGTCATTACATCACATGATTGCCACCGGTCGTTTTATTCACTGTCTCAACTGGAGGCACCCAATTTGAGGGAACTTGGCTTCCGGTTTTAGTGGATCCGGGCAACAGTTTAGAAAATTTGTTAAAATGATTAACAGTTTTGGTAAGCTGGAGAAGCTGGAGTTAAAATTTGCCAAGGAATTTTACGGATTTTCCAGGAGTGAAATACTTAAGGAAAGCGGTATTACGGCAGGCTTGTATTCCTGCTCCGAGACGGTGACAAACTTGGAGCTTTTTATAAGAAACAGGGATAACATTTTGTGTTATGACTTTGTTACATTGTTCCCACATTTGAAAAGGTTGTGCGTGCGATTTGATGAAGGTGTAAGTTCAAGCAGCTTTCTTTATTGTGCGGTGAGAGCAGAAGAACATATTTTGCAATTTGAAAAGATTTTGAGTGGCAGCATTAACGGGAAGGAAATACACAGGAACATTGTTTGGAAAGTTATGTCTCGATTGCAAGTAATAGAAATTTGTGAGGGAAAAAGAAACGGTCCTTTCAGTCGAAAAATTTACACAAGGGCTAAATAGAATCAGAGGACTCTAAATCACACTAATTATATAATACTCCATGCATTTATTACACTCATGTGTTAGATAATTGTTTGGCTAATTACACTAATGATTTATGTATGTTGGTATGTAAGTAGATGTGAGATTATGTTCAAAACGAAAACTTTATTTGAGAGGGAAGTATGTAAGAATAAACATGCATACAATTGTAAATGCATTTGCGTTCGAGTGCCGGATCAAAGTATCAAAATTCTCATTTATTGAACATTTGTTGAAATTAAAGTACACGTAAATAAAAGTATTCTCCATAGTTAACCATGTTTTCCACAGTTCACATTATTTGAAATATTTATGTCGTAAATCCAGTGGATATCGTATTTAATTAAACATTATTAAATATGTATTAGGACAATCTTAACAAAAATTAAAAATGACACTCATGCAAGTATTACAAGTAGAATAATGATCACTTAAGGATTCCTGAAATAAAATTGTCAACATTCATATGCGTTTCAAGTCATATCGCTAAAATTTGAACAATATGAAAAGTTTGCACATTTCATTCATAGTACGTACTAGCACAAAATTCGTACTGGTATATATACTACTGGTCAAGCAATATGTGTAACAACGTGACTTCTTAAGTGATGCTGCTGAATAAAACTTTTACCACACACGTTACACCGATACGGTTTCTCCCCAATATGCATTCGAAGATGGTTATCCAGTACAGTTTTGAACGTGAATCCCTTTCCACAAAATACACAAAAGTGACATCTTCTTTCCGCAACGCTTTTACCGTGGTCTTTCAAGTGAGCGCGAAGGGAATCAGGGCGCGTAAACTTCCTTTGACACAAACTGCATTCATACGTTGCTTCCGTCAAATGAACAAATGCGTGGATCCTTAAGGCACTTCCGGTGAAGAAGGATTTTCCACATTCCTGACATTGAAATCTTCTGTCTCCACCGTGTAGAGCCAGCTTATGGATTTTCAGAGAGGTAGCCGTCTTTAAGCATTTTCCACACAAATCGCAAACGTAATCTTTTCTGGCTATGTGCATCTTCCGCAAATGTTCCTCCAGGGATACCGTGTCTTCAAATTTCATGTTACAGATTCCACATGGCCACATAGTATTTCCTGCATTTTTGGCCATGCTCACCTCAACTTTGTTTTTGATAAAGTAATTATTCTTGTGTGCCAACATGTGCTTTCTTAAACTTGTGTGATAGGGATAACTTTCACCACAAATGCTACATTTGTAGCACTTTTCCCCTGTGTGCGAGGGCATGTGAATCCGAAGCTGAGATGCGGAAGTGAATCCCTTTCCGCACAACTCACATCCGAACGGTTTTTGCCGAATATGTTCACGAATGTGTCGTGATAACTCTGAATGACGTGTGTATCCTTTTCCACAGAATACACAGATGAAACGCCTTCTTTCACTTACACTGCTTGCATGAATCTTCATATGTTGCCGCAAATTGGAGGCCCTTACGAACGTCTTTGGACATAAAGTACAGCTAAACCGCTTTTCTTTTATGTGCGTATATTTGTCCTCATTCAAATTCTGTCGATTAGCAAATGACCTTCCACAATCACTGCATTTAAAGGGTCGGTAGGTCATGTGTATGGCGCGCTTGTGGAGCATTAGTCCTAAAGGACCTTGATACGCCTTTGGACACAAATCACATTTGTAAGGTTTTTCACATGTATGCCCACGCATATGGTGCTCAAACGCGCTCTTGTTAATAAAAGCTTTCCCACAGGCCATGCATGGGAATTTCCTCTCTTCCCTGTTGTGAACACTTAATATGTGATTTTTGAGTGAAGTTGAGTTGGTGAAAGGTTTGGAGCACACAAGCACTGAAACTGCTTATCTCTAAAGTGCACATTTAACATGTGTATGTTGTGGTCTTTTGTGGAGCAGTAAACTCTATCACAAATTGGACATTGGGAATCAATACCATGATTTCTATTGTGATTATTCAAATGCTTCTGTAGGGTTGATTCCCTGTAGAATGACACATTGCATTGGTCACATTTGAAATTGCGTCCAGCGCATGTTGTAGTTTTTTCGTGGCGTTGCAATTTTTGCTTGTCTCCAATACACCTTCTGCACGAACTACATTCAAATGATTTCAACTGCTTCGGTTCCATTACATTTCCCGTACGCTGCATCATTTTCAAAGAATTTATTGGTGTAGGGCCACGTTCATTCCGGTTAGCATGAACTGTATTTATAGGCTGAGAGGAAAATCAATTCATGGTTCTATGTTGCATTGTGAACGGTGAATAAGGTGAAAACTCAAAACAACAAACACATAAGTAATTTACTCACATTATAAAAAAATTATATCCAGCAGATACAGAAGTTAATTTGAGATACTATGGTCATCTTGTTGCAGAGACTATGTGTGCATATCGTTCGGAATAATGTTCCGAGTGACCCGCGTCAACCTTGTCTGGAAATAAAAATACGCACCATGGTTTTGATTGAACATGTGTTATGAGATATAGTGAATGACGCAGTGGCACGTAAATATATATTAACGGGAGATATATATTTTATTACTAAAACATTTGTCCTTGTCAATGCACACCGTATGACAAATTATGCATTAAATGCCCCCTGTAAGAAATAATTTCTTCAACTCAAAATCTATATGATGTAGATGGAACCAGTGCATGGTTTTCACAACAAAAGAAAACGAGGGAACATGTATCTTGATTTTGTGGATCATATCTATAACAATTCAAAATGGTACATGTTGTTTGGTTGTTTGATGCTATGGGCTTACACGACTTCTGCTGTGGCTTGGTTCCCTTTTTTCTTATCTTCATGCATATTTCTGAATTTGCTTTTATTGTTCCTTGTGGATATGAAACAATGCATAATGCCAATCTATATCATCACCTCAAGTGAAGGGCAAATGTTCTCACATGTATTGTGAATAGAGTCGACCTAGAATCGTAGTCTTGGTACTCAGAGGCTATGTGTAAATGTATCACTTGTTTTGGGATGAAAACGTAGTCGCTGAGTGCGAATGTGGTCTCGTTTGTTTCATGAGCAAGAGAACATTACAAGCCGGTTTTAGAAACGACTTGGCAATTACTGCTTGATCTGAGAAGGACGATTTTTGTGATGTATACTTTCCGCACACTATACTGAACTTCACACGCGCTATGGTATATTCTGATATGTGTTTCGGATTGCAGGCAACTTTCTGGCACGACATGGCCATGAAAATGTAGAAAGAGATTATTCTTGGAGATGTTCATATCAAATTGTACATGCAATAATTCTGTTGGATCCGACATTAGTACATCATTCTGTCAATGTGTTAATATGTATTTAATTATCCTCGCATTTTCGAGTAACATGTTCCTAACTGCATTTAAAAACAGTCTACGTGGGAGAATAATTGAATTGGTGAATAACCCACACTTTGGTCGGAAGCAACATCTACTTAAACTTCCGATGGTTATATACGCCATGCGTAAGCGTGGCCATCGACAAACTTGAAGTAGTTGTTTATTAAATAAGTACAATATCGCATGCACAATTTTCTCTTTCATCGAAAAATTGTTGTCTCATTTTGTATTTCATACAGTGTACTTCACAAACCAGCGTGCATTGTCGGAGCATGCATTCATCATTCATGCTTTCCGTCAACGAGACGAGAAAAGGCAAACAAGAAAAGCTGAAAAAAGGTGAAATGTAAACACGAGCAGCTGACCAAAGAGCATGTGCGGTTTTTTCTTGTTGTAAGTAGCCGGAATTATGTCAGTCTGCAGAGCTACATTCTTTATAATAATATAATTGACTATCTATAACCTGGTGGGAGTATTAATTTCTGAAATATTGGCCGCTGTCATTTTTACTACTTTAAAAGTTGACATACAGAGTAGATAGTTGGCAGTGTAGCAGTAAACAGTAAACAATAAACGGGATTACCAAAATACAAGCTGATGTCATTTTGAATAATTTTTTACGTCAAACCTGACATCGTGTTTCCCACACGATAATGGTCAACGTGAAGTATTAATGACGTTTGTATTTTAAGTATACAGAGCGGTGCTGGCAAATTGTTTATTTTCTAGGAAGGAGCTGTGCGAAATGGAACTTGACACGACATTTGGTTTTCGTATGTTTAACAAATTAAATTTCATTGTTTGTAGTTCAATCTGTACTTCGTTTGTACCATACAAAGTCATTTTTCCTTTCTATATTAGCGTACAGAATGGACATAATGGAAGAGGACGACAACGAAAACGGAACTGCTACTTCCGGTCAGAACGATGGCCAGAAGCTTTGCATCATTTGCGGGTTTTCCTTTGCCGGACCAGAAAACCAAAACCGGGACTTATCTCCAAAAAGATTCCAGCAGTTTTCGGATTACATTCTTCAAATGAACGGGGATCTGGAAACGTCACAAATCACATATTCCAAGTCCCACTCAGTTTGTCCCGACTGTTTTCATCTCACCACCAACGCAATGGACAAAAAGGTGGAGGTGGACCAAATTGAGCGACAAGTGAGGAGACTTCAGCGTCAGGTTCTCCAGGAAATGAGAAAACTCCAGAGAACAATAACTGAACAATATTCGGAAATTCAAAACATTAGCGATGTGGTCAGGAATGCTGATGTTGGTTGCCTCCTAGATTCGGCCGGAAATGCTGACACGTCTCCAATATTGCGATTGAGAGAAGGAATTATTTCAGGTGACTGTCATCACCAACAATTTAATAATATTATATACAATACCAAGCAATGTTTATTTCTCCAATTGCATATTATAATTTATTAACTACCGGAAGCATGAAATGCTTGAAAGGTAGTTATAGCGATTGATCTGTTTGTCTGTCTGTCTGTCTGTCTGTCTGTCTGTGTGTTCGTACCCACTCTGACTTCCGTTCACGTTGACGGATTTGGCTCAAATTTGGTACGCAGATACCTTGACACAAGGGGACCTTCCCTATTGATTTTCAGTCATGCACCTCGCCACTGACCGGAAGTAGGGGGGTCAATGTGGGGGGTGCTGGCGTTGACCAAGGCGTGAAAAATTTTTTTTGTCAAAGGAGCATGGGTCAAATCGGTAAAATGGTGGCTGGGTGGGGGGTCGAAGTAGACGGGTCACCAGGTGGCGAAATTTTTTATTCCACAAATAAGTTTAGATGTTCAATTTGAGAATCACTAACGTAGTATCACGGTCTAATGTATACCTAATTTGTGATTTGGGTATGCTCCGGTAATTATATATTAAAGGTTACACCTTACTAGTTTTTAAATTATAGTCTCAAGAAAACTGGGAAAATTCAATACGGTGTTGAAATCAAAAACTTGTTCATCCGAGAAATCCGACAACCAACCAAATAGGGACATGACGGAAGGTGACGAGTCCCAGAATAAGTCTCCGGATCCCGGGGAAGATGATAGGATGGAAGAATACAATATGGACAATGACTCAACTTCAAATTCTGGAACTCCTTTCCGTACAAATGCCCGTGACGCAAAGAAGGACGTGAACTTTAAGAAGCAGATCATAAAAATGGCGCAAAATGAATCCCGAAAATGGAAAGAAATTACAATTGATGATGATGATCAAAAATACTACTTTAATTACGATCCCTACTTGGATAACTTTGCTGTTGGGGAAGTTGAAGTGGAACTGGATGAAGAAGAAATCTGCCTGGAATGTTCCGAATGTCCCTTCCGTACCAATAAAATGAAAATGGGATCTGGAAATCTGAACCTGGCTGCTGAAATGCAGCACCATATCCGTCGTGAGCACCTGCTGGAGTTTCAGTGTCCCTTATGCCCTGATTTACTGGGCAGCTATGAGGGATACTGGAAACACTTTCCAAGAAAGCATCCATCATTAAACTTGTTTGAACTACCAACTACCTCGGAAAAGGAGCCGGCACCGTCAACTTCCAAATTGCAACCAAAGTATCCTAAAAATAAAACTTTATTGTCGGATGATCAGGATAAGCCTTTCCAGTGCGACAAGTGTGACAAGAGATTTAAAAACAAGAAAAATTTGAGCTCCCACCTCAGCACTCATTTGGACGAAAGGCCCTATATTTGTGAGAAGGGCTGTGGATATGCTTTCAAGAGTTCAAAGCATATAGCGAGACATGAAAAAACGTGTAAAGGTCAGATGAACAAGATTGTGATGGCCAAATGGAAAAGAGAGAGCCAAAAGTAATTATAATAAACAATAACAATAAACTAAACTGACAGGAAATGTGCAAAAACATATCATTTTCCAAAAATGATTTTAACGATATATACCTATGTATCTTGTTTTATGATTATATACAAACATGTAAAAAATAGTATGTAAAAATAACTGTATTTTTGAATAACAAATTTCAGGTATGTTTACATCTCATGAAATGTATCCCTTAATGAATTTCGGATAAATAAGTTAACTTCTTTTCTAATTACCCTTATTGACGGGAACAAAAAGGCCGTATTTCATACATTACATATAGGTATGTGTATTCATACATTTTCATTTCAGGAAAAATGCACACTGGCTCAAGCAAGCACGACGACGGGCCACATAGTAAGCAAAGCTCTGCTCTGTTCTCTGAAACCAGAATCACCTGTTATCTGTTTATGTTGCTGTCATATGCATGACGGGCTGTAAAGCCACTTCAATTTCAAACTCACTTTCATTTGACAAAAATATACACGTATAACTTCGAAAGGGAATGACAATGCCTTTGGAAAATTTGTAATAATAAAGACAATGTAGCTAGTTCCATAGTGCAAGTGAAAACAATGGGCAATATGGCATTACAGGAAGGTTTTCTTCCGTATTTTTGCCCAAGTTCAGAACCAACAAACCAACAATGGAATCTAACGCGAGAATAATAAAAGATGCGAAGGAAGAACGGGAACGGATGAGGCTCCTATCAATTTTTCCACATGAGGTACATATGTGGTCATTTGTAATAAACTATTCATTAAATATGACGATCAAGTGATCACTACTTTTCGTAATGCATGTGAGGTGGAGCGATAACTAAATAATGTGATTACAATAATTACTATAAACATTTTGATTCAGATTTGGCTCCACGTTTGTGACCAAGTAGATGACCCTGATAACCTTATAGCATTAACTCACGTTTCATCCTACTGGAGAGGACTGCTAATGGCCAGAAGAGAGAAGTTTCTATTTCCACAGGTATGGTGACACTTTAAACAACTGAAATGGAAATATGTTTCTCGACATACGCATTTTAATCACCATAGCTGTCCTTTAAATATATTTTACAGGTTCTAAATATTCTCAGTGAGCAAAAAATAATCACATTTTCCAGCTGCCCAGACCTACTTCCACTTCGGATGGTATCTAAATTATGGAAACGTGGCGTGGACCGCTTTCTGGAAACTAGGTCGCATCACAAAAATCTCAAGTTTTTTCTCTACCAGCACTACGCCATCAGTGATATTTCCTATCCAGTTCATTTCCGTCCTTACAAATCCCACATTGTCAGTAAACTCAAATCCGAGATAATTCCGATAACTGACACGACCAGATGTCGGAAACATAACCCTTTTCCAAGTAGACATCTGGAACTACAAGAGCGGGATATAATTTTGGAATACTCTGACGACGAGGATCATTCAAAAGCACTTCTCTTGCAATTTCGGAAAACTACCGAAACATTTCTTAAAACCGCAGGTCATCACTTTTGGTATGCCCATATTGACGCGGGATTATTCCTGTCAACTTTGGAGTGGTACACGTTGATAAGAAAATATGTAACGCTGATGCCTAACCTGAGATCACTTTACATCCGGTACCCTTCCGCCACTTGGTGTCAATCTATTCCCTTGACCGATGCCCCAGCATTTCCCGTTCTGGAACATCTGGATGTACTCAGTATTGGTAATTCTTCCAAATCTGTTGTGAACGTCATCTCTCAGGGATGTGGAAATATACAGGTATTAACTCTTCCGCGAGTTTACGTTCCGGTGGAATTTTGGGCTGCAGTGGACGACCCAATGAATGTCCTGGAGTTATCTTCAATCAAAAGTCCGGATACAATTTCAATCGATTTTTCAAGTGTAAATGATTTCGTTAACTTGCCCAGTAATTGGCAATCTCAAACATTCAGATTACGATTTTCATCGAAATGCGTTCCCTGGTCAGTCATATTTGAGAAGTTGGAAGATTACAAAAATACTTTAGCCGACCTGTACCTGCAGCTGCCACCTGCTATTAATCCAGATCACAGAAGAGATAATTGGGAATCATCAACGAGAAAGTTGAATCTACCGAAATTGAAAATCCTGGACATACAGCTTGTTAATCACTGTTCTCTTGACTTTCTTGTCGGGCTGACGTCATTGGAGGACTTGACCTTGCATTTTAAGTACTGCGAAACTGCACCGCCAATAGGAGAAATTAGTGAGCGAGTGATCAATTTTAATTTTAATACGGCGTTTCCTGAGCGTTTTATGGAATGCAATATATGGGAGCTTATTCCGTCGCTGAAAACTGTCAAGCTGAAGATGACATCCGGACGGGAAATCAAATACAGAAGAGGAAGTCCTCAAAGCAGTCTACTTACTGGGTACATATCTAGAGTGTAATTTGAATTGTGTTCCGTGGAGGAAATTATATTGCAGCATTTTTTAAAATCTTGAGTCAAGCGTTAATGAACTGCTTTGCTGTGTTTTTAGAGGGATGTAATCCTATTGACGTTACTTACTTGACCGACCTTACTTGGTAGTGATAAAAAGAATCATTAACTAATCACTATTCCAACGATGTTGCATAAATTATGTACGTGTAGCTACGTATGCTTTAATAAATTTGTACATAAATATCCATAACCTATAATACACTATTTTTTATTTAATTTTCAAGGGCAATCTTATTGTGAAATTAATATTGATTGATTAAATTGATGACTTATTGAAATTTATTACCCAGTTGCCTTCCGCAGCATTACGGCTGTCTTTACCTGTCTCATTTGCAGTCATTCCAGAGAAGTGATTATTTTTTGGGCTCATGCATATATATCCCGGTAATGGTAAAGCAACGTTGTGATGGCAGCAACCATTTGGGAATGTCCATAAAATACGTAACGCCGCTAGGACGACGGAGGGGTCTTCGGCAGCGTTATGATTTTGTACGTTGCAAGGGTTATGGGTAGTCTGAACCGGCGTTACGTAACGCTGGAGCACCCCTATATTATTCAGTAATAGACTCTATTCCTATGTTAATATCGGACTCCTATGAACCCTAACCTGTTGACATTTTTTGGGGACTGTGAAAACAGCAAACTCTGCGGATCCCGCCAAGCGACTGTGATCACGACAAGTTATGCAATGGATTAGGCAGAAATTACAAGTGTTACTTGGAGCATGCTGGAATTGGAAAGGATTCCACTTGTTTATGGCGGTGTTGACTACAAAGCTTTGGCTCCGCCATACTAATTTATTAACGTGACAGAATTTAAAAGTTCCAAAGATATTGCAAACCTTAAAACACTTGCAGATATTCCGGCGGAATATAAAAAATATTTTGAGTGGAAAAGAAAGTATAAAGTTTTAGTCACTGATGGATGGGATGGCTGGTGAACTCTAAGTAACCTGGCAAGGCAATTCCGTATGGAACCGGGGAAAACGCATATTTCTGCAAATAAAAGCTATAAAAATTTACAATTCTGGTGGTCGAAGGAAAGTATTGGTTCATTGAAGGACGCTTGCACAAGTCCGCAGTTTTCTTTAGATGAACAAAAATGATAGACTGTATTCTCGTATTCAAGCATAAAATGAAATTTCATTCTCTAGCCAATTTCGCATTTTACAAATGAGCGTGCAGGCGTCTGACGCCTCATAAGTGTTTAGGATCTAGGTATTATTTGTTGCGCATGGTAAGTACTAAAAGACAAGGAAAGTAATATTAACCACAATCCTCAAGAAATGAATTCATCATCATTCCTTTTTCTCTCTGGTTACGTTTCTGCAGGAAAGGAATAATTCGCTGTGTTGCTTTTTTACTTTGCATGTATTGTTTTTGAAACTGGGTATGGGCGTATTACCTTGTCATACCAGTTGGCTTTCAATATTATGGCTCCATAAATCTTAAATCGTATCCCATGCATTTCAAATGAATTTTTATGACTCATAAACCATGACCACGAATCCATGTCACCACACCATTGTTCCAGGTGCCATAAATAGGAACATTACAATTCGGGGAAAAACGCACAGAGCGTCAGTCCAATATTATTTGCTTATTTGGATGTAGGAAAGTCCTCTAGTATAAATTTACAATATTTTTGGCATCATCACTACCTGCAAATATGAACGACGAGAATATAAAAAACAATTTAGCTAGCAATGGAATTAGCCATGTTTAGAATAGTATCATTGTTTTCTTTCATGTGCAACATATTAAGTGTCTCAGTTAAAAAGAGATAATTCAATACAACAATTTATGGTCCATGTATGTACATTGGTATTTTTGTTGGTACATCTGTATGAAGATTGTTCTGTATTGACAACACTTGTAAATGAAGCAAACAATTTCTGGAGAAACTGGGATACTATTTAGGTACACGTAGATTTCAATGGATTGCATAATTGTCAAATCAGTGAAAGTATTTCTGGTATATTAGAATTCATAAGGATCGTCTGCACCGCGTAGTTTCTGCGCACTTGTTGAAAGTAGAACTCTTGCATGCTCTTTTTGTGGAATCCTGACAATACGATTAGTACGTTAAAATGAAATGTACCAAAGAAACACCGCGGCAATAGCATTTTATTTTGCAGACGATAAAACATTGTCATCACCATAAAATATTAATAACTCATCTCAATTTGCATTGTATGTTGTGACAGGAATTATTGCCATGAATGACACCTTTCATACCAGCTTTGTTGTTTCTAAATACAGATTCCTTCACACAAATAAGATTTTAGTATACTATTTCGTTTGGTAGGGGATATTTTATTTGTTTGCAAAAAATGTATCGTAGTCGCAGTATTAACGCAGAGTTTTACTCTTGTGCATTATGCATAGTTTTACTCTTGTGCTGTGTAGCAAATACTTCGCGAAACTTTAAAACTACAAAGGAATATTTCATTGGAAAATGTTAGTGGCAGTCACCATTAACCGGCAACCCATAAAGCCATAAACTATTTTACGAGTCCTTGCTGCTCTGTCAAAATCTTTGTGCTCAATTCCCTTTTGCTGCTGAACAACGTTGTATCCTGTTCACGGAACCAATATATGTAACATATTGGGATATGTTGATATGAGCGGTCGTCTGGTACCACATTCCACCTGTTGCTACACGAAAACGAAGGACATTGCCTAGGGCATCTCAAGTTCTACCGTATCCATTGTCGCAATTCGCAACAATAACAAGCAAAAGACCATATTAAACCTTCACTTCTTTTTCGCAGTCACATTCCTGCTTTGAGTTGGATCAGTAGCGACAATCTCCATGTTACTTTCTAGTACTTTTGAGAGCTGTATATTTTCTACCAAGTATAATTTCCTGAAATTTGTTTGATGTGATTACCGAATTGTAGCGACGTTTAAATTTTCTACAAACCTGTAATCGTTAGTGCAAAAACATGCTTGTGACGTGTAGGCTACTGCAGTTTTCATTCAGTCCGCAGCACGTTACTTGGTAATGATGGTTTAATAATAGCAGAGAATCTGAAGACGAAACATTCTTATTGTTAGTGTGAGAATTTTCTTCACACTTGGATCAGTAAATTTTCCGTATTATAACGAATTTTAGGCCAAACGGTAATGGTCCCAGTTCAACAGAAGACTTGTCAAGTGTGATTCTACAGGAGTTTTGATGGTATAAAAATATACAAGTAAGTAACTATATTATAATATAAATTGGACAATTCTTACACGATGTGCAAATATTGGATGAAAAAAAACATTTCCATGGATATAAAGAACATGGCTGAAATAACGTGTTCAAAATATTAACAACGTATGAGGTTGTTCGTTATATTGCAACCTGAAATGCAACATTTCTTGTTATTGTTGTAAAATGTCTTGATGGTCAATTTTTGAGTTCATTTCTTTCGGAAACTATTTGTTCGTAGTATCTGGTGTTCATGGAAAGGAACGATTTCTTACCGCTGGCATAGAAGAGGTGAAAGGTGGGAGGCCTGTGGTCAATGTAATTCCGGTCAACCTGTTTTTTCAAAGGCCCATCAGTTAATTAATGTAACTTTATTTTCATATTTTACCAATAGGATGATCTACCTATGGAAATTAAGTAGTTTTTGGTATTGTTGCAGATGCTGCTGGAAGGAAGTGAATGACACTGCCATATACCAGGAATATTTGTGAACACCAGAGAGCACCTATCTAGACCAGAAACAAGAACGACCAAAATGGACAAAGAAGAAGCAAGTCTTACATTGTCAGGTCACCATCCTTGAACCAAACAATAGTAGCAGGTTTTAATTTCGTCTGGTATTTGGTCTACTGCCACTACCGGAATTTGTCATTCACTGCTTTCATCTGTAGATATAAGCTTTATCTAGTATTTTACGTAGCTAACATTATATCCAATTTGAGTTGACGAAATCTTGTTAGCATACACCACCAATTTGGATCAAATGGATAACAAACTCGGTTTTAAATATTGCATTGAAATGCGATAGATACTCAATAATGCGATAGACAGGAGTTACTAAATACGGCGATAATTTTCCTAGACCATTTCATATGCATTTTGGTAATATTTACTACCCCCATTTTTGAGTATTTAAAACGGGGTATGGTAACGTCCATGCAAGCATGTAGGTGGAATTATTTAAAAAACGCATTGATTAAAGCTGAACAGGTTTGTATGAATTTATTGGAGAGATCAAATAATTAATTTTACCAGTTTTTGCACTGAAGCATTCTATGAAGCGTGTAAATATATATATAATTCGTTTAAGCAAGGCATTTACAAAGGGAAATTGTTTCTACTGCAAAATCCTTCAAGTCGCAATTGCAGTATTTTAAAGGGTTTTGGCTAGTTGTTTCTCGTATAATATAATTGTAGTCCCAAAAACCTAAATATTATTAATAGATATTCCCTCCATAATTCAAAGCAACCTGAAATTTATAAAATTGAAACTAGTATACTTAGACAAAATATTATAAGTGTATAATGGCCATACAATTGTACAATAATGACGACGCTGAAAGGAGATTTTCATGTCGTCTTTGGAAATTGCATTCGTACATGTTTTAATTCCACTCAACCTAATACCTTATAAATGAAGTTACAAAATAATATATGTGCACCGCACCATTAACTCACAATCAGTCAGATTTCCAGGTCACTGCTTGATCAGTTTTTAACTTCTATATGAATCGCAGTGCTGGAATGTGATGATGGCACACACAATTATTATGAAGCAGGCCGAGGAAATCACTATTCAACATTGAATGTGCGTAGACATTTGGGATGCGACGTTAGAAGATATTTTTGGATTACGATGCGTGATTGTATGTTCCCCATAAAATATCATTTTTCATTACGATGGATTGTAGGGCTTAAGGCACTTAAAGTATCGAATACGATTTAAATGTAGTTTCATTACATCAAGCATGCAATGTGTACACCCTTTAAGGGAAAGTATAACTGTGCCATGTTAAGTAGTCGGTACCACAAATTGGAGATATAGGCAATACATACAGTATGATTCAATTTCAAATCGCCCGTAACTTTTAATTTTCCGTTACAATACGAACATAATTTGCGGGTGTGATAATTTGTATTTGAATTGTGCAGCGATCTTTCGAAATACCACGCATACGAAATGTCATAGCTGAGTACGTTTTCGGTAAATAAAGTTAGGAAGGTGTAGGGTGACATCGTTTCCAAAGAGATAGGTTATTTAAAACTTCTTGGGAATACAAATACGGGAGCTTCAATCAAGTATGTTATTTTTCAGCACATGCATGAACTCAATATTTATTCTCAGCAAATGTATCATGTCCGTATGTTGCAACAATTTGTAACGTAACAAATTGCGCTCACCGAAATACAATAAGTGAAATATACGTTGCGCTGGAACGGCGTCAGTGTCGCCGTTTCTTGCAGACCGACCTCACTAAACATAAACTTAAGTATTCATGACCTTAAGCAATCAAAACCATTTGCATAAATGCACAAATGTTTTGTTTCTGAAGGCAACTATATCACTAAAAATTACCCATACGAGTAATCGCCTTGTAATCTACTTCATGCGATGACTGAAGACTGGTTTGGGGTTATGTTGTCCTGAGCTAAGGCTCATAAGCAGTTGGAAATTGCTAATGATTTTATGCAGGTCCAAAAAGTATAATCAAACTTTTGGATCGTATTTCTGTTGGCAGTCAAATATATTGGTGATACATATTTTATGTACCTTCTAAGGGTTATCCAGTCGCTATTACGACATTTTGTGCCCCTCTGTAACTCAAAACTGAAAAGACTTGCGCCAATGGGGGATATTTTTTCAAAATCTACATACCTAAAGCTACAAACGGATAAGCTGCTTCAGATTCTTGAATACCACTGTACCATATTTTTGGACCATCTTTGCTGCGCTCTCCATCACTGCTTTTCCCGACTCCTTAGCTAATTTCTTGCTGATATCTGTCCATATAGTTTTGAATCCTCGAACATATTTTGGTGCATTTGGTCGCTTGGAGTATACCAATTAGCATAATGCCCATTATCTTTCAAATCCCCTCGCTAGAGGGACACATTGGGGGCGTTCTTAGGTTTTGGCACAAATTCTACATTTTCTTCCCTTAGGCATTCACTTTATTGGTGTAGTGCGCAGTTGTCATGTGGGGCCAGAACAAAGCTTCATCGCGCTTGAATGCTGATCAATAAATGATAACAATCGAGCCTTGACACACTCCTCTAGGTAGACAGACGTCTCTGTTGATTGTGCCCTCCGAATCGAACGATTCCGCTACATCCTAAATTCGTCCAACGTTTGCCAACCTAGGACTTTTTGGAGAACTTAGCTTTAGGATTCACTTTCTCGTCGTATGGCACTTTTTTAGGGTCAGCCGCGTGAAAAAATTTCCTTCCGGGCACATCTCGAGGGTCCCATGGGACATAAGTTTCATCGTCAATTATTAACACTTTACGTAATTTTTTTTCTACACAAATCTCAATCCACTTTTCGCTCGTTCCTTCTCATTTTTGACGTACTTTGAGACAGCCTGCTTAGTATAGGATTTAATGCCCAGTTTCTCAGCTTTAAAATCCTGTAAAGGACTTGACATTATGTTAAGGATTTGTGCCACTACGCGTACTGAAATAGGTGTATTATTTTCAAACGTTTTCAAAATTCGGTTTCCCATTCCAGGAGTGTCCACGATAGGCCGTCCACCTATATTTTTGTCGTATATAGTTTTTTGTAGCTAAATACTTATTTATGATATTGTATATAGTACCCAGTGGTTTGCCTTCGCTGGTAAAATGTTTCACTGTGTTGACCTTTGACGTTTGAGCAAAATTTTAACAGTAGGAAATTACACGTTTTTGAAACGCTTCGTTAGCGGCGGTTCTCATCGGGATAAAAGTGAGAAATGAAAATGAAAAAGCACAGAGACATAGCTAAAGACCTCGGGAATCGGGAAAAATCCTGTTCTTTCCCTTATCTTATCACCAGCATTTGTTATATATTATGCAAAAATGTCGTAATAGCGACTGAACAACCCTTATAACGATATGAAATGATACATTGTAACTAACGGCCAATGTGGGTCCATGTACTCTTTTAAATACATGCTCGAAATCACATTTTTTGCTATACATTGCCAACCTTTTGGATTTAGCGTTTATTATTGAAGATAACTTGCCGTTTCGGAATGAGACGTTGCCTTTACGAACTAACAACTGAACATGTTAACCCATGTTACAGCTCGTATATTTGTATACTGTGATTGTACCTATTATTCTGGTGTTGGTTCGATAAGTCTGTTTGTGTGACTGGCATAAGTCACAAACACGATATATACCACACAGAGCCAGATATGCAATATTGCTCTATTGTAGCATAGGTTGAAAAATGTCTTTCATGTATGTTGAATACTACGTGTATTATTATTTGCTCTCTAACGCTGTACGTTGGTTTGCAATTTATACGATCGAATTGCTTTGCCGGAGAAAGTTGTATGTAATTAATTTTTTCTTTCAAATATATCCTTATATTAAGACGAGTATTTTGCTGCCATTTTTATGCTGGTGGAGTACGAAATTACTAAAATATGCTGCATGGAACAGCGTGTACTTATATCGTAGCACTGTGTCTTGCTGCATAGTTAACCCATCATGTGTTGTGGTTTTGAAAAAGTTGTATCCTTTTTAATAACGTAAAACTGTTCTTCCATGGAGTCTTAAATCTCATTAGCTTTTTCCAGATGTAGTAAGTTGTTAGTATGTTGAAATCGCGATAACCAAAAATGTGATTGAGTCAGGGCCATTCATCATCTAGCAAGTTGCTTCAAGAAACCGTTTCAATGGCTGTTTTACCACCATCGAAAATAATAACTTCGTTATGGATCATGTGATCTAACGTTTAGGAGCCAATTTTTGGTTTTAATGGTTTAGTAAATCCGACTGCTATTATAAACTCCCTAATGTAATTTAAAGCTTTAGGTGAACATTTTCACAGCTAGCTAAAATTAATATTGTGTAGAGGTTAGTAAAAATGTATTTGCATAATATTTCCCTATGACAACCTTTTTTATAAATGTAATTGATGATTATTCGTATGTGTATTGCGATGAAACGTACGAGGTCCATCTACAATCATTAAGCCTTTTGGGCGGACGTAATTCTTAAGAATTTTCTGCTTCAGATAATGGTTACAAATTTCTTTATAATTAACAAAAAATTTGTTACACTTTGATACGCCACGTTTTGTACATCATTCAGTACATGTATGTTATTTCAACCAAATAATTGAAATAATTCAGTTGCCTACGTATCCTTACATGGACGGAATCGTTTGAAAATACACATTTTTGAGCTCATATGTTGGTAAATTATTACCCTCGATTGAAATTTCAATATCCTATTTTCACACTGCTAGGTAAATTAAATAGTTCTAAATTGAAACTTCGTAGATGTCCATTACATACTAAGGTTACCCTGAAATCCAACGGCATTATGAACCAATTGGTAAAATCGACTCCATAAATGTGAAGCCATCAATTTCAGTCAATTGGCAAAAGTACAGTTGTGTCATGTATCCCAGTGTATAGTTCGTTGATATTGATGAAAGTTCATATATGTAAACGTTCTTGTCAGGGTTATACAAGTACACAGGAGCCAAAGAGGTTATCATACACGGCTATTAGGTATTAATCGTAGTCCAGTAGTCCAATGATATTTTAACATCTAACCGCACAGAACTCGTATCTAACTTCCTTAGCCAATGTGCCCACATCGGTACCGATTCTGGTTTCAGTTTCTACCAATATTCAAAGGTTTCCAATAGAAGCTGTACTAATTAGCCATAAGCAACGTTCATGTAGGTGTGTTAAATGCGTTGGGAAATATGCCAAGAGTTCCCAATTCATTCTTCCGGAAAATAGTTTTTAGTCCCAAGTTAATGCATTTACAAATTGAGTGCGAGGAAAGTTGCGCTGGCGGCTGATGGAATAATGAGTTGAGTGTTCTTTGTCGCCATTATGTCTCTCGGAGGTTCCCCTTGGTGGACTGGTGAACCTGAGAGACATGAGTGGTTGGGGATCTGGATGTTGTTCGCCCGTGTGTGTTGAGTTCCTCACGGTAGTCAATCCGCACCCTTCAGTTGAAAGGCCGACTCCTACTACCCTGAGTAGCTCTTCACACGGGGGCACCTCGGCTGTAGCTTCCAGTCCGCATCCGGTTGGACCGACTTCGGAAATCGCCACAGAGAGGTCACCCCGACGTGCGCATCCCCGGAGATTGTACCTATGCTTGTGTGGTATCATAGGCTTCGCTGTTTGTCTAGGCTTTGGTGTTGCCATAGACATCGTACAGGGATGTTCTCGACGTTTCGGTGATGACACCTTCATCAGGAGTAGAGCGCTTTTAGATGTTGATTGTTCAATGATTGAGTGCGTTTTTAGACTTTACACTAACTTATAGGACTAGTCAGTATTTTATGGCCGAGTAAACGGTTGGGTTTATCATGTTAAAGGGGAATAACCTTATACATCTGTATATTCGTACAACACAGTTTATAACATGTTAGCCGAAGTTACTGGGGTAACATCTTGACCAGTTAGCAACTCTTTCATTCATAGCTTGCTTAAATATTAATCAACGTAACATGTACGTTGATGCCAGGGATGCACTGGTAGAGCAGGACTTTTATTTATGATGTATTAATGTATGTTTGTCATAAAATACTTTTACCGTTACAATGAATAGTAATGTTGTAGTGTAATACACGTGCGAGTTATTGATATTTGAATTGAGTTTTTATTGCGTATTTGAAAGCAAGTTTTTTACTAGATGAAACTTTAGTGTCGCTAGAAATTAAAATGTAAAACAATTAGTAGCAACAATTTGCAGAAATATAATAACTGCATTTTAGCGCTTCGTGCGTTGTTTGGGGGACAGAGAATGTCTCCAGCCGTTACAGTCAGATCATACGGTTCATGTATTGAACCATTAAGGTAATTTATTACTGGCATTTACAAATTCGCACGCCCGAATTATCAGAAATTAGCAGGGAAGGATATATGTCGACGGAATTAGATTTAGAAGCAGAATACAAACTATGCAAGTTCAATGTCTCATTCGGGAAAGCAACGAAGTGGTATATATTTTATCCACATGATGGCTCCACATCCACATTCCACCACAAGTGAGTATAGAAAGCATATCACTTCAAATGTAATAGTTCAACTCCAGACCAGAACGTAACGGGTCAATACACATATGTACCTACTTATAGTATTCATCTTTATCGCAGTACGTAATGCTAAACCACGGCTTAGCAATATTACTTCACTGAATCCATGAGAGAATGACTCATGTGAATATTGATCCACAGCGCCTTGCTTTTCTCCTGGTTAGCTGCATTTGGATTCTGAGGGCCTAACTGCAGGAAATGCAAAATAGAGTAGTTGTGTAGACACAATATACGAGTTAAAGTTTCATAATGGTTACTGAGTCTATACCTATTATTAAATGGTGTGGTAGCCAACGCTGAACGGTTTCAAACACGGCAGTAAGTATGTTACCTATACCAGTACATACTCCTTGGTTTCGATAACATAATAGGTTTATGTGAAGTCTATGTTTGATTAAAAAGAAGAGGTCTTTTCACATGCTGGCAAAGACTTGCGGAACAATTTAAGGGCATCCTCGCATTGAATCCTCTTTGGGGCGTATATTGTTATGGAAATTCATGTAACCCAATCATACTGATTTTGTGGGTTAAGGGGGTTATGCTGAGTACATATATTCGCACTGTTCATTGGACAATGGGACTATACAATACTTTAGATTTTTAAACCAGTATCAGTACAAACTCGAGAGAGAGTCTGTAGACCGATGAACAAAATGTGTTTGTTTCATCTTGAATGAATTATTACTTTCAGTTGGGTATGATGATTGGAGAACGATGAAAATATTTGGTATCGTCACAAATCCTGCAAAATATATTTGTTATGAGACCGCAGGTTCACCAGTGTTTGCTTTATTACAGCAAATTAGTACCCGTGCCAAATTACAATTTCCACATAGCCTGAAATATGCAAGGAACTATAATGGAGCACATTCTGATCAATATGCGTTTAGTCGTAATTACTATAATCATTTTGGGTTGATTTGTGAACATGTATTGCACCATATTTAAGCTTACCTCATATGCGTAGACTGACAGAGAATGTACGCTGCCGATGCTAAGTATTGCAACTATAGTTTTATCATTTTAATATAATCATTTCGCTAGAATATGTACGTCAGCCAGCAACATTGGGAAGTGAGACAAGAGTGAATTTCCTATTTTTGGCAACTGGCGACCTTCCGTAATGCATCACACTGCGATAGTCGTAGTTTACTCCAAGCTGGATACACAAGTTTTGCAGTACCTTTGGCAATGATTAGTCGTCATATCAAAAATCTTGTACGGTCGATATGCTGAAACAGCCGGTTTAACTTTGTTTATTGGATTACCCATTTATGTAGACAAGTTAGCATAAAAATATCCAAACTAAGAGGTAAAATATCGATCTCCCTCTATCATCATTGCAGCAGAATGGCGCCATCAAATCAATGTACGTGATTGCTAGCTGAGGATTTCTTACGTTAGTGTTTGAATTCCTAATCGCATGTTATCGTTTCTGTAGTAAACGCTCAGCATGCTCACATTGCCCCGTGGGTGACTTCCATCGCAAAACGATAATGTAGTTGCTTCACTGTTGTTCCTGTCCTATCAATAAACAAAACATTTTTCATCCCATTAACTAATTTAGCACCCGTGAATATCATAGCTTCAATATATGTGACCGGAAGTGAGTCTTCCTTTTTTTAAATTACATGCTAGAATAAACGAAAAGTGCCTGTATACTGGCACTGGATTTAATTTCTTCAAGTCAAAATGTGTCAGATGTTGATTCTTGTACTATTTTTAAAAAATGTCACTTTTATTAACATTTGAGTGTATAAGGTGAAACTCGTTGAAGGGGACAAGGTACAAGTATCCTCTCGGGGGTTGTAAAATACCCGAAAATAAAATTAGACATCCATATAAGCATGGTCTTTCATACGAACATTTTGTAGTAGGTTGGTCACCCGCCTGCTTTATGTTGTTCTTCGCAGGCTGGTTGTTTGTATAAAACTTACAACTACAAACTTGTAAGTATTCAATAATTCATAATTATGAGCAGCTACAATGTTTGCATTCTTACGCGTGTCATTCGATACAAAGTGGGAAACTGTGTATTAATCTCACTTGCGAACGAAGCAATATAGGTCTAACCGAACAATCATCAAAACAGCCATTTTCATTTTATTAATTTGGTGGAACTCCATATATGTTTCTCCTATTTCTAAATAATGTAAATGTAAACCAAAATGTAAACCAAAAGTTATTTGTAGAATGTTTTGGTTTAATCTAAATGAGTAGATTTGATATTTAAGATTCATAAGATTTGCAGTAGAATACAATAAAACATGCCATCAAGACACATGGATGAGAATGAAAATAAAACATACGGTTTGATCGCATCATTGTCTATCACAATGTATATATCGCAGAAGAATGTGTTGTTTACATGAATAAAATATTCGAGCATAATACAATAAACTAGTTTTAAAATCCGTGCAATTTTGCAAAGGGATTTGCTAAAAGTTACTTTCGTGATAAGAAGGATTTAAAAAAATCTTGATGACATGTTCAGCAGAAATCGTATCCCTCCATCTGGAATGATGTTAATTACTTAGAGACGCATGAAATGCAGTGGTCTGCAACAATGCATGTAGAATTCACCGTATTTTGGTTATCCCCTCAATAGCATGATATATGCCTAACTAGCTTGCTGTCATCAAGGACAGTATTTCCGTGGTTTACTGGTGCAACAAGAATACATTATTTTTGACTATGTGCAGGATAATATTCTAAAGTATCAATTATTGATGCATTTATATATAGTTATTATATAGCCATTTATGATCGTTTCAAGCCGAAATGGAATGCTGCATTTCATGTGAAATCAGATGCTATGCATTCACATACTCAGAAGATGCGGGAGTAAGATTATTTTGTGTCATTACAACACCTTTCCATTGTGTTAGGTTCCATCTGCATTACCATTTATAACGTAAGCGATACTTTACTTTGTAATTATATCACCTTTCATGACTTTTGTATTGATTTCTGCTGCAAATGTTTTAGTGCAGACTACATGCAAATGCTCAAAATGCATTATTTTTTGTTATGCTAGGTACATTCGATAGTGGTGATGCATTAAGATTGAGAGATCCTTCCCATGACTATATTACATGGTTAGTATGTATGGCACTTTGTCCGTTGAACAAAGTAGAACATTATTTGCTGGTATCAAAGTCGGATAAAAATGAAAATGTTTGAAATATTGACTTGATATCCAATACGAGTGGATGTCAAATGAGCAACTGCACATACACATTTTTGTCATTTCCAACTCCGGGCAGAACTAGTTTGCATTAACGTCGTAGAGATTTGGTGCATTTCATGGCACAAATGTCAAATGTAGGTATGGTAATGTGAAAAATGAATACATTGACGAACTGGCAGTGTAATGTAGGACGAATTCGCATTGATGAAAGTGGATTCTATGCAACCTAAATTATCAAGCAGACAGGAATTTGCACAAAAAATGCACAAATTTAGCAAACTTTATATGTAATCACTGTGAATAAAAACTCATTGGTTTCGTCACGGTAAATAGTATCAATTGAGAAATATATAGGTAGAATAATTATAGGACAATTAAAATTGTCACATGATTGCGATGAAGTTATCGTGATTCCACACTTCAAAAAAGGACGTTTTGAAGCAGGAAAATTGTTGTTTTCATGTTAAGTGCTCATTTATATTAAACGATACTTTGCATAACATATATAGCGCACTGATTGTGAGTTTGAGTGTTATATTATGTGGCTTATAGATTACAAATATTCGGACCAATTAAAATGATGATAATGAATGGTATTTCTCTATAATCTCAGGCTTTCAGTTGTAGTTTAGAAGTATGTACATATATTATACCAACATCGGATGCTACTGTAGCATTGTCAAATGATATTTATGTTAATGTGAGAAACTAACATTTAATAATTGATTTACTATTTTATAATAGGTTTAGAAACCTTGCCTGTTTTATGGTACAATTTCAAGTGAATAAAAAGCTTTGTTCTTTCCATGATTTACTTTGTGATGTTTTGTTGAAAAATTATTAGATCTCCTTAATTCACCATCAAATTTGCATTCATCAAATGATTCCCATAAAACCTGACGAATGTAATGAAAATCCAGGTATTCAGTGCTTCTAGCACCAGTTGAGCTTCCTTATTCAGCAACAATTATCGGAAAACATTGCCCATAAATACAGCTACCTAGCTGTTATGGAGTCTCGCGTTCACCTCAGTACTCTGTTCATGGCCACCTGGGAAAGGGTGAATATCACTGGCGCATTATTTCCAACAAACAATCGTGCAGTAATATCGGTCATTGTACGGCCTCGAAACTTTATGCAAAGGTATGTACTTCTTCTTGCACTTCTTGCGCTCATACATTGCCTTATCATATTAACCTGCAAATTACTCATGTTTGAACATTCAGACTATCTTGCAGTATGCGGCAGATGTTATTAAAAATTACTCTCCATGTAGTAAATATCGCAGCTCACCTACCAATTCCTGGTATTTGTAAATAACAGTTTTTACCGTATAAATGCTACATAATTGTTTCCTTTAGGCCTGATTTAAATTTTCTCTAATTCTCGTATTTTTTTGCTTGTCAGCATAACCTTACAATTTATTGCTCCTCAATACGTAGCAGTTGCTGAGACTGTAATCGGATGATTCCATACCACGGTTGTTATATATCTGCCAACTCCATGGTTTACGTTTATCTCAAAACCCACTTCAGCCCACTTCACCGTCTATGCAGAAAATATAATGTAAATATGTCTTGCTTATGATTGCCATAATTATTATTTCAATCCATGTCAGAATATATTGCGTTCTTGATTTCATAGCTTTACTGACCCACTTCAATAATATTCTGGTGTATGACATATTTGTTTTCCCTTTTTGTTACATTTTGTTTGATTTTTGTGTAATGAGTAGTATGAAACTAGAACGTGCAATCCGCATAGGTATATACTTTCGTATTTTCCATTGACGATGGCAGCAATTTTTGCACGAACATTCAATAATGCCAATCACCTCTCCAAGGCCATACGTCCCGCAGCAGATGCAACCAATTGCCCCTGATGAACGTAATGGTGTTGTAAATTGTCCGCAAAATTTCTGAAAGTTTTGCGTATTTCAAATAATTCATCATTTGAAACGTTGATAGTGGAACTCAAATACATTTCTTTCTTCGTTTGACAACTCTGATAAAATATCCAGTCACAGGAACCTGAACAAGTGCACCTGAAGGAAGAAATCAAAACTTGCGCTTGCTTCCAAGTACAGTAATTTATTTACGTCAAATGGTGGCATCAAAAACTGAATGTGCATAAGCGATTCACGATAAGATATAGAAATTGATTTCATAATTTAAAAAATGTAAATGTGTACAGTTCAACAAAAACGTCTTTAGCAATTTCCAAGGTAATTCAATATATTTCAAGGGAAATACTACTTGCTTCTCCTATTTGATCCAGTAGATTTGCGGTTAACGAACGTACTTCGTTAAATCCTGTAATAAAATTACGTGACATGTATTGCTTTGCTGCAATGAGTAATTCGGTAGTATTGTCACTGATATCAATATAAATTTACGCCACAAGTGACAAGGATGCAACAATTTGTTGTCGTTGCATGCATTCATACATCAATTTGGCATTACAAAAGCAGATTGTTCATAATATCAAATATTGACTGGTGCCTTTCACTGTCTGAACACTCATAATAATAACCGGTCATACCAGAACACCATGGAACACCCTTCGTCGCTACCCATTCACTTTCATTTTTTTCATAATTATCACGGTATTCGTATCATCCATTAACATTTTTTACCAAATACCCAGCAGCTGTTGAACACTCATCAAAACCACCTACATTTTTATGCTTTTGTTTGACTAGGTGCTCTTCTGGACAGCTACAGCCGCTCTTATCCTATCATAAAAGCATATTTCACTTCGCACCCTTCCATTGTTCTACTGCAGAAAACAATTATTACTAAAGCTGGTTTTATGATACAAACACCATTCGGGATTGACTACTTGAAAGGATTACTACGAGGTGGGCTATTATATATAGAACCATTCAACCACTCTTATGAAACTGGCCGACCGCTCTCCAGGCAAGCTGCACAATGCCATGGTCACAATAATAAAATCATATGTATTCATTGCCATTATCAAGTAAATGATAATGCACTAAAATCTTGGACACACGTTGCATCCTTAAAAAATCCATAATCCAAATTTCAATCTTCTCCGTTTCCCCTTATGACACACTCGCATCTTGTGCTTAAAAAACCAATACAATGTGATACCTTGAATGGGGTAGCCTCCAAATATTAGGGCCATACAAATATAAGCAAAAAACGGTTTTATGGGGAGACAAGAGTCATAAAAAGTCAAGACATAAATACACGGGACAAGGGGAAGTGGTACGTGAGCATATAAATAAAATGCCATCACTTGTGATGCGATAGGTTGCAATAACCTTTAACAGGGAGTACAGAAGAGGACTATTTTGCTGCATTTACTACCCAACCCGTCCAAATTTTCTGTACACATTGCTTGTACACAAGTTTACTACGTTTACATTCGAAACTCGATTTTTGTCATCGTGTTTGTGAATGTGTATTCTGCAGTGGTCCTTAAAAGGGCATGCCGATAAATATTGTCATTTATAATAACGATGATTTACGTTTTCAAATGCGAGACATTTAATAACGCTCCTAAGACTTGTGTTGTCACGATTTGAAAAGCAAAATATATAAGCAGTTGAAACAATGAAAGTGTGTTTATTTGGGAATGATACACGTATACATAGTCTGGCAGTAAATAGCAAAGTAATGTGATAATAAGGGACCATGGATCGACCTATGGTGATGACAAAAGCAAGAGATGTCGTCGGTTGAGGTTCGTAGTATGGTATTAGCAGATGAAAGTGTTTATTGATAGATTAGTATCTAATGGTATGTACCTACACCCATAAAACATATTAATAGAATACCTCACATCAAAAACGTATTTCATATCCAAATAGGTGTGCTCGCATAGGGTTACATGTTTTCATCGTTTGTGTAACATGAAACTGTTGTTGTTAGATTATCCAATACATACTGTAACTATCAATACGGTCATGGTTTTGCTCTCAACGTTTGAAAGATGACTCATCGCATAAACGGGAAAGGGTGCAATGTGTCCTAATAAAAATGGGAAACTTTTCAGCCAACACAACACGGGATTGTGTGCCATTCTTTGGTAAGCTTGTGAATACAATTGGGCATATTGGAATAATGTGCAATGTGAAAGTAGTCTGAATCGTTGTATCCGTTACGAATGCACATACAACTAGGACGGGTGTAAACCCGAATTAAAAAACTACCGGATGCGTGTTGTATGTGCAATTGAGAAACTTGACACTCAGGCCACCTTCCCAAACACTAATCCTGAATTTTCCGATGATTTTCGAAATAATATATTTTGACCCTTTAGTGAACCCTAGAGTAATGGACGAACCCTCCGACAGTTGGTCGAATTGACCCATGGTGTCATGACAAAAAATGATCAGCTTAAAATTCTCTATCAGATCGGCGAATACAATTTTTTACCCGTAAGGATGCATGGTGACCTCTTCGTGCCAACATTCCCGCGGGGTTGACCCCCGGAGGACCAAAATCAATACCGATCTTTAGAATCACCCTATTTACCTATATGCAAAACTTGAACCAAATCGGACAACGCGAAGGAAATTATAGTGCTTACAGACAAACGGACACACAGACAGACATACAGATCAATCGCAATAACTACCTATATAAGCATTTCATGCTTCCGCTAGTTAATAAATATACGACAATGTTTATTACTACCATCTTCACAGTGACACTAACTAAAATTGATTGTCTCAATTTATTGCATCAAGCATTGATATCAAGGAAATAATGAAATTTTCTTGCATTCAAAAATGCCAGCTTCACTTGTTCTACTTCATTTTATTTGCTGCATTTCACCAGTCATGGTGTAAAGTACGGTTGATGATGTATATGCTTGGAAGTATTTGTCGTGGGAATTTGTAAAAGCCAATTACCATATGGTAGTATGCAGTGATATGAAAAGGAGAATTTGTGCTGGGGTGGGATGTAGTATCAGACAAACAAGTGTGATCATGTGCTCAATGCACCAGAGGAAACACAATAATCCTTATAAACCATTTGGCAGGAATAGGGCAAATGGAAACAATGGTTCTGAACGGAAGTTGTTTTAATATATGCCCCATCACGCACATTTGCCCAATATTCATTAAGCCGTTCTACCATAATATATCAAATTGTGTATACAATGATGTGTTTGCACACCACCGCAATTTGGTCGGTATGGAAAGCAGGGTAAGCATTTTTACATGAAATCATATGTTACTGTTAATTATAGTGTTTGTTTGTGTTGTTGATCTTGCCGAGTCTCATCTCAACAAATTGTATGCACTCGTGTGGAATTGAATGGTTAGCAATACACATGTTATTGCATAGTATTTTATCGTGTGTCGTTTCGCGATGCGTGTGTGTGGTGAATGTTATGAAAGGAATTTGTATAATTTAACAGCCATTAAAATGTGTTCCGTTTTGTTTATTTATTAGCGTATAGAATGTACATAATGGAAGACGACGACAACGGAAGCGGAACTGCTATGTCCAGTGGGAATAATGAACAGAATATTTGCATCCTATGCAGAGTTTCCTTTGCCAGGCCACATAATCAAATCCGGGAGTCATCCCCTCAAAGATCCCAGGAGTTTGCTGATTACATTCTTCAAATGAATGGGAAAGTGAAAGCGCCAGAAATCACATTTTCCAAATCCCACTCCGTTTTTCCCGACTGTTTTCAAGTCACAACCAGCGCCATGAACAAGAAGCTGGAGGTGGACCAAATTGAAAGAGAAGTTAGGAGACTTCAGCGTCAACTTCTACAGGAAATGCGAAGGCTCCAATGCACAATAACTGAACACCATTCGGAAATACGGAAGATTAGCAATGTGGTCAGAAATGCAGATGTTGGCTGCCTTGTCGGATCGATTGGAAATGGTGACACGTCTCCAATTATCCGATTGAGAAAAGGAATTATTTCAGGTGATCGTCATCATCACTTATAATGTATTCATATTATCTGCAATACCAGACATTGTGTATTTCTCAAATAATTAATTTTGTTTTAAAATTTTAGTCTCAAGAAAGATGGGAAAGTTCAGTGAGGTCCTGGAAACAAAAGCGGGTTCTTCCGGTAACTCTGATCCGGATGAGCGGATCCAGGAGGAAGGGGTGTGTCTGGAGGAGACGATGGAGGATGACGATCAGGACGACGACTCAACTCCAAATTCTGGAACCCCATCCCATACAAATGGCCGGGTGTCAGCAAAGGGCAGAAACTTTAAGAAGCAGATTATAAAAATGGCAGAACACGAATCCCGAAACTGGAAAGCAATTACAATTGATGATGACGATCATAAATACTACTTTAATTGCAAGCCCGACTTGGACAAATTTGCTGTTGGGGAAGTTGAGGTGGAAGTTGACGAGCCAGATCACAGCTTGGAATGTTCCGAATGTATGTTTCGTGTCAACAACGTGACAATGAGGAGCGGAAGAGGGAACTTGGCTGAACAAATGCAGATCCATATCCGTCGTGAGCATCTGTTGGAATTTCAGTGTCCCTTGTGTCCGGCGTTACTTGGGAGCTATGAGGGATATTGGAAACATTTTCCAAGAGAGCATCCATCATTAAACTTGTTTGAGCTACCCACCGTCTCTGAACCGGAAAAGGAGTCGACACCGTTAACTTCCAAATTGCAAAATAAGCGACCTAAAAATAATAGCTCATTGTTGGGTGACCATGATAAGCCTTTTCAATGTGACAAGTGCGATAAGAGATTTAAAAACAAGAAGAATCTGAGCTCTCATCTCAGCACACATTTGGAGGAAAGGCCCTATATTTGTGAGAAGGGCTGTGGATATGCTTTTAAAAGTTCAAAGCACATTGCGAGACATGAGAAAACGTGTAAGGGAGAGATGAACAAGATTGTGCTAGCCAAATGGATGAGAGAAAGTCAAAAGTAATTATACTAAACTAAACTGACCAGAAATGTGCAAAAATTGATAATTGTTCGAAAATGAGTTTAACGATACATACCTATCTTTTTGTTTTATGATTATGCACAAGCATATTATGTAAAAAATCACTGCATTTGTGAACAGTACAATGCAGGCATGTTTGCAAATAATGAAATGTATGCCTTCATGAATTTTCCATAAATAAATTAAGTCCAAAAATTTTTATTATCCAGAATCCTGGGGTAAAAGGCCGCCGTTCATAATTTACACATAGGTATATGTTTTCATACACTTCCATTGCACGGAAAAAACACACAGGCAGGCTCAACAAAACAGGTGAATACAATTGCCACCACGAAGCAAAAGCAAAGCTATATGTTCTCTGAAACCAGAATCACCTGTTATCTGTTTATGTTGCTGTCATATGAAACCGTGAGGCCTCTTCAATTTCATCCTCACTTTCATTTGACTTTGACAAAAGAAAGACACGGATGGCTTATTTAATTTTAATTTTGTCCGAACTGGAATGCCAATGCAATTGGGGAATTTGGAATATATATTTTCGGTTAACGAGTTCCAATGCGCAACTGGAAACAAGAATCTTTGTAAAAAGTTTTTAGTAATTTTCCTCCAAATTGATTCCATTAAATGGAGTGCAACGCCAGAATACTGAAAGATGCGAAGGAAGAACAGGAAAGGATGAGGCTTCTCGCAATTTTCCCACATGAGGTAAGGGATATAATTTTAAATTACGATTTCTAAAATTTAACACTCGTCTTATCACTTTTTGTACTAATCTGCTAATGCAACGCTAATGCAGTGACAGCACACATAATGAGTGTGAATATGTATTTTTTTTAGATTTGGTTCCACGTTTTTGACGAAGTGCATGACGCGGATAACCTCATAGCTTTAACGCATGCTTCATCCTTCTGGAGACAACTGCTTGTGCCCAGGACTGCGCAATTCCTATTCGGAAAAGTATGGTGACACATTGAAGAAGTTAAATGAGAATATATTTTACAAAATAAACATTTTAATAACCACATTGGTGTTGGTGATATAAATTTTACAGGTACTAAATATTCTTGCTAAGGAAAAATTAATTACTTACACCGGCTGCCCCGACCTCCTTCCACTTCGACTAGTATCCAAAATGTGGAGACTTGGAGTAGACCGACTCCTGGAATCTAGGTCGCACCACAAAAATCTCCAATTCTTTTACTACCAGCACTACGCCGTCAGTGACATTTCCTATCCTGTCCATTTCCGTTTGTACAAGTCACACATATTTAGCAAACTCAAGTCGGACATAATACCCATAATTGACACGCCACAGGGTCGGAAAAATAATCCCTTTCCAAGTAGACATCTGGAACTACAAGAGCATGACCTGATCAACGAAGATTTTGAAGAGGCTCAAGCGGAAGCTCTCATTATCCAATGCCGGGTAACCACTGAAGCATTTCTGAAGACAGCAGGGCATCACTTCTGGTATGCCCATATTGACGCTGGTTTGTTCCTGTCAACTTTGGAGTGGTACATGTTAATCCGAAAATATGCCATGCTGATGCCTAATCTTAAATCACTGTACATACGCTACCCTGCCTCCACTTGGTGTCACTCCGTTCCGCTAACCGATGCCCCAGCGTTTCCGGTGCTGGAAAATCTGGAAGTACTTAGTATCGGAAATGCATCCAAATCAGTGATGAATATAATTTCCCGGGGCTGCAGAAATATCAAGGTGCTCATAATTCCCCGTGTCTGTGTTCCAATGGAATTTGTGGCTCCAGCAGATGACCCAACGGATATCCTAGACGTATCATCCATAAATAATCCGGATACGATTTCAATTGATTTTTCAAGTCTGAATGATTTCAGTAACTTGCCCAGTAATTGGAAATCACAAGCATTCAGATTACGATTTTCATCGCAATGCGTTCCCTGGTCAGTCATATTTGAGAAACTGGAAGAGTACAAGGACACGTTAAGCGACCTATACCTACAACTGCCACCTGCTATTAATCCAAATCACAGACGTGACAACTGGGAATCATCAACGAGAAAACTTGATCTGCCAAATGTAAAAATTCTCAGCATACAACTTGTAAATCATTGCTCTCTTGACTTTCTCCTTGGGCTGACGTCATTGGAGGACTTGACACTACACTTTAAATACTGCGAAACGTCACCGCCCGTGGGAAAAAGTACTGAACAAGTGATAACTTTAAATTTTAATACAGCCTTCCCAGACCGGTTTATGGAATGCAATATATGGGACCTTATTCCATCACTAAAGACTGTTAAGTTGAAGACGACATCCGGACGGGAGATTAGGTACAGACGAGGAAATGCTCAAAGCAGTTTACTTACTAGGTACATATCTAGAGTGTAATTTGAAATGTGTTCCGTGCATGAAATTATATTGCAGCATTTTTTAAAAATCTTAATCAAGCAGTAATCAGCTACATAGGTTATAGTAATATTTTTGAGAGGAATTTAATTGTATTGAGCTTAATTATTGACAAAAACTGTCATTTACTAATCATTATGACGACGAAGATGTTGCATAAATTATGCACATAGCTACATGTGCGTTAATATATTTGTACATAAATGTACGTAACATATAATAAACCATTCTTATTTAATTTTCAAGGACAAATCTTGGTGCGAAATTATTATTGATCAATTAAATTGATGATTCTTAAATTATCACCCAGTTGTCTGTCGCTCCCATGTCTGTAAGCAGCGTTTCTGCTGTATTGGGTCGGTCTCATTTGAACTCATTCCAGAGAATTTATTACGCATTGGGTAAATTCTTATATTCCCGGAAATGGTAAGGCGGTTAAAGAAAGTTATATCACTTTTAATAGCCGGTGTGTTGACAGCAGCCATTTGGATCAATCATCAAGGTTCATATGAAAATCTGAAGCATGATCAATATATCTTCAATATCATAAATACCAATACGGGTGGAGCCAGGACCGACGACAAATTACAAGAAAATGGCAAATTGGCTAGCCATGGAGATATTGGTAATCGTGAAGCCGACACTGTGGTGCTCTTGTGGACAGAATACATTAACTTGCCAAATGAAATGTACTTATATTTTATACGCTCAGCACGGAAGTGGGATCCAAGTTGTTGCACTGGTGACGATATAATATTCACGTTCAATCGGAGCATGTTGCCAATGGCAACTGTGGTGGTGTTTCACAATTATATTGGGAATTTAGAAAAGTAAGTTTGGATAAACCGAAAATATTTTATAAAATAAGTGGACCATTACGCTGCAACTGCAAGTCTCTTATTAAATTTTTAAAGGACGGATCTTCCACCATCTCGAACTCCCTCTCAGTTATGGGTCCTTTTTGGAGAGGAGAGCCCACCTCACTCTCAGGATCTTCACGAATTTCCCGATATATTTAACTGGACAATGTCGTACCGGCGAGATAGTGACATTTGGTCCCCATACGGCTTGACCCTGCCGTTGGAAAATCCGATACATCCAAATGACCTAATCATGATGCCGGGCAATATACCGCTCTCCCAATGGATATCCAACAAATCATATACCATTGCTGGTGTTATTTCCAATTGTTTCACGTGGTCAAAACGAGAGGTTCTTGTAAAGGCGCTTCGAAATGCATCCTTACCTGTTGACATTTTTGGGGGTTGTGAAAACCGCACACTCTGTCACCGTTTCGGAAGTGAATGTGATCAAGACAAGTTCTTCAAGGAACTAGGCAGACAATACAAGTTTTACTTTGCGGCAGAGAACTCCCTATGCGTTGACTACATCACTGAAAAATTTTGGAGGACGCTGGAATTGGGAATGATTCCACTAGTTTATGGCGGAGCTGATTACAATGCAGTGGCTCCACCAAACTCATTTATTGACGTGAGGGACTTTAAAAATTCAAACGAAATTGCAAATTTTCTCAAAGCACTTGCGGATGATCCGGTGGAATATGGAAAATATTTTGAATGGAGAAGGAAATATAAGGTTTTAGTCACTGATGGATGGGGTGGCTGGTGTACGCTATGTAAACTGGCAAGGCAATACCGTAACGAACCCGGAAAAGTGGAGATTTCTCCAAACAAAAGATATAAAGATTTACATTTGTGGTGGTCAAAAGAAAGTATTGGCTCAATGAAGGACGCTTGTAGAGGTCCTTTGTTTTCTTCAGGTGAATAAAAATGATAGCATATATTTGTGATACGAGCATAAATTTATTAACCAATTTTCCATTTTACAAATGAGCGTGTAGGCGTATCACGCCTCCCAAGTGTTTAAAATTTAGATATGTGTTGGAAAATGTTGGGAATGCAATCTCAACTTGTATTTTTGGGATATCTCAATCGTGAGAACGAAGCAATAATTGTCAAAATGTAAAATTCATGGAATTAAGAGATTATTTAAATGGTGTGGAACTGCGTGGTCCACTAAAATTTTATGGTCTGTCACCTTTCTCAAAAGGGTCATGAGAAAAGGGACAAATATTCAGTTTGACAAATGTACACACCCATTGGTTTTGGGTTCTTTACTTCTTAAGATTTCTTTGTTTTAAGTCATGTTATTTCATGCTTGTAAAATACATAAAATGAGTGTGAGTTTTAATAAACGTAATCACTTGACAAAAAGATCTCGTTCACTTCACTTCGATTTCTTCTCCATACCGAGGGTTATGTTCAAAACCCAACAGTGGTAGCAGAGGATAGTTTCAAATCGCCCCAAAAAGCCAAAACGCTTAAAGTTTCTCTTCAGCTGGTAAATTTGGTAAAGTCCAAGCAAGTCCCTAAAAAGTGGGTAGTTGGAAAAGCCCAGAAAGCCCAGTGTAGAAAAGTTCAAGTTTTGGAACGAGAGTAAGGCAAGTGCCTTGCCAGAAAATGGGGAAGAAGATTGACGTGGGGTGTGTTGACAAACTCACCAGCAATAATTTCCATTTGTGGAAAATGCATATTGAGCTAGTGCTGCGGTCTGCAGAATTATGGGGAATAGTGGATGGGACGGAAGCTCGCGATGCCGCTGATAAAGCAAAGCAGGCTGAGTGGGATCAAAAGGATGTAGAGGCTCGCACAATCATCATATCAACAATAGAAAAATCCCAAAAGACCCATGTGGCAACAACAACAAATGCCCAACAAATGTTTGTAAAATTGGAACGCATCAACGCTGACACGAGCGTATTGAATAAGCAGCATACTCTGTCACAGTTTTTGAACTACAAAACTTCACCAGAGCAGAGTATTGTGGAAGCCTACTTGGATATGGAAGAACTTGCACGTTGTCTTAACGCCATGGGTGTGGCAATTGATGAGACAACTCAAGTAACAAAAATTATGTCATCTTTTCCTGCGAATCAGTACCAGTCCCTGCAAGATGCTTGGGATTCCGTTGCAACAGCAGACCAGACAATGCCAAACTTATTGGCACGACTACGAAAAGTAGAATTAGAAAGAAAACTCAAAGCCCAATCCGGGGCGACTAGAGACTCGACTCGGAAATCGGCAGCCTACAGCAGTACAGCAGTTACAGAAACGAGGCACCCTCGTGATCAAAGAAAGCAAACAATTGCTGAGCAGAAAAAGAAGACAAAGTGTCATCATTGTTCAAAAATGGGGCACTGGAAAAGGGAATGTTGGGTACTCAACCCATCATTAAAACCTGATCGCAAGGGGAAGAAGCAACAGCAGCAAGTCCCAGTTGAGAGGGATAATGGTCAAGCAACTTCCTCAAAATCAGTGACAGTGAGTAATGCATTCATGAGTTTGAGCATTCTCCAACAGCAAGTAAATGGTATGCTGACAGCGCATCCACAAACCATATCACCGGAAGAAAAGAATGGTTAATTGATTTTATCGTCTTTGAAACACCGAAACAAATATCAATGACTGATAAAAATCACACAGTGGCAATTGGAATGGGCACCGTGAAATTAGAAGCCCATATCGGCAGCAAGTGGGAGGAAGTTACTATATCAGAAGTACTTTACATCCCCAACGCCGTGAACCTATTCTCCGAAATCATCATGGCAAGGAAATCATCATTGTGCGTGATGATGAGAAAACCCTGTTCTTGAAGAATGGAAAGTGGCCAGGCCCGGAAGCAGATCTAATGAACAACATGTACGTCATTAAGTTTCGTCCATGTGCTGATGAAGTAAGTTTGGCATTGGTGTCAAAAAGTGACCACTCCAAGCTTTGGCATGAACGGTTGGCCCACATCAACCATAAGTACATCCGGAATACGGTCTTAACAGGAGCAGTGATTGGAATCAACCCCGACGACTTAACAGACACTGTGGAATGTGATGAATGTGAAATGGGAAAGCATACCCGAAACAGTTTTCCAGCCGTCAAGCACAAACGCGAGATGAAAGTCGGAGAAGCCATCCACGCAGACCTTGCGGGGAAATTTGCGACAGCATCCTTGGGTGGGTCTCACTTCTTCCTTCTGAAGGATGAATATGAAGGATGAGGCATCAGGATTCCTGGTTGTGTATTTCCTGAAGCATAAAAATGAAGCAGCAGCTTGTGTTATCGAGTTCATTCGCTTCTTAGAACAACAAACCGAGAACAAAGTGAAAATCGTGAAAACTGACAACGGAACTGAGTTTACAACTTACGAGCTTGAAGATTACCTTAAAGAGAAAGGAATCATCCATGAAATGTCAGCGCCTTACACCCCGCAGATGAATTCTGTAATCGAGAGGGAGATTCGCACAATTAAAGAAACAGCGCGAGCTATGATGCTCCGACAAGACGTCCCTGAGTTTCTTTGGGGAGAAGCAGTGGCAACTACAGTATACATTCACAACCGAATGTGCGACAAAGGAAACCCAACAGCAACAGCATTTGAGCAAATTTTTGGCAGAAAGCCAGATCTTAGCCATGTGCGAATTTTTGGATGCGTGGCATTTGTACACATCCCCGACCACCAGCGCAAAGTTTGTCACGCAAAAGGTAAGAAGAAATGTATTCTTGTGGGATTTGACAGCAACACAAGAAAATACCGGCTTTATGATCAAGATAAGCGGGCGATCATAATATCACGCAACGTCACATTCCGTGAGCAATTAAGTGACAATGTGGTGAAAGTGATTATAGAAGAGGATGACAAGATAATGAAGATTGAACAAACTCCGTCTGCAAGCGCCACTGAAGATGAAGATAGTGATGCAACAACAGACGCTGAGAGTGGCGATGAAAGTGAGAAAGAAGAGAGTGGAAGCAATCGTGCTTCCTCTCCCGAACAAGCTGATGCGGGGAAGGCCTCAGCGACTCCTGTCAATCACAGCGCAACACCTACATCATCATCATCATCTGAACAAGTTGCAGTAGTTATACAGACTCCGGACGGGGAATATCGTGCCCATGTACCGAGTGGACGGAAAACCACTATTGTCATCCCCAAACAAGGAAAGTCAAAGGTACCAACAAAGGTAGAGAAAAACTTGAGAGACCGATCTAAATTAAAGAAGCCAGCTTTCTACCCTGAGAAAGAAAGTTATCATTCAAGTCTCATTTGCGACCCCAAAACATACACAGAAGCGATGCAGCGCCCGGAGGCAAACGAATGGGTTAAAGCCATGAGCGAGGAATTTCAAAGTCTCACTAGCAATAACACATGGATTTTGGTTGACCACCCACACAACAAGAAAGTTCTTGGATGCAAATGGGTTTTCAAGATGAAGCCAAAGCCCGACTTGTTGCACAGGGGTTCTTACAGAAGCCTGGAGTGGATTTCAACGAGATATTTTCATCAGTTTGACGCGCTGAAAGCATTCGCGTATTAATTGCCGTTGCAGCAGCAAACAAAATGCAAATGGCACAATTCGATGTGAAAACCGCGTACCTAAATGGTACATTGGATGAAGAAATATACATGAAACAACCTGAAGGTTTTGAGGCAGAACAAGATAAAGTCTGCTTGTTGAAGAAAAGCTTATACGGACTCCGTCAAAGCGGCCGGTGTTGGAATAACACTTTCACGGCTTTCATCACTGGATTCAACTTTAAACAATGTGTTAGCGATCCATGTGTTTTCACCGGAAAGATTGGAGAAGCTGCTGTCTTGTTTGCTCTTTATGTGGATGATGGGCTCGTATTCTCACCAGAAAATGATGCGATAGCCCAATTCCTGCAAATGATAAGTTCAGAGTATGAGATCTCAGTTACAAATGGGAGCATGTACGTGGGGATCTAAATCCAGAGAATTGGCTTACTTGGACCCATACTCATATCACAGGGGTCATATATCCGCAGCCTTTTGCAAAAATTTGGGATGGAAGAATGCAAGGCGTTAAGCGTGCCAATGCAACCGGAAGCGGAAATATTAGAGGGGAATCCCAGTGAAAGCCGCTTGCCCTACAGAGAGCTAATTGGATCTTTGTTGTTCCTTGCGAAGTGCACAAGACCAGATATCACTTTTGCTGTGTCTCGTCTCTCCCAACACATGCACGCTTATGACGAAAGTCATTGGAAATTAGCAAAGCAAGTATTGCGTTACTTGAAGGGGACAATGGACCTTGGAATCATGTATCATCCAGCAGATAAGGTCAACCTAGTGGGCTACTCTGATGCTGATTTCGGCGGTGATAAACTCACACGCCGCTCCAGCAGCGGATTTGCCTTCCTTATCAACAACAGCATCATTACGTGGTCCAGTCAGAAGCAGAGAACCGTTGCACTAAGTACAACAGAAGCAGAGTACATGGCCCTGGCAGGAAGTGCAAAAGAAGCTGTCTGGTTGCGGAAGTTGTTGGGCGAGATTGGTTTTGCTCAAAATGCCCCAACCATAATATTTGTGGACAATCAGAGCGCCATAAAATTGACGAAAAATGCAGAGTTCCATCAACGAACCAAGCATATTGATGTGAAATATCATTTCACTCGTGATTTGATAAATAGTGGGGAAGTAGCAGTTGACTTTACACCCACTGAAAAGCAACTGGCAGATGGACTGACTAAGCCCCTGATGAAATCAAAACATGGGGACATGAAAAATCAATTGGGAATGACAACGTGCGAGGGGGATATGAGTGAGGGGGAGGAAAAATGCAGCGCTGCTGCCTCGCCCATTTTCCATTCGCCCGTGAGAAGAGCTTCCCAAGAAACCGGAGACAAAGAAGACAAAATCATCATCCGCTGAGATACACGATGATGATTATGACATTCACTGACATTATTGAACGAGCAACGAGGGCTCTTTTCTTTACACCTGCCATTGTTGATGGGATCGTTTCTCTGGTCGGAGTAGTTGTTTTGGGAGTCAGTGCTGCTGGTCTTGGATTATCAATATCCAACCGAGTTGAGATGGGGAACATTGAGACAGCAGTTCAGGAAAATCGAAAGAGGATTGAGGAAATGGAGGAGCAGATAAAGAAAAATGCTGATCGTATTAACTTGTTGCAAGGAAAGTTTAATGAGGCGATCAAGGAACTCGGTGGCCTTCAAACGGATTTTGAGAAATTGAAAGCGACATCAGCATCACAGACATTTGCTATATCGTACATTACAAGTAAATTGTTGATTAACCGGGATATTATTCGTGAGAGTCGCAGGCAGTGGAAGGCTGGAAAAATACACACCCCATTCTTGGACATGATCAATTTCACTTTGCCTTGCGGTGACGACTGCCCCATCCGTCTTGCAATTTCCCAAAAGTGTCGTCTTTCTTTCGAAGGAGACAAATTGTCCATGGAGTTTTATGTGCCATACATAAATCAGACCATGTCTCTCGTTGAAGCTGATCCTTTTACACTGATGCACCAGACTGAAAATGAGACATGCAGTGTAAAATATTCTGGACCGGAGTCAGCCATTTACTCGGAAAACGAACAATGTGTTGTTGCTGTTGATGTGGTAAAGCCAAGCCAATCTGATTTGGTGGTTGCTTCCACTCGTGGATGCAAGCAGCGAAAGGTCTTCCCAAGCCAGTCCAAGCATTTTCACATGGGCCAATGCGTACCCAGGCACGAAGGAGATGAACAAGAGTTCATCCAGATCAAACCCCAGTATGGCCAGCTGCACATTTACTGCTTTGGATCAAATATCACCATTCAAGGAAACAAGATGCCCTGCCCAAACGCTGTGTTCATGCTGCCGATGACAGCAAACTTTACCATCAACGAGAACGAGTACTCCGGATCAACAATCAGCCTTGTCCATCATGAGGTAAACGACCCTTTATTTACCTTGAAGGTGAACACTCATCTTCAACCACACGTTGACTGGAACTCCCTTTTGGTAAACGAGACCGAGCTGACTTTTGATGGGAACAAGACAACTCATAGCATGGGCTTCCAATATGAGCATCATTACTTTTGGTCAACCATGATCTGTGTTGTTGTTATTGTAATTATGGCATTTGTTATGATGGGGTTGGTGATTTGCATGCTTCGCAACAGAAAGATATCTGTCACTGCCACAGCCACACCTGCTCCAAGTGGAGAGAAAATTAAGATGGAAGTTGTTGAAAAGAAATAAGAAATTATTTTGAAAGCATGGGTTTTTATTTCATGATTATTATTATTACCCATTTTTGTTATTATTTATCTACTTTTATATGTTGTTGTAATGGTTTGTGGTAGAATACAATAAGCCAATACTAAAGTTGATAAATTATTTGATGAATGTTAACTCTAGCGAAGGTTAAAATGTGTGTTTAGTTGTTGTTTTATTGACTTTACACTTAAAGGTTTTGTTACACTTACACTATACCATTGTTGTAATGCGAAGGCATGCTAGTTAAGATGAAATATTGTTATTATTATTTTCCTTTATACAATTATGTGCATTTGGTCGTTGAGATTGAGGGGGAGTGTTGGAAAATGTTGGGAATGCAATCTCATTTTGTATTTTTGGGATATCTCAATCGTGAGAACGAAGCAATAATTGTCAAAATGTAAAATTCATGGAATTAAGAGATTATTTAAATGGTGTGGAACTGCGTGGTCCACTAAAATTTTATGGTCTGTCACCTTTCTCAAAAGGGTCATGAGAAAAGGGACAAATATTCAGTTTGACAAATGTACACACCCATTGGTTTTGGGTTCTTTACTTCTTAAGATTTCTTTGTTTTAAGTCATGTTATTTCATGCTTGTAAAATACATAAAATGAGTGTGAGTTTT
>CM023200.3:10495493-10611652 GCA_004115045.4 Sinella curviseta | reverse complement strand
TCTTCTCCATACCGAGGGTTATGTTCAAAACCCAACAATATGATTTGTTGTGCAAAGTACGTTCTAAAAGGCAGGTGAAATTTAATGTTAACCACAACCTTCAAGAAATAAAATCATCATTCTTCCTATTATCCCTTGTTACTTTTCAACCGGAAAGGAAGAATGCACTGTGCTGTCTTTTCATTTTGCACGTATTGTTATTAAGAACCTGCATGTACATGTTCCCTTGTCATGCCATTTGGATATAAATGTCACTGCGCTATAAAATTTACAACTTCTCTCTGGCATTTCAACTGACTTCTTATTACTCATAAATTATGAGCACGAATTAATGTCTCCACACCATTCGTCCAGGTGTGAAGAATAACAAAATTACAAAGCGTAGAAAATACACATAGGGTCAGTCAGGTGCAATACTCTGTGTCTATTTGGATGTAGAAAAATCCTCCCGCATTAATTTACCACGTTTCTTTACCATCATCATCACTGCCTGCAAGTATCAACGACGTGTCATTGTTTTCTTTTATGGTCAGAATAATAAGTACCTAAGTAAAGAACAGATAAATTAATAAAAACGATTTACGGTTTATATAGGCACATTGGTGTTTTTGTTGTCACATTTGTACATGAACATGGTTCTGTTTTCGCATCACTTGTAAATGAAACTAGAATGGTGTAAAACCTATGAAATGCAACTTTCGAAAGCTCCCGCCATATAAGATAATCAAATGATATGAAGTTTTACATCAATTGTCAGCTGATTTTTGTTGTGTTATCAGACGAATTCGGGGGTTATCAGATGAGTTCAGAAATTATCAAATGTCACCTTTTTCTTCCTTTGTTCTACAAAAGATTACCGCTATTGTTTATGAGGAGATTATTTTAGCGGCGTTCACTACTTGCGTGCTCGACTAGTGATTCAGTTCTACCGCACCCATTGTCGAAATCCTCAACAAAAACAAGCAAAAGACCATTATCAAATATCATTCCATTTCTGCAGGCATATTCCTGCTTCGAGATGGATCGGTAACCAAAATTACTTGTAAATTGTAAGTACTTTTGAAAACTGTATTTTTTCGAATAAGTTATACACTCGAATTTATAGTAGCCTAGAAAATTAATGGGCGTTATTACGGAATTGCAACGACATTTAAACTTTCTACAAACGTGTTATCGTTAGTCTAAGAAATACTCGTGGCTTGCAAGCTTCTACAGTTTCCATTCAGTCAGCAACACGTCAATTGGTGAGGGACACTGTTTAATAAAAACCGACAATTAAATATAAACTTTTTTTGATAGTTTGATAATTTACTTGAGCAGTAAGTTGTTCTCATCTTAACATTTTACGATTTTTAGTCAAACGGTAATGGTGCCTGCTCAACAGGAGACTTGTCAAGTGTGATTATACCGGAGCTTTGACGGTACAAAAGCATGCAGGTAAATAACTACATTGTAATATGAAATGGATTTTTTAAAACAATGTGCGAATATTGCCAATAAATATACATGGATATCAACAGCATGGCTGAAATGACATGTTCAGAATATTTTGTTTAGCTGTCAGTGACACCACAATCTGAAATGCAATATTTTTTGGTACTGTTGTAGTATTTTTTGACGATTAATTTATTGGTTCATTTCATCTGAAAACTGTTTCTTCGTAGTTCCTGGTGTTCAGTGAAATCAAATATTATTTTACCGCTGTCATGGAAGAGATGAACAGTCAAGATATAGGAGGGCTGTGGTAAAAATCATCCCGATCAAACAATCTTTGTATGGCTCGACCAGATATGTTAATGTAAGTCGATTTCCTAATTTGCCAATATCCAGTTTTTAGCCATGAAAACTAAGTGTTTTTTGTTTGTATTGTTTCAGATGCTGCAAGGTGGAAATAAATGACTGCCAGATATTATGAATATTTGGGAACACTAGAGAGCTACTAACAAGACCAGAAACAACAATGGCCAAAATGGAAAAAGAAGCAGCATATTTTACATTGTCTCATCATCATACCGGAACCGAAAACTCGTCACAGGTTTTAGTTTCATCTGTTATTTTGTCTGCAGCCACTATAGGAATTTAGCATACACTTCTTTCATCTGTAGATATAAACTATATCCAGTACTAGCTAACATGCTAACCAATTTTGAATTTAATCTACCAAAATTTGAAACCCTCGACACACAACTAGAAATTCACTGCTCTCTTGACTTTCTCCTTGGGCTGACGTCATTGGAGGACTTGATTCTACATTTTAAATATTGTGAAACTTCACCGACTATTGGAGAAACTAGTGAACCAGTGATCAATTTTAATTTTAATACGGCGTTTCCTGACCGATTTATGGAGTGCAATATTTGGGAGCTTATTCCGTCTCTGAAGACTGTTAAGTTGAAGACAACATCCGGAGGGGAAATCAAGTACAGACGAGCAAATCCTCAAAGCAGTCTACTTACTAGGTACATATCAAGAGTGTAATTTGAAATGTGGTCCGAGCTAGAAATTGAAACATTTTTTTAAAATTTTAAGTCAATGAGTAATTACTCACTTAGGTGTCGGCTGTATTTTTGAGAGGGATATAATTTTATTGATCTTATTTAGTAGTAAAAATTATCATTTACTTATCATTATTCCGAACAAGATGTAAAATTTATGTACATACCTACCTATGCTATAATGCATTTGCACAAAAAAATACATAAATACTATGCGTTTATATTCGACTTAAGTAACGACACACCATAACATGTAATAAAATATTTTTGCTTAATTTTCAAGGGTAGATCGCGTGAAATTTGTATTGGTAAATTAAATTGAAGTTTCTTAATTTATTACTCAGTTGCCTGGCGCACCCGTTTCTGTAGGAATTATTTATGTTGTCTTTCCTTGTCTCGTACGCAGTCATTCCAGACAAATGAATATTCTTTGGGCCACTTCATAGCTATATTCTCGGCAATGGTAACGCGGCTGTTGTTGTGACTGATTTAAAATGACTTAAACGCCAGGAACTTATGACGCCTTAAAAAGTCAAATCTTCAGGACCCACGGTCATATTCTTACGTCGAACGGTGTTTCAGAGGTGCGTTCCTAACAGTCTTACGAGCAACAAGATCTCAAGTTATGTGCACTTTTTTCTATGCGACAAATAACTCCTATCCTGATAAGACTCGATTTACTGATAAGATCACTGCTCCTTTATTACAATCACCAAAGAACAATTAACAATCAGTGGTTTTAACAGTTTTCTTGATTTCTACTAATCAATCTTATTTGATTTACAGCGGATTTTACTTAACGCTAACAAATATCTAACAGAAAATACTTATTCTATTTTCTGGATCTCTGAGTTGATTCATGCTCGGAAGAAAAACACACACTAAATCTATTTTCTTTTTTCTTCTCCCTTGTTCTACCAATAATACATAAAGACTTACTTGCTAAACTTATAGCTAGACTTACAACAAACAAGAATAAACTCGATCCCACAAGTGAACGGCGAACAGGAAAAGTTCGAACTCTCAATGCACGTCCACATAAACGTTTACATTACACATACATACTAATACTAAACCAACACGTAGTCAGCAAAACGTAACACAAACGAAATACATATTAACAAAGACACTCGAAAAGATGCATTAATGCCAAGTCGAAAAGGGGTAAAAGTGCTATCTCAAAAAGGCAAAAATACTACGCTAATACCATACAAAACTAATCCCCCTCGACAGCGGCTTTAGATAGTGCTATCATTCTTAATAGACGGTGTGGTGCTAGTAACCATTTGTATCAATCATCAAGCTTCATATGAAAATCTAAAACATGACCAGCTACACCCCATTATCAATACGGAGGGAGCCAGGGACAGCGACACTTTACAAGAAAATGGAAAATCGATGAGTCATGGAGATATTGGAAATCCTGAAGGCGAGACTGTGGTGTTCTTGTGGACACAATACGTTAACTTGCCAAATGAAATGTACTTTATACGGTCAATGCGGAGGTGGGATCCTAGTCGTTGAACTGGTGACGATTTGATACTCAAGTTCAATAAGAGAATGTTACTATATGCAGTGGTAACAGTGATTGCCACCAAACTAATGTTCTCTCTGATGTCATTTCCACTTGTGTTACATGGTCCAAACGAGAGGACCTTGCAAAATCCCTTCGCAATGCTTCCTTACCAGTTGTCATTTTTCGTGACTGAAGAAAACACACGCTGTCACCGCTTCAGAAGTGAATGTTCTCATTGCTCGCATTGTTGCTTCCAGCTATTTTTGAAATATACCTTTTTGCAAAGCAACGTTGGTTTTCAAATTATACTCTTACAAACTGGTGGAATTAATTTAGTTCATGGATAACTCACATCCTTAAAATGAACACTATGTTTTGAAGGCATTGAATAGGACATATGGAACAATGACCTTGTTTTGGGTACAAACAATTAACTCATTTTAACAAACGAGACTCATGGCTGGAGACAAACACTAATACCATGATTTTTGCTGTTAGCCAAATAAGTTTGGACATGCCAGGCTTCACAGTGGTGCTTTGGATTAAGTTGACTTACGAAATACATGTAATGTCATAAAAGACACTTTCATGTAGACCCCAACGCTCAATAAATCAGGTCATCCGTTCTCTTGTATTGAAAAGAAAGAACGGGGTATCACTCTTGCGGGGTTAATAACACATCACCTCCCATGCATTCTATATGGCATTTTTTTACTCATAAGTGCAAATGTGTACGAACTCGTGCAGAACATCCTAGTACATTATACTCATATTTGTGATGTCATGGAACCCATCAACAATTTCCTTCTTACCTTGCTGCAGGTAAGAAGGAAAGAAAATACAAAGTTTGCAAGAACGCAAATGAAACCTGTCTGGTTCTTTACATTTTATAAATAGGGAAATCCATTTTATATTATTTTTTATAAGATACCACTTGCTCATCATCATACAATATTAACGACCCATCGAAAAAAAGCTGCACATAATGCACTGCATATGGCAGCAACGGGTTGATTCACCTTCCATGCCCACTTTCATATTTTTAAATAAGAATTGCTTCCCTCCAGTGAAATTTTAGTACCGAATATGTAATTAGTATACACGATTTTACGCAACCTAATCATGATGTATCACCAAAGAAGTGTAAGCGCACATTCATCCTTGCTTGTTACTTGTCGTTCAGTGTCGCATTCGCAAAATTCTAAAACTACAATTGAAAATTTTACTATGTACAATGCCTATCTATAACAACTACTAGTAACCCAGATGCCTATAAAATGTTTCATGAGTTTTTCTTGCTCTAGAAAAATGGTTCATTGCATATTTTATTCATGTTAATTTTTCAGCAACACTGTTTCATTCTGTCGGAATCAATGTGTGCATGTAACAGCTCTTTTATATATTACAACATACAAAACTGTCGTCTTGTTTCATTTTTTACACATGTTGCTATCCCGGAAAGAAGGAATACCAACGGCGTCTCACTTCCACCGCACCCATTGTCGAGATCCATGGCAATGAAACGTAGAAACCAGCTCATAATTTTCTGCACCTTTTTTCGCAGTACGATTTCTGCTATCAGAAATGAATCGAATGAATGTCGAATGAATCAGTAGCTTTTGTAGAATGGAAGTGTGTGGTGTAGTTACATTTTTCTTGTTCTCATGAAAGCTGTCGTTTTTCTAGTAAGTAGTGCACAGGAAATGAAACTAACCTAGAAGACATTTTGATATGGCCGTGAATAGTAACGATGTTTAAATAGTTTAGAGCCGTACTATCGTTAAACTAAAACACGTTCCTGGTTAGTGAACTACACCAGTTTCGATGCCTTCAGCAGCGCGTCACTTGGTAAAGATCGGCAATAATAGGTAAGTTAAAAGCAAAAATATGAAAGAACATTATGAGTTTTGGTTGCTAATTATGTAGTAATTCTGTTCAAATATATATAATAGTTTTAGTGTAATGTAGAAAGCGTTAACTCAACTGGGAACTTGTCAAATTGCTGCATATCTAATTCGGAATGATTAATGTAATATTTTTTTTTTCTTTTTAGTTACTGACCATTATGGGTACCAATCAGGAAAAACTGCCAAAATTCGAGTGGAGTTGAAGAGGGACTATGCTTACTTTAGTAGGGGTGGATAATATAATTCCAATGAAATTATCATTCCATATATGAAATGGAGTTACTAATGTAAGTTGATTTTCTTAATTTATTAAGTACTGCACTTCGCTGTGAGAATTAAGTTCTTTTTATTTTCATTTTACTTCAGTGATTTCGTGGGGAAAGTTGTTAAATGATGAATGAGCAGTACTATTCGGAAGCACAGAAAAAAACCTAAATCAAAATTGGATGCGTCATCCGCCGCTGTGGACATCGAATGCGACATTTCTACATTAGTATGGCGACATCCTTGAGCTGCTCAGTCGGAACAGGTTTATAATTTTCAAATTATGTTGTAAAAAATGCCACTGGCTGGAGTTAACATGTAATGCTTTCACTTAATGCTTGTTCATTTAAAACGGTGCACCTCATCGCCCTGTCAATAGAATCATGTATGTTATTAAAATAAGGCAGTTTAAGTCGACATAAATTTGTAAGAAGTTTTTGGGAATAAGAAATAACTGGTTTTAATAACTTACTTCTGGAACCATATTTTCGAATCACTTATAATTCCTTGAAGCAAAATTTATCCAAATTGAAAACGTTTCAATTCCAAAATTCTTTATCTTGAAATAGCAATAGGGTATATGTTTTAAGTAACTGGCATACAATTCCATTAGCCCAAAACTACATAATAATAATGTCACCAATGCATTCACTTTTTAATTCATGGCAACTTAAAATTCCTAAGACTAAATGCAGTATGCTTGACACTGTAGTCGTATAATACGTGCCCTTTATATTGATATAGTCTTAAACATTTTTGAAGCCACATTAGATCTGGGCTAAATTACGCACATCTATTTATGATGAGTGATCAACTAAATAATAATGCTAGACAATACTTTATGGCAGAATCAATAGTTGAATGTAAACTGATTTTGTGCGGAATTGACCTTCAAAATATATGTACGTAAAACACAGTTCACAATCGGCTTGATGTGGTTACTTAGCTCACAACAGTTAGTAACTCTTACATCTAGAGAGTGATGGGATATGATAATGACATACCTACGTAGTTTGTGTTGTACGTGTACATATTAATCCATGTAAAACTATCAATGTATTGACAACGCAGGGTGCCAGAACATTCAATTATGATGCATAAATGTATATTCGTCATATTATCGATTTTATCATAATAATATTTATCATTTCCAATGGCAGTTTATTCTTTATAGCCGTTACAACGTTTAATGGTAGGATTTACATACAAATCCCTTACAATCAAGCGATGACCGACCTGTGTGACTTTGATGAGAACCTAGTATTGTGTCGCGTTACATTGGAATAAAAAATTTCAGACCACATACATGTGTGTTCAGAAATGTAGGTGGTTTGTTTTTAGTGCCAATGACTGTAATGTTAGTTTTTTAGTAGGAATTTGAACTTCGTTCACGGGTGTGCCGCGTCTGGGCAGGAGTGATCAGAATTGATAAATTAAAGCAGATATGGTCTTATTGATAAACGACGGATACTGTTCGAATTAAGATAGTGTGAATTGTTGGCATTACGTTGTAACGTAACGTACGCACAGTAACGTATTATTGCCGTTCCAATGGAATAGATCCGAGTTACGTTCACAATCGCCTTGACTAAACAACGGCAACATATACAATGAGATTTTTGGTACACTCTTGCAATTATAGAGGGACAGGAATTTTTTCATCCAAAATAAATCATGCTTTTGATGGTAATTTATCATCAAACATTTCTATGAAAAAAATATTTTATTTGGATAAATGATTATTTCATTTGGATGAGAAATTAGTCTTGTGTTTAAGAAGTAATTACTTTTTCATATAAAGGTATGATATTTTATGGGAAAATAATTTAGTATTGGGAACATTCTATTATTCTAGTATTCTATTGGATGACATAGCTAAGATATGACAAATTGGTTTTGTTATTTCGTGCTAGTAGTATTATATGGTAGCGTTGAGTGAAACGCTAAATGATGCATTTATGATACATTCCAAAAATTGAAAATTTACACTTATAAATGTCCAAAAGTGCAAGTCTAGGCCAACACAAGGATACACTTACGACATTGCGATTTCGATTGCTTTGTGCAATCGAAAGTGCAGCAAGTACAGCGATTGTAGCTAACTTCTGAACGGAAAATGACATTAAGTTAAGTTAATCTTGCAGCTAAATTTTAGAGTATGGATCATCATTCTTCCAGTGGAATATAGAAATTTGTCATAGTTGATTAGCTGATGTGAGCAATTTTAAGAGGTGATTAGTCGATTGCGTACTTCAATAGTATACTGGGGCATATACACTCTTAAACTAATTTTTTAACTTGCTCATATTCACATTCTCCTTTCCATACGATTCGCTTGAAAACTTAGTTTATTTTCTAGGCTATGTACGGAATTTAGATTACAAGTATGCACACCGTCTAATCGAAAAAGCTTAGAGCTTCTGGGTCTATATAGAGTATTCATGAATTACATTGTCGAAAAAATGCACACAAAAAGTTCTAAAAATCATGAGTTTGTAATAAAAATTATTCACATAGCCAACAATTTTCAATAAAATTACCCATACATAAATATTCAGTTAGCCCTCAAATTTAATAGTAAATGGGTCCTAAAAAATAATCATTTACCCAAAGAAAATATTTTTTTTCAAAGAAAGTTTTGATGAAAAATTAGCACTAAAGTCATGATTTTTTAGGGCAGAATAAAATTTTCTCTTATAAAGGTCGCAATATATAAGTACCGAAAAAATGCCTTTGAATCAACAAATGACATTCCTATTGAAGATAAATGCATTGGGACTTTCAATCTGGAAACCTCTTTAGGTACCCCATATTAACAAGGAGGTGGGAGACGTTCCATTCTTTTGATTACAAGTATGCGTGTCTCAGATATATTATTTTGCACTACATACATACAATCGACATTTATACTTGATAATATATTGTGTCAGTATGTTGCAATAATTTATAACGTAACAAAATAGGTTCATACACATATAATAAATGGACTTTTGTGCATTATGCGATGTTAGGAACGGAAAGAGTTTCTCCGTGCATTCCAGGCCTACCCTCCAAAAAATTAAGGTAATTCGTCATAAGGTTTTTGGACATTTCTTTTTCCGCGTTGGAAAACATTTTATGACCAAATGCATTGAAAACATTGTAATGCTTTGAGCGAGTTTATCTGTACGTGCGACATCAGAAATGTCGTCTTATAAGTCAATCAAATTACTTAGAGTATAATGTACTGCAGTAATGTGATTATATTAAACTCAAATTGTAGTACACCCGGTCTGTAACGCTTTATCAGATTATACAATATACACAGGTCCAATCAAAGGCGAGTGAAAAGAAACACATTTCTGTTTTTGAAAATTTTACTGCACAAATTTACATTTTGTCGTTATTCTAGAGTAATACACTGTCGAAATTATTAATTGTCCCTTTGGAATGGGAGTATATTGACACTGGAACCTACTAAATAAGTTGCCGCTTGACTTTCGCTGCGGTGTATGGCCCCAGCTACAAATTTTAGGTTACTTGGGTGCTTCTCGGAAAATAACTACTTTCACGGATAATAATAATAATAATAAGTTTAATTAAATAATTAATTTATGCGCGTTAAAAGAAATGGTCTTTTCACATGCTTGTAAAAGATTTCGGAACATTCTGGGTGCATTCTCGCAAGGTTGAATGGTTTGTGTGACGGATATTGTTACGATAATTCGTGCCAAGCAAATGATACTGCTTTTGTTGATCAAGGGGATTATGCCGAGTCCATTCATACGCACTCTTGATTTGACAATGGAACTATACAATAGTTTTACAATTTTGAACGTCCCATTCGGCTCTCTGGATAGTTTGTATGTATGTATGTCAGTTTTGAAATTGCATCTATCACCATGCCGAGATTGTTCTTTACTGTGCTACATTATAAAATCAGGCATCGAAAAGGCACGCGGATGCGCGAATGACATGCGGAGAAAATTGTTGGAGAAAAATTGACATAGTGTGAAAAATAACTTGTAACTACAGGATGTAATCAAATGTTTCTTCAAATCCTTGTCATAAAAACAATATACGCGTCTAAATATGTAACTTTATAATGACACAAAATAATAGACTTCGTTATTTCGAATGAAATATGGTCGGAGAAAATTTTGTCATCCGGAGAAAATATGTCAAACTTTCCACGTCGGTAGAAAATTTTATTGATGAAATTTGAGCGACGTAATTAATATGGTAGTGTACGTAGTCATAATAAGTACCGTGGATACATCGAAACATTTGGTGGAAATATAATATCCTATACGCCTTATCTACATTATCTCCGGATTGATGGACAAAATGTGCTTGTTTCATCTCGAATCAATTATTACGTTCCGTTTGGTATGGCGACAGCTGAAATTATGTTGCGGCGTCCCCATATCTGTACAGTGTATTCCATTCGTTATTAAATAGCTGGCTCACAACTGTTTGTTTTATTTCCGCACCTTTGGAAATGTTAATGTCATAATTGCTCCCCATATGAACACAGCTATGACGGACAAACTTCCTAACAAACTTCCTAACCATATTTTAGCTTATGCACAGAGTTAAAGGCAATGTAAGCCGATACTGCTACGTGGTGTAGCTATAGTTTTATAATTTGAATTATAATCGTTTAAATATAATATGTATGTCAGTCCGCAACATTCTGATGTAAAACAATTGGTTTACCCATTCGTGGTAAACGGCGACTTGTGATAGTGCATGATACTTTTAAAGTCGTATTTCACTCCAATCTCGGATACAAAAGTTTACGAGAATTTGTATATTTAGTCAAGATATCTGAAAAGCAAATGGTAGTTGCGTTCAATAAAACTGTTGATGCAATTTAGTTTTTTCAGGAAGTATGAAGGACGGTTTCACAAATTTTGTGTGAACTTGCATATGTGAAATTGACATTTATCGTCGATAAAAACATTGCGCAAATGTATGTCACCATAAATTTGCAGCAACGTGTTTTTAACGATGGATTAATATAAAAGTTATTTGGGTTCTTCTGGCTTCCGGCGTCCTTAGGATCGGAGAGAAAGTTTCGTGTAGGAAGAGTAAATCCGACTAATAACTAGGACTGGTGTAAACCCGAATTAGGAAACTACCGGAAGCGTGTTGCATGTGAAATCGAGGAAGTTGACACTCTGGTCACCTTCCCAAACATGAATTTCCAAAATAATATAGTTTGATCCTTTCGTGACCCTCTGACCCGTGAGGTCATCGAGCCACCACTCCGACAGTTGGCCGAATTGACCCATGGTGCCATGACAAAAAATGATCAGCATGAATTTCTCTTTTAGATAAGCCGATAAAGGATTTTTGCCTATAAGGATGAATGGGGGATCTTAGCCCCCACCGTGCCCCTGGGGTTGGGCCCCGGAGGCCCAAAATCAATACCGATCTTTAGAGTCACCCTATGTACCTCCATGCAAAATTTGAATCTAATCGGTCAACGTGGAGGAAAGTTATAGTGTTTACAGACAGACGGACACACAGACACACAGACATACAAACAAATCAATCGCAATAACTACCTGTATAAGCATTTCATGCTTCCGGTAGTTAATAAATCCATCAACGTTTTTTTCCTTCTGTACCGACTGATGGTTCGAAAAATATATAAATTGCCGAGACGCATAGGGATAATTTTTTTAACTAGTAACTGGTAAATTATTAATAGTGTTTAAGTAACACACACTAGGAAAAACTTTACCATGAAATTGCATTTACAAGCAAAGTTTTCATTAATCTCGTTTCATCTGGAATCATTTAGCACTTTTAGTTTGGTATCACGAGTGAGGAATGGCTGCTAAACTGTGTCGAATCGGCATTAATTTTGCAAAATATATTTGTTAATAAATTGTTAAAAATTGCTAAAATTAGAAAATTTAATTAGCAATTGAACTTCCCAAATCATCGGATGCATGATTAAGAAATGAATGGTTTTGTGTGAATGCTCACTTTCAATAATTAGTAAGCAGTTCCATCTGCCTCAAAATAGCGTAAAATTTCAAACACACTTTATTTACCGGCTACACTGCTTGAAATATAATTGGGATGACGGTATGATATATTAACTTCACATTCACTGATAATGTAATGCGAATGACCAAGTTAATTTTTTCTATCACTGTACCCCAAGGGTCGTACTCGTCAAGTTTATTTTGAGTCTTATTCAACGACATTGACGTAAGTACATGTGGAATTGTCTCTGCTCCGGTGATTTCCATTGGCATTGCAACTCTATAAGAAGGCGTAGTCATTTGAAAATCATCTCTGTCGGTACGTAATTGTTCATGAAAGAGGTCGTGTGGCATTTTGACGGTTCGGAACCTAGTAATACATATCCTCCTGTGAAATCATCAACGCCGTGAATTATTGTTTCTGTAGAAAACGGTTAGCATGTTTATATTACCCCGTGGTTGGATCATATTGCGATGACTAAAAATTTGTTTCCGTCACTTCTTTTTATATCGTATTAAATTAGATAAATTTCCCTTAAGGGTTTATCTTAGCCAATTAATAAATACATGAAAAAACATATTAAATATTAACAATGTTATAAATCCATAATCGCATAGTGATTTATGATATTTTGAAACTGAGATGGGACTGTTGCATGTAGTACAGAATCGTTAAGTATTATATGTTAAGAAAGGGCGGATTGACGGGGACAGGCAACACCACATTTCCATTGCGTTATGTACAATAAACTGTTTTACTTTTAACAATGGTTACGTTGTTTCCAGCAGTGAAAGTCTTACTGTTGTTTTTTTTCAAATGATTACAAATGCATTATTTTTTGATGCAAGGTCCATTCAAATTGTAATTATGCATTCAGAATGGCCTGTGACCCATGAAAATATTCCATGCTTATCATTTATGGTAGCTTATCAGTGCCACAAAGTTAGAAACATTATTTCCTGACGTCAATTTCCAAGAGTAATGAAAGCGTTTTAAATATTGATTTCCTATTTACTGTGATTATATGTAAAACGAACAAATGTGAATTCATATTTTTTTGTAATCCCCAATTATCAGCAGAACTGGTTGTTGCGAGAATGGTTTGGATTTGCTCCATGTTATGGCAAGAACGCAAAAGAGACGTGTGACCATGTATAAAATAATCACTTACTAGCTAGTTCAATTTAGAGCAAATTCGTATTGATGAAACTTGACTCGATACAGCGTATTATTAGAATTTCAGGCAGACATACATAAACACGAAAAATTAATAAATTTAAGAAACTCAAAGATGCAATCATTTTAAACAAAAATTTATCTGCTTTGTTGCGGTTAATGACATCTATTATGCAATGTAGATTATTTATAGCACTGTGCAGTGCAAAATCTCGTATGACTGGTATGGAAAATTTTGATTTTGCGGTTAAAAAATGGGCATTTAATATTGGGGCATTGTGCTGTTTATGAATAAAAGTGCTGGTGTGTATTAAATAAAAATAATTCCCACCTTCCATATAGCACAATGAATATGAGTGCTATATTCTGCTGTTCCTATTTTCGATAAAGTCAGAAAAATCATGTGAAGATGATGTGTTTTATTTATTCATTACATATTATTTATCTTAGTCGTTCAGACGCAATTCGCCAAAATGTACGTTTACTAGGGACAGCATCTAATGACGGTAATATATGGTATTTGTGTTACTTTAAGTTAATGACATTCCATTATGGTTTCACTGTTTTATATTTCCATGACCTATTTAGTAGGTTTAAAAACGTTAAATGTTGTATGGTACTGTTCGAAATGAATATAAAACTTTTTTTATTTTCACATGATGTTTTATGTTCTTTTGTTGGAAAACTACGTGATCTGTTTACCTTGCTGTCAAATTTATATTCAACAAATTATTGTAATAAAAATTGCGCAATGTAAAGAATGTTCACCTATGCATTTCTTCCAGTGCTTTAATTCAACAGCAGCAACAATCACAAAAGTTGTTCCCACAAAATACAGCTTTCTAAGCGTTGTGGAGCCTCACGTTCACTTCAATATTATGTTCATGGACATCGTTGGAGTATCATCTGCAAATAAGCAACAGGTATCATATGTTGGTCATTATACGAATCTGGGAACTTGTACTTCTTGAACCCATGTAATTGTGTATTATTTGAGACATGAAAATTGCTCATATGCAAACTGTCTGGCATATGCGGCAGATGGTATTAAACACTTTTCTCCCCTGAGCAAATTGCGAAATTCACCTTGCATTTCCTGGTATTTGTAAATAACAGTTTTTAATGTATAAATGTAACATCTTTATTTCCTTCTGGCCTGATTAAAATTTTATTTAATTCGTGTTTTTACTTTTCAGCATAACAGGTCGGTATCCTGAAAAGACAGTAGAGTGCACAGACCTGGGTAATCATTTACAGCTCCTCAATTATTGGCAGCTGCTGAAACCGCAATGGAATCTTACATTGTCCTGATTTCTATCCACGATAGTTGCACATCTGCCAACTCGGCGGTTGCGGTGCATTTAATAACCCACTTAAGTGCATTTCACTTTTTATGCAGAAAATATCGGACAGATATGGCGTGCTTATAATTGCCATAATTATTATTTCAATCCGTGTCTGAATGTTTTTCGTTATTGAATTCATAGCCTTGGTGACCCATTTCAATATTATGCTGTTTCATGGCCACTATTCATCCAATCCAGTTAGATTTTTGGTGTAATGAGTAGTTTGAAACGAGAACGTCCAACTGAAATGTTTCCGTAATTTCGATATAAGATGACTTGTGTTGCAATGGGGCTCGTACTTCCACTGATGCCAATGTCCTCTCCAAGGCCATAAGTCATGAAAAATGCCACCGAAATTGTCTCGACTTGCTCCTGCTAAATGGAATCGCGTTGCTCTAACTCTGCACCAAAATATTTGCAAGTTTTGTGTATTTCAAGAAATTCATCATATACACCGCAAGTGACAAGGTTGCAACCCTTTCTTGTCGCTGCATTCATTCATACAACAGTTTGACATGACAAAAGCATATTGTTCATATTATCAAATATTGACTTGTGCCATCAACTGCATGAACACTCATAGTAATAACCGGTCCTACCACACCACCAAAGAACACCCTTCGTCTCCACACATTCACTTTCATTTTCTTTCATTATGATCACGGTATGCGCATGACCTATTCACATTTTCTTCCAAATATGCTTGCAGCTGGTGAGCACTCAGCAAAATCATGTATATTTTGGAATGCTCGGTTCGGCTTGGTGCTCTTCTGGACAGCAACAGTCTCTCTCATTCTAATATAAAAGCATCCTTCGCACCCTTCTATTGTTTTAAAGCTGTAATCAATTATTACCATTACAAGTCGCAATATGAAAGACCTCCAACCGGGATTGACTATTTGAATGAATGAAAGCGACTGGCTGCTCGCCAGTCAACCTGCACAATGACATGGTCACAATCATAAAATCGTATTTATTCATTATCATTATCAAGAAAATCAAAATGCTTTAAAATTGTGTACACACATTGTATCCATAAAAACCATAGCCCGCATTTTTTAATGTTTTCAGTTGTCAGTGTCATCATCTCAGATTCCCCTGATGGCGCACTCATACATTATTGTACTTGAACGAAAACAATGTGATACTTTCAATTTTAGGTTCCGTTAATATATTGGTCATAAAATGTTGAAAAATAGAAACAAAAACTTTTTTATGGGGAGACAAAAATTATGAAAAGGCAAATCATAAATACATAGAGTAGGACAAAGAGGTGCGTGAGCATAAAAATCAAATGCCCTCAGCTATCATGTGGTATCCGGATGTGACAATAGTGTCAACAGAGAGCAAAGAATCGGAATCTACCTACTCTTTCAAGTTTTCTGTAAACATTGTTTGCTCACAAGTTAGGTCCGTTTGCAATCAGTACTCGATTTTTGTGATCGTGTTCATGAATATATATTTGGCGTTGATCCATAAAACGGAATAAAGCTAATCCTTCTCAATGATGTGTAGGATGAGTCATCTAACCAAATGCAAAACTTTTTATTTATGCTCGCAAAGCTTATGTTGGCACATTAGAAAATCGTAACAAGTGCTGTAAAGGATGACAGATTGAAGATGGATTTTCCACTGTCACCAATCAATTATTCGTCTTGTCTTGGGGTACTTGGTAAATGTGTTATTAATAATGATAAAATTTTCTATGAGGAATTGTCAGTTGTCTCTGTTTCATTCAAAGTTGTCCATAAATTATAACTCGATGAAAGTGTCTATCAAATTTTTCATTCAAAGTTCCAGCCAGTCCAACGGACACTCACAAGGAAATAGAAACAGTTCCTGCTGACTACAAAAAAATCATGACTAGATATAATTTACCGTCACTACGTAACCATCTGCCTGTCCGTTCCTTGTCTCCGCAAGCATGGAGTTAACGGGCAAATAGGTACACATAGCTCGCACTACATTGTTTATTCTCTTGTACGTGCTCCTGTGTCCAGAGAATTGATAAGGAAGAAGACAATGAGGAGATGATTTTATTGATATTTGTTGTAGCACGATTCCTGGGATAGCAAAAGGCCACTAATGAAGACATGAATATAATTTGTTGATGATGAACTGTATCATTACTTGGAATCGGTAGCGATATCATAATTTAACGTGTTGGCTTACATGTGTTCTGTTACAATCTCAATCCTGTTTTGTTTGCATAGGTTCATAGATGAACTTATTTATTTGCATTTTGTATACTCTTTTAAAAAAATGAAAACATAAGCACTTTTCTTATTCTTTGGTGAATGTTGGAGAAGTTCCATGGCTCACTTCCTCAGTCCACTGATAATTTAATGCCTGCTGTTAATAATGATCGTTTCAATGCCCCTCTCAAGGAGAGTACCTTTAAATTTTGAAATTCTCCTCGAAAACAAAGACCGAGCATGAGGTAATTAGGACCCAGTTTGCGATCGTAATATATCTGCAACACTGATAATAAAGTGCTCATATGTTAATCAGCCAGTCGGTTTCGTCCTGTGGCAACCACACATCTGGCAATTTAGTTATTTTCTTGCAAGAAAAAGAGTTACCGAGCAATAAACGTTTTATTTATATTCAAACTCCAAAAGTGTCAGCGAAACAACATGTAAGCAACCACAACAAACTGTATTTAAATGATGAATTGGAGAAGAAAAGGCAGACATGATAGCTGCTTCCCTGTGAACAATGAATTGCTCGACCACATAAATATTCAGTGTTGAAACATCATGCGACTCATCCTTCTCTTCATCTATCAAAATTACAATTGATTATGTACTTATTCTTTACGTTTTGCAAAACTACAACCCTTTGAAACTAAAGGTTCAAGTAAGAATATGTACAGTTATCATTTTAAAGTTCATGAAAAATTGTATCCATTAGCTTACGTTTTTATTACTGTTTTTCCACAACCGTATTGAGCACGTATTACCTGCAAAACATATACCCGTTACATGTAAATGGTATTATAACTTAATGCACAAATTGAAAGCGACGCTCAATTTCGTAGGCTGCCTGGAATGATTCACTTCTTATAAGTATTATTTTTTCTGGTAGCAGGAGTCTGCAGCCAGTCAGAAGAGATGCATGACATGCTATAAAAAACTGCTGGTGTAAAATAAAGAAAGTTCATTTCAGCGTTACATGTTTAGAAATGCTACATATTATTATATTGTCCCGTGCCATGTAACAGCTCTAACCTCACCAACACATGATGTACGTACACCTTTCTCATCAAAATCACCGGCATACGGAACAACGAAAACTCAGAGGGCAAACATCTTTGACTTTTCTATTTATTTTACCGTAATTCAATTGTAAAATTGCACCTCCTTTTGTTCCCTTCCAAAACTGCATGCATTCGTTTATAAAACACAAACGTAAACTGTGTGCCATCGTTCATTCACAAAAATGTGGTACCCGTTGATAGAACAAAACTTTATCAAGATTAAAATGCAGAAAAAATATGTTTTTTTAGTCCGTGCTCCATTGTATCGATCATGAAAATCTGACATATGAAACAAAACGAACAACGAGGATCTCCATGGCCAAAGAATTAAAACATGTAATCCTTCTTGTACGCATGTCAACAAATATCATTTTCATTATGCGTTATTAAAGCCAAATCAACAATAGGTTATTAAATTTGGCCAGGTGTTTAAAGTTCAACATGGGATGAGTAAACAATTCAGCAATACAACAGTATTTAAATATAGTAGTCTGTAAGGAGATATCCAGCATCCATTTCATTAATTTTGGTATTCCGTCCGTCGGAATTGCATTCTCTTTGCCGTCACCCAGCAATCACAACCATTGTCAACTCCACTGTCATTTCTTTTGTGCGCACACAACAGTGACAACTTACTGCGCTATTCATTTGCATTCTTAATAGTAGTATTACCGCACCGGGGGTACTTGAGTCGATATGCATATATTAAAGTGTGTACTTGTAAAGTCTGAATATAACAATTATATTCTATTATATTCCATTATTATTACGTTACCATTCATTTTACATTGCATTTTACGAACCTGAGTACATTTTGAAGAGCAAAGAATTGTTGAAAATTAAGACCAACGATTAGATTAATGTGCATACGGATGTTTCATGGGGAATGGGAAACTTCATTCTGCAACAATATATTTCAAAGGCTTTCTATATTTTATAACTGGAAATCTTCAAGTTACTGATATTTCAGAAAAAATGACGGCATAATGTTGAGTAAAAATTGATTGAGTTCCAGAGGCATTGCTATATATAGAAAGCTCAAGGACCACTTGAAGTGGTCCACTTCAGTTTCAAGTGTGCATAATCATTGGACTTGCTTCCTCTAAATTGACTCGATAGGTAATGAAGCTGAATGTATAAAATGCATGTACACTTTTGGCACGTAGATAAGAACCGTGTACTCAAAAGGGTACATACTGTTAAAAATTCATTTTTACTTGTGCATATATTAATAGGTAGAAGGGGTAAAAAAGTCTCTACTTTTTTGCTTTCAATGTGCTGCTTGAAGAAGCTCGATCTGGATGCTGATGGTTTGCAAGTAGGTATAGACGCAAGTGGTTCTTTAAAAAGGGAGTGAGTGAGTGAATGTAGAAAACAATCCGAGTTGGCTTGGTGGCTCGTCTCTTGATCTATTCGATATAATGGCTTCAAAACTGCACCGGAGACGGAGATTCGGCATTTGGTTACATATGCGTGTGCGATTTCGTGGGTGGGGGAAGGTGATAATGATACTACTGGATGGGGTGATGGTTATGGTATCAGCAACAAGATAACGTTTATATTTACGCTGCAGTTCACTCTGCTTCTACCAGCATTTCTAATTAAAATGAATCAAGAGAAAGTACGGGAATCACGCAAAATAAGACGACGTTCATTCATAAAATTCAATTTATACTACGTTTTGTCACACTTCTAGCTTCCTGTGTCCTTTATAAATACTGGTTGTAAATGCAGTCCCATTCAAATTGAATACTGAATACTAGATACTAATAGTATGATTGAAAACGTGTATGTACCGGGAGTAGAGGAGGTAGCGGATGTCTCTGACAAAAATACAACCGACTGAGAGTATACATAACATCTCTTCTCTCTGTTTGTATAAAAATGTTGAAATGAAATGTGTTTATTAGTTTGAGTGGATGAGGATGTATGTAGGTATCACAAACATTTCAAGGGAATAGTGAAGCTGTTTTCCAGGTACGGATGCCGCAAGGTAAAGCTTATTATATGCGTACGTACCTACTACTGAGCAGAGCTTGAATCTTCTGGTGGGTGCCGGAGGAGCCGACTCGATTTTGCTTATAACGCAATGCTCGTACCAGAAAAACTTCATTTCAAACCGTGCTGCTGACGCAGTCACATCAACAAGCTCTCAGAGAGAATATACAAAATACACACAAACAACAAACGTGGAAACAAGCTGCATGAACCGATTCTTCTTCCACATAAAATATTTATTGTGTATTTTTTGTTAGTCAGTCAAGTTGGAGTGAAACGCTGTTGTATATAAAGTTTAGTTTGAACGTGCCTATAATAATCCTGGAACCGTTTTGCAGGCCACTCATCCGTAAGGATTATTACAAGTCAATATTATAGAACAGTTCAGAGTGACTCAACTGCTCCAAAACAATGTCAGGTTGTTGTGCCGTAGTCCCTAGGCAGGTGGTCAAGGAGAACGTCACGTTCTGCCGGAAAAGTAGCCTGTGCTTGACCACAAGTTTTCTTCAAGGAAAGAATAAAAAGAAAAACTCTTCTGAAGGAAACTCTACATCGCGGTGCCTCTTCGGTCCTCCTGATGCCAAAAACTCCAGTGACCTTGTGAGGGAAGTTGAACTAAAGAACGCCCTCAATTTCCGAAATCGTTTTAACTTTGACATTGTCAACGGCGAGCCCCTTCCGTCCGCCAAGAAGAGGATAAAGTTGAGTGGTCAGTGTGATGATTGTGACGAGGAAAATGTGGTGCAGGTTCACGAGACAATTGTGGCTGAAGAGGACAATGAAAGCGTATGCTACATCTGGAGTGAAAAATACTCCTCAGATTATAGTACCGTGTGCAGTAAAAAATCTGCGAATAAAATAAATGTGGGGCCTTGTCGCGAAATGACGGTGCCACTACTTTTTGCCCCGATTCGCAATTATTCCGATAATATTTCTAAGTTACCAAACTGTAATACTAGTGAAACCAGTCCAGCATCTCCAAACTCCTGCTCCAAGTCAGAATCATCCTTAACGAGAGCCGCCGGCACTGCGCTTATTAAATGTAAGCCTACGGAGATTGCGTCATCAGAGAATAATAACAACAACAGTGTTCCAAATATGAATAGTATTTCAATCTCCGTCGCTGTAAAGAGACATAGAAGATGTTACTCCAACATCATACATCCCCCTCGACACCGTCACCACACTAACTTTACATCCACCAAAATGTCCACCATTGCCACGGCTCATCACAACTTCAACAAATGTGCAAACCGTGTAGACGTGCATGCTGTGACGCAGAAAAAACACAATGCAAAAATCACAGGTAATTTCTATCGCCTTTCTCATTACTTACTGGTATGGCTCGGAAAGGCACATACTGGTTAAATATATTATTTTCGTTGAAAGTTGTTGTCTTTCTATATACGTGATTGCCTTGTGTTTGTCTTTCCACCCACCAAATGCAACACTAACCAAATCGGCATGGTGATACTTGTCATGTGCAAATAACATGGATATTTGAGGAACCCCTTACAAATTTTCTCTTCAAGTAGGAAAATACCCATATTCGCCTAAACATGTCGTTACCTTTCCTTGGAATGCTGCATAATAGTCATAAAGACAATCAAGCGGTGAATTTGGGCTACTTACTAGCTTCATTCTTATTCATGTCCTCCTGGTTTTATTCATTGAACAACATAACCTGGTAAATAACTAACGATCGACGGGTGCGTACGCTTACGGCGTAATTCTGAGAACATTGCTAGATTTCTTTATGTACACTTTTCAAGGTCAGGCACACTGGCACGTTTTTAGGTATGCCGGTTCGTCGTATTTAGTTTTCATTAAAAAAATGTTTTTCTCACTTTTACATACATCAGTCTATTTGGCTGATATGCACATTAGATTAATTAATTTTATGTTCCAACATTTGTGGTGGAAAGACATTCAAGCAGAATTATCTCGAGGATGCAACTTAAACAGAGTAAAGCAAATAATAAGAATATGTATACATGTATAATGGTCCTTTCCTCCTTCGCTTTGGTATTCCCGATGCCCATTGTAAATGAGTCAGTGTTACCAAAACACAATACATAATAGAAAAATGAAATGGCGAGAGATGAATGATGCTGTTGTTTTCTTGTCAGGCAAGCACGCGGTGTAAGTCTTGTGACGTAGTAGTCGTAGTACGTAGTAAACAATTTTTGGAGGGAAACCACTCTACTATCTCTTTTCTTCTTAGCATTGCTCGTGATCACGATGATGAATACGATCTCTAAATGGTGTTCTTTCTTACTCACCGGCTTCCTTGAAGCCGAGTCAAGTTCAGGATCACCATGTCTTGAGAGCATGCATGCTCGCTTGAGTTGGAATTTTTGGAAAGGCAATATTATGTGCATACATTTAAAAAGTGTATGCTTCCAATACTCGATTCTTGTTCCACCTTTTCCTTCTCGCAAGACAGTATATTAGAATATTAATTCCATTGCTATTTTTTGCAAATATAACATTAGTGGAGGATCACAGAATACTGATAACTGAACGCAAGCATCAAATAAAGAAAAAAACGATGGTGATATTGATCAAACAAAACAATTACTAAATGCACGCATTTTTCTTGTTTCTCAACAGATTACTTTCAACTAAGGAGGAAAATGGGCAGCAACCCACTTGGTCGCAGAAAACAGTAGTAATTATTGATGCTTCCTTTGGGAACGAACTACCGGATGCATTAAAATGGACCAAAGGATATTTTTTAATCTGCGCTACCACAAATTATGCCGAAATCAAAATTATTTTATCTATGCAATTGAATAAATACAATGTAAAATATAAAAATGCATAAACATACAAAACATAAATTGAAAAAGAAAATCAAGTATAAATATATAAAAATACGAACGATTCATTTTAATGTAGTTCCTATATACCAAGTTTACATAGTCAACCGAGAAATGTTATTAGAAATTATAATATTTACATTATCATTTATTGTACGCAATATAGTATAAAATGATCAAATTAGGTGACTTGTATTGCATTTGAGCTATGGGTGTTTCCTTAATCCTCCACCCAATCACCATTCACATAAAAATGGCTAGGATGAGTCCCTTTGTTTTCCAAGCGTAATACCTTGCAGCAATTCGTCATTATTAAATCCTATTGTTCAGAATATCAAATATTGACATGTGCCTAGGACTACATGTGCCTAGGACTACATGGGCACTAATCCCAGCTACCGGTCATACCGCCTAATACAAGTTGTATAATATTATACAACCCTTCACCGCTATCCATTAATTTTTATTTTTTTTTCGCTATCATCACAACATGCACGTCATCAAGTAACATTATTTTACCCAGTACCTTTGCAGCTGGTGAGCACTTAAAAGTCATAGATAATTTTGAGGCGTTTCCCTTCAGTCAACACTCTACTGGACAGCATTCGCCCCTTGTCATCACCATTGCATCGTCTAAGCATCTTTTCTGACCCTCCTTTCGTCATTCAACTGTGAACCAGTTACTAATGTTATAACTGGCATGAATCCATGTGAAAGTGACTTCAAACTCGATATACCACTTGACCGAATTATGATGTGATGGCTTTTCCATTAATTGTATAGCTTTGGTAAAACCGGTCAGCAACTGTCCTTTGAACAAGCTGAAATGTCACTAGAAGTCACTTGTAATCATTATTGTTATCTAGTAAATACAAATGCATTAAAATCATGCATCCATATATTCGATCCGTGAAAGCTGACATCAAATCGAAAATGCTGAAAGTCAAGTTCGTGTATATTGTGATACGCTCATGTATAAAATCTGGAACAACGAGCTTTCAAGTCGATTAAAATATAAGTAGCGTTGCGCTCCCACTATTTAGACATTTTTTGTTATATCCAGGATTTTTGGCGTAACGGAGTCGCATTTTTAATACAATGCATTGCGGATAACATTTCGAAGCTGTAATAGTAAATGTAGGGAACGCGTAGTCAACAATGTCATTTTCGAAAGGAATACCATTACTACCAAAACGGTTTTTGCAGCATTTTCGTTTAAAAAAATGATATTTTTAGTAGTGTTGACAGAAAAAAAGAAGGAAAACATTGTTGGAAAAATTTGTCATCTTAGTGAAGTTATGTACACTGTTGCTTTTCTCTCGGCATGATAAGAATTATAAAATATATGCTGCGCGGGATGAGCATGCGAAATATGACCACTTTAAATGCAGATTCTAACGGCAAAATATATACCGTTGGGTTGCAGTAAGGAATGTCATGAAGGGCGCTTCGGGATAATTGTAGTTGGGCCTGATCCACAACAAAGTGAAAGCACCAACATGAACTACAATGATAATAGTTTGACGAGTAAGCGCATAAAGTCAGTATCCCTGTTGATTACAGAAAAACCTTAATTAACTGGAATATCTCGTCCGCCTGTGTAAACATCTGGTATATATGTTCCTTTCATGTGTTCTTGTTCTGTTAGATAGCAGACAGGACCATATTACTTTGTTTACTCAGAAATACGTTTGAGTCTGTCCCAAATAATATTAGGCAGGAAGGCTGGACGAGATCATGCAGTATTTTTTCAAATCATATAAATGGTAATACGATACTGTATACAACATAAAATTATTCAGGACGATATCAACATAATTTGTTGATAATAAGCTGCATCACTATTTACAATGTGCATCGATAAATATCATAACTTAATGCGTTGGTGTACATGTGTTTTCTTGTCATTCTCTTCCCGTTTCGTATATAAAGGTTATTATTCTTATTTACACTTTTACACCATGTTAATTAATCAAGACAGAGACGGATTGTTTGAGCTTTCATCGAGTCCTGAATTAAGCTATCATTTCCATATGTTCTCCAGTCAGAAAATATGTTTATTGTTTCTTGCAATACTTGCGACCAAAATAATTAGAATAAAAGAACATGAAACTATTTTTAAGATTTCCCTCGCATAGCAAAGGCGGGTATTAATAATTCGGAATTAATTTAAGGTTCGTACTACATGTATAAAGCTGTTAAAAAAGAAGTTCCGGATCCAGTCGGTCTGATTATAGATGCACTTTAAACAAACATTCTTGCAGTAACCGCACATGATGTCCGGCACATCCGCTCACATAACTGCTCCGACACGATACTACAAACATAAACAATACAAGAGATGAAAGCACACATCGTTATACGTTTGAATTTCGTTGAAAAAGGAGTTACTCCACAACATAATGATTTTGTTGTTGAAAAGTGATCCTCCTGTATTTTTGCTTTGATGTGATCCCATAAAATGCTAGCTCAATGAACGTATTCATAATAAAAAGTGTAATCTATCTTGTATGCACGTCAACTAATATCATTTTTATTGTTCATTAATAAATGCAAATAAAAAATCCTTATTAGATTTGTCCAGGAGCAAGAGATCAACATGTGATGTGACAGCATTACAGCAATCGTTACAGTAGTACCCGAGATGCGATCCATCATACACTTCATGTTTTTATTCATTCATTTTTGTTACATTTATTCCTCTTGCTGTTCCCTTTCATTCAGTCATCATCGTCCCTGTCAACTTTTGTCATTTTCCTTTGTTGGCACACGACAAGAACAACTTACTCCACTACTCATTTGCATTATTGTTACAATTGTCGCCACATTCTTCGGGGAATAGTGCAAGCCAAAAGGGGACATTGTATGAAAGTACATTACAACGAATTGTAGTCCAGGAATGTACATACACTACCTGAGCAACATGGCCAAACTGAAATTCATTTCACACAAATACAATAATGTGCAGTATCTATATTTGTGTACTTCAAGTTTCTAACTGAAGTACGCAAAGGTACTTGGTTACAAGTAAAATATATGACAGTTCAGATAGGCGTACACAAATTCAAATGACGTACATGTGCCTCAATTCATTTTTAAAGGCTAACATTTTTATCTTTTCTACCTTTAAAGAGCTCCTTGCCGTTCAATCTGAAACAGGATGCGGATTGTTCTCAAGTATAAGTACATATCAGTGCAGTTTTTTAAATGAATGAATGAAAAAGAAGCCGGATTAATTTTTTACCTTGTGTTATGCTCCCGTGCTCCTGACGATGTCTTGTACGTGTTCCTCCATCACTTGATTCCGCTCAACTCGTTGCCGTCCTATGTGGCAATCCTGGTCACTGCCCATCATTTCTTTTATTTTGCTGCATGCACACACACGAGTATAGTGAGTAAAGGAAGTAGATCGAATTTAAAAGTGACGTTTTGTAGTGACGATATTCTATTTTGACTTGGATATCATGACAGGGCATAACACCGGAGACGGAGTTTCGGCCGTTGGCTCTATTTGCGTGTGATTTTCCTGGGTGGGGTGAGGTTAGGTGATAATTATACTTCTTGATAGAGTGATTGCGAGGCTTTGAAGTCAGTACTTTTGTATACTTGTTTACTCGGCCACACTAGACTCTGGTTCGCAAGAAAGAAAATTGAAAACGAGCTAAAGGAAAGAATGCAGATGATGAGTAAACTGCCAAAGTTCATTCATAAAATACACTTTTTACTAAAAATTTGGGTGCGTAAGAGAAACCGGCGAAGTACTCCATTCACTCAATTCATTTTACTTTTTGTAAAACTGCACTTCCTTCCTGAAGTCTCTGCTATGCATATACATTTCTATTGATTTCGGTGGCAACAACCGTGCCAACGAAAACTTAGTATATTGAAAAGGCACATCCAATATATTTATTATATATGAACAATGCAGGCTCGGCCCTCCATTCTCCCACAAATACCCAATAATTACCTCACCACGCAACTCAACATTTTATGTATTAACACTCTGAACTAATTTTATCTAAGCTTTTCTCCATTATAGTATTTAGCATAGTTATAATAATAGAGGTTGTTTTATGTGGAAATGTAGCTTCTGGTACAACAATATAGGCATATAGCTTCAACGTGATCTCTAGATCTTCTGAATGAAAACTTCTTATATGTTTGAAACAATTAGAACGGAAGGGTGCTATCTCGAGTGCTTAACAAATGAAATTTCTGAAAACGTCATTAAGATTTTGTGATTTGACGGCTATCAATTAGTTACGGCTGGTATCTCATTTTCCAATCATTTTAAATTTTACTGATTAAATGTTGGCCAAATTTATGAATAATATGTTTATTGGCTCAATTGGACAGTAACATACATTTCTGACGTTATCATTGCCATCATCTTGTAGTCATCCAGAGCTTTGTAACTTAAGCCACTTTTTTAAACATATTTCACATCCGCTCTTTGAATACTTATTTCAAGCAGAACCAACACGCAAACACGGTGACAGTGTTTGTGATGTTTGGGAAATATGAAACTTTTATTATTATATTATCCCATAAACAATACCTTACGATGACTCATGAATGGGAAAGGGGAAATAGCAGTACAAACATGTACAAACAAACCAATGGGGAAAAGTGTGTTGTTTAATCTACTGATGACGGTACTCTTGGAAAAATTTGGGCGATTGCCTTATATGACTCAATGTTGTATAAATCGTGATACAAAACCACAATAATGAATATTCGCATAGCTAGCAACATTTATGTATTTAAATCTCCTTTTATGTTTGCTTCACCTCCCGATGACACGAAGAAAATGCAATATGCGTGCGACGATCGTGAACGTGCAACATTACTCACCAAACTCAAGGGAGTTACAACGGATAAAACGGGTACTTTGTAGTTGAAAATAGGGTTCGTTACCAATGCTCTCTCTATATGTTACAGTTACATCACAATTTTTTCAGCTCACCGCATATAGATTCCGTAACACATAACTTGGAGAAAATATGGGCAAGTGCAAATTAACTGTACAAATTAACATGTACACATGGGGTTGAATGAAATAATGAATTATTAAAGCAGGTTCATTTTGCAGGTTCAGTTTATAATGCACATACTAGAGATATGTTTTTGTCGTGAGAACCTGCAATCATCCCATTTGTTATAGGATCATGTAATAATACCATTGAGAGAATTTGTTCACCTTGCTATGCTTAAATGGCTCATCGTAAAATGATGACGATCATGATGGGGTTGAAAGCAGTAGCGGACGATCCGGTTCCATTTTAATCCATGTAATCGGATTAAGGCGAAAATGTTGCAAGTGAACTGCAGGAAAGTTTACATTGATAAATGTTACCTCATGTGAATATACCAATAATATTTTACACAATTCCCTGCAGCCATAATGCACAAGGCTAACGGAAAAATGATCATCTGCACACTTTTTTAGTTATGGGAAAACGGGAGGGAGCCCTTTTTACATTCCCATTATTATTTTTTGTTTGCTGTTGTCTTCAATACAGTGGATCATCTCATCAAATTGTGTGGAACCCTTCATCCACCTTGTAAAATTGGTTGATGATGCATGAGGACGATGGGGGTGAAAATTTGAGACACGTTGCAGGAAGAGGAAGGATACCATATCAATAATGTTTCATTTTAGATGCACCCTCATCTCGCTATGTAGTGAATGTTATGAAAAGGATTGGAATATTAAGGAGAGACTGCATCATGTTTTCGATGCCTGCTGATGCCGATGGTTATGACAATCCAACAAGCAAAGCGTAATGATGTGTATCATGTTGTTTATTCGCAAGCGCGTGCCTGTCTTCGAAAATTATTAGTCAAGAAGGCCATGATGAATAAAAAGTAAACCAGATAAAGTCAGTGCTTAAAAATCGTGTAAACTGTTACACGATACTTGAATTAATGATGAAGATATCAATCTAAATTGTTGATTATGAGTAGTATCAAGATTTACAATCTGTATTGATGTCATAACTCAATGTGTTAGTTTACATGTGTTTTGCCACCCTCTCCGTCCTGCTTAGATTGTGTTAATAAGTAACAGGATGTATTTGCATTTTGAAGATATTTATAACGAATTAACACATTCGCAGCTGGTTTGAGCTTTCATCAAGCAATGAACAGAGTTACCATTTCCAGATGTTCTCCAGTCGGAAATATGTACCTTTATATTTGATGAAATTTTTATTTACCTGTCGATTTACAGACACACTGAAATGCGGATGGAGAGGAGGGAACTGCTTTTGAAGTTTAAAATTCTCGTCGCAAAAACATGCAGCAATTACTAACTAATTTGTGAGTCTTCCTACAAGTTCAACGCTGCTCTATTTAAATGTCCATGCGCTAGACTGTCTCATCAATGATATACCGCTGCCTTTTCCCCACCAACATCTCAATCGCTAATATACATGTTTACATTATCCAAAGCGTACACCACACCAACGTATCCACCAAGCCCCATCCCCATTTTCTCTTGATTATATTCCATTGTTGGTTTTAAAATGCACCTTTCCGGTTTTTCTCTACTTCAGATTATATAAATTTTTAAGCCAGATATGCTCAATGTACACAATGTGCACCATCACTCATTCAAACCATTTTTTAACTGCTGAAAACATACGACTTTATCAACAATCAGAAAATGAAACTTTACTTTGTTCCTGTCGCATTCGTTCCATCATCAATGGCATTTTAAACAAAACGGAGAACATCACAAGCTCAATGAAAGCATTCATTACAAATATGTAATATATCTTGTACACACTTCAACTAATGTGATTTTTATTACGTGTTAATAAAAGCAACCAAAAGTTGTTATAAAATCTGACCAGGTGAGGATGATCAACATGTGATCGTACAACGCTGCAGTAATATATACAGTAGCACGAGTGGTGAGATCGATCACACATTTCATTTTTGTATTCATCCATTTTCATTCATGTTCATTCTTTTTATTCCTGTTCCCTTTCATGCAGTCCTCGTCGTCACTGTCAACTCTTGTCATATTCCTTTGTGCGCACACGGTAATAACAATTCATTCTGCTACTCATTTGCGTTATTGCCATCATTGTCGTACGTATTTACGAGTACACTGAAATACTCAACATGATGTAGCCTAGGGATTTAAGCGGGCATGGAAAACATGCGCGGATGCGCGGCTGGGAGCCGGAGAAAATTTTCGAAGTAAGTAATAAATCAGAGATAAATTCTTGACTTTGTTCGAATTTTCACTTGTAACTGTGTATTTACAAAATCATATATTACGTGACTAATATTTACACCTTCAAATTGACCAGATAATAGCAGATCGATTAGTGATTATAGGTTAATTGGGTCGGAGAAAATGTATTTCCTCCGGAGAAAATATATCAAACTTTCCATGTTCGGGTTTAAGCAATAATTATAGCTCAAAAAACTTATCAGATACTCATAAAATATGAACACTGCCGCGCACAAGGTAATATTTGATATAAGCAATGTTATTAATGATTATGGTGATCGTGATTGAGATTGAAACCTGAATTCTATTACATACCGACATTACTCCGTACTTGTAAGTCATGTACTCCATGTAACATTTATAACTCCAGTGGAGTAAGTATGCCCAAGTAAAAATCTGAATATATTTATGTATCATTGGTGCTGTTACCATATTACATTACCGTTGTTCATTGTCCTCCATAACAGCTGGATGCTTTATGATGAGCAATATGTAATATCAAATCATAGCCCATGTAGCATGGCATGCGCCATGCTACATGGGCAATATCCAATTCATTCAGTAGCACTTATGATGTTTAAAATCTCTTTCAGTATTTTGCTGAACTGAGGAACGCGACTACACACTCAAATTGAATACACAATATACCACTTTTAAGAGTCCGTCAAAAGGATAAAGCTCACTTTCCACTCATATAATCTCAAGTGCATTATTGAAGTTCCTTGCAATCTAGCATACGAAAGGATGAAACATGTATCCGTGTGGGTGTGGTTGGATCGTAACGTAGACAAGAGTCAGTCATTTGCTATCCAAATATTCATGAACTTGTGCATAAATTATTACGTGAAGGGGTCACCAAATTTCTATTTGTTCTTTATAAAGTGCTCCTTCTCGTTGAAGCTGAAGCACGATCCGGATGCTTCACAAGTATAAGTGCATGCATGCGCACCAGTGATGCATTAATGATTGAAATGATATGAACAGAATCCAGGTTCACTTGGTTGCCCGTGTTATGCTCTAGTGCAGACGATGATATGCTATGCCCTTATGTGCAACATTTCAATTCCGCTAAACTCGTTGTCGTCCTCTCTGGCCGTCCTGCTCAGTAACCATCCTTTTATTATTGTAGTACACGCAAGCATGCAACGAGTGCAAAATAGTGAAGGCCGTGAACCGTGTTTAAAGGAGAGAATTATGCAGTGACGAATTTCTGTTTTCACCAGAATATCAAGACGTGAATCGACACAGGAAACGGAGTTTCGACCGTTGGATATACATGCGTGTATCTTGTCGTGGGTGGGTGAAGGTGATAATCATACTTCCTGAAAGGGTGCTTGCGGTAGTATAAAAGCATTGTTCTTGTTTATTTATTCACCCAGTAGCGCGTAGGTCTAGTTAGCGTCAGGATACAATGAGAAAATAAATGAATGGGGAAAGTGTGACGGCGACAAGTTTACTGGCGTGGTTCATTCATAAAATTCAATTTCACTGGGAATCAGGGTTGTCAAAAGGAAACGCGTGTAAACTGCATGAGTTCCATGCATTTTTCATATTCATTCATTCAAGTCAATTTACGTTTTCTCACACTTTTCTAGCTTCCTGTAGCCGTTAAAATTGATGTACCGAATTCATGCTTTCGCTCGAAACAAGGCAAGCGCTTGTACATTGTTGGCTGCAGAATTGACAAAAGAATTATATGCCTGGAATCATATTAAAAGTGTGCATACAATTTTCGCAGTCGACATTGTCAGACTAACAGTTTATGTTAATATTCTAGAGCCATGGACACCAGTACCGTAAGATTTTCATATTCATAAGTTGTTTCATTATTTTGCTAATAAATAACCGTACATGAAAAAAATACAGACGCTATTTATATTGCCGTTATTATTATTTTAGTCCAAGTAGTTTTCAGTTGTGTAGGTAGCATGAGTCCATGAAAAGTAGAGCTCATTATGGTAATGTTTGCGTCGGCCGACATCATTGCAATTTAACCATCTAAACATATATTATAGGCACATAAGTATCCCTCCACAATTACTGGTTGGGATATTAATAATTAAAGAGGCGGCTTAAATTGCTACTACTGTCGTAGTGCAATAATTGATGTCAGCCTCGACGTAAACTCAAGACCTTCTGAAATCTTAAAATTATGTATGGTAATATTTATAATGTAGCCCTTCTCATGAATTTCGACATGGACCATGAACTTTACACATAACCTTTCGGTGTAATTCGTCTTGTTCCGTTTAACGTAGGTAAGCGTATTCAAGGAATTCCATCTTGTCCCTGTGAACACATGAGATGCTGCCATGAAACTCTCCAGGCCATTACATAATCAGCTTCAGACAACGGAGGGCCAGGCATGGAAAAGACACGCGGATGCGCGGATGGCATCCGGAGAAAATTGTTGGAGAAAATCGACATAATGGGAAAACTTAAACATATTTAAAGTTTTTACAGAATATTATCAATTGTCCCACAAAATATTACCACAAAAGCAATATATGCATCTAGAAATGCCACTATATAAAGACTAAACGTAATATTGTTTGTTTTTTCACTGAAGTATGGTCGGAGAAAATTTGGCCATCCGGAGAAAATATGTCAAACTTTCCATGTCTGCGGAGGGCGCGTATTAGTTACGTACATACATACTTAATCTTTACAAACAAGACTTCTGAAAAGAACACAAATGTACGAAAAAAGGGCAAATGAAGCTCGAGGACATTTTCTATTAGATATTACGGTGCAACGGGATCTTTGTCAGTAGATCAAAAAGCACTGGATACAATAGGGAAAGTAGACAACTAGTTTATCGTGTAATCAACAAAAAACTCCAAATGAGTTTATTTTAAAAAAAATAATTTAAAATATTTCAACGGTATTCTTCATCACACATTGTTGCATGGTTTTTTAAGAGATGCAGCATATTATCATTTATTTTTACGATCGGCTGTTATTATTTTTCGTATTTAGCACAAAAGTTCAGCTTTAATGAGTGGACATAAATGTCAATACGTTTTCAGTATCTCTTACCATCGTATGCAGAATGAGAACGCCTATCAATGCTGTTGGCCTCTTTACCACCACCACCATCATCACCGTCATCCATACCAATCCTGTTGGGACATGATTGCTTTAATGTCCATCAAGGTGACCTTCCAACTTGGTATATTATCGGGATTGATATGTTGACTATCATTTTGTGGAATGTATTTGCCAGAATCACGGACAAAGGTAAATACGCGCGTGCAGTCACAGTTTGCGTTTGCATATATGTAATCCATGCCAACTGATTACCACATCTTTCACCTTCTTTCTTTAGAGCGCTCCTTTAAATGTTAAGGTTTCTTGATACTTTTAACGCGACACCTACATTTTGCCATGACATTGAAAGTACAAACTTAGTTCATGTTTTACCCTTTCTAAAAACATTCCAAGAATTCTCCCATTGTAACAGAGACCTATTAATTGAACAATTATCCAGTACCGCTTGGTCCTGTGAACATGACACACGGCCGCAATATGACATACAAGTCTTTAATATTTACAATCCATCCAACAAACTCCAAAGTGACGCCACGAATAAAAAATGTAATGCATCAGTACAATGGCATTTTGTACCGTACATGCAATGAAGGTACACGAAATGTACACGAAGCGAAGGTTGTTTACTCAAGTGGCAATAAAAAAGGGAAAACGCTCATTTTTGCCTCCAAAAAGCAAATTGGTATCATCAGTAGTCACTTCCACCAACTTTATTATCAACCATTCATCCAATCTCGGAATTTATATACTTGACAACAAACATCAAGTCAATTTAAGGTTGAATGAATACAATGAAAGAGAAGTGTCAATAAAACATGATTTGTTACGTGTTAGTAAATCAATTGAAGCAGTGCTTGTGTCATCATAAATGATAAAAGTAAAAAACGAGGGATTTTTGGTGTCTCTTGGTCATCTCATCATTGTCATTGCCAATACGACTTTGCAATTCTGAAGGTTAAGCAAACCATCAACATACCAACATGTATCATAAATACTGACCATTTTTATAACAAATAACTACTGCATAACAATTTGCATTAATTATGATGTAAATAAATTAAAAGTATCGACCCAAAACGAGTGAGTGCATAATCCACAGTTCAGTTTTGGTCCGGTGATTGTTTGAATGAAGCTAAACGTGCATCACATTATTTGCAGTATGCAGGTATGGAATGTGGTTAATGGCTCTAAGTTAATGTCATATCCGCCGTCGCTCCTGCGACGATAAGCAATATACGGTTTAGAAATACAAGATACACAATATATACAAGTGTCTTGTGTACAGTATTTACACCTTATCAAATAGTTTCAATGACAAATTAAGGGAAATAATATGACAGAGTGGCTGCCTTGTTTTCAAATGGAATCATTTAGTGACGGGAACCCCTTCCCGCCACAGGTTTCCATAAACATGTTACTACATGAACGGTATTTGTAGATGAAATAATAACAAATCGGACGGTATATAGTTGTGATAAGCTTTAATGACGACTATCTGTTTGAAGATGACGTCAATGATTCTGCTGAATACGTTCAATGTATGTACCTATTTCACAATGATAGCTAATATTTGCTTTGAAGCATTAATATCTATATGACTATACTGGGCATCATTGTGTGGTCAACGTAAGTAAATAAAATGCTACTCTTTTGTAATATTTACTTTAAGAAAAATCAGGAATGGACAGGTGGATGGGCCGTGTGCTGTATGACACTTTCTGACATGCTGACAAAAAGTTTACGGGCTGATCTGACGACAAGGCAAGACGGGATTATGCATGTTCTGGGTGTATAATGCCGCTTAATATTGACACGAGAAAAGTTATGTTATTTTTCTCTTCTATAAAAATTGTATGTAGAATCGTTTGTGACGGAACGACAACGTGCTTGGTGCAATACATAATGCAAAGAAATGGTTTTGGTGACAGGCGAAAAATAAGCTGGGTAAATGAGGAATCAATACGTCATGCTAATTGGCTCGTGGCAACTGATATGCTTATGATTGACCAAACATGAATTAATGCTCCATGGAATTCTAAAATACTGATTTACAAATAATAACGCGTTTTGTGCTCTTTACTAACATCGTCCGCATTTCTCTGAATTTAGAAAATTTCGTATGACGAACATTTGACTTTTGCGACAATATTCCTGATTCAACAAACAAACAAAAAGGAGACGTTGACTGCACATGTATTCAGGAAATGACAATGAATTGAGATTGTTAGAGCTCAAGAGTCACATTTGTCCTTCACAGCTCCCTCGTCCGTCTCTTGTACCATATCATGTTTCACGTTTTGTGATATATTATATTGTAGTTGTAATTCATTATATTGAATGACCATGATCACCGTTGAGATATCACACCTTTTCTGTACAGACACAGCTTGTATTATTCTTTAATAGCTACTGTCACTGTAAATTTACAGCACGGGGAGATTTTCCTTTCCCTTAAATTCATTTCATACAAAACAAAAACAAATGCGTGTTACAACGGTCCAGCAACAGAGCCATATAGATAATTTTGAAGGTGATATGTTAGTGTTTGCCCACATGACAAAGTAAAGATACAGAAGCCGAAGAAGGACGAGGTAGAGGGAAGGGACAGAGGAAGGCAGGTAAAATATGTTGTGTTATGACCAAAATGTAAAAAAAGAAATGGCAGGTGTGATGCCGCTGGAAATCTTCATGGAATCTGTTCTCTACCTCTCCTCTGGAATTAGAAGAAGGAAAGAGGATGCTGGATGCGATCATGATGATGTTGTTGATTGGGAAGATAAAAGTGAAGATCAACGTGTCCCATTCTTCATTCAAAGATATTGTCTTTCTCTTCACGTCCACCTTTTTGGCTCGCCTTCTTGTTCTCTTTGTCTCCTCAGAAGGAACAACAGAGATGTTTCTCGTTTAAATGCACTAATTTGTATGGCTAGCTACTTTGCGTTATGCTGCTTCTATAAGAGAAGTTGGCTCATCTGAACACGGATGGCATTCTGTCCTTTCAGTTGTGTCATATTCAAGGGCTTCCTCCGGTTTGTGTACACAAACAATACCAATGACCTTTGAGATCTTGTTCTGATGACGTTTGTCAACAATCTGGGACAAAATGGAAAATAATATGGCATTCACGCCAACACAAGATATTGTTTTGACTCCTGTCTTCTGCGATTCAAACAAACAGCTCGGATACGAGAATTTGGACTGTGAAAAAACCAGAAGTTTTCCATCCACCTCTTTTCTTGAACGATTGTCATTTGGCTACCCATTTACGGAGAGATATGGCAATGATGGTGTAATGTTGCAACAAGATAAGCACTTCGTAATCTTAGTAAAAATGTATACCATGTGCGTTATGGCTCATTTGGCTTCAACATGCCGAGACTTTCTGAAACCCCAAACTCTCGTTTCCTGACTTATAGCTTATTATCCCAGTCTTTCCCAATCCGAAGTAAGTCTCTCTGAGAGAGCCGGGGTAAGTAAAAAAGTGGTCCCGCTGGGCCAATGATTGATAACACGATCCCACAGATTTCAGAAAGCTGTATTCCTAACTCGGTACTCAGGGAACGTAAAAAGGGTCAAAGTCCTTCAAAATATGTTATAGTTTTGTAATATGTTGATAAAAGACTAAAAAAACGTTGTGTAGCAATCATCATCGTGATCGTTAAGAAAATGGCAGTCCTGCGGTTTTATCTTGAAGGCAGATGTGAATGCAACGTGAAGTGAAAAGCCATGATGTATTTTTTTCTATGGATTTTTAAGAACCTTTTCCAGATTTTTTTTGGAGTGGAGATGGTTCGTAATGGAGAAGTAGAGCATGCTATTTTCTTTCAGATATCGTATTTCTGTCTTGGAGCATGCGTCTCTACATGATCCTTATTAGGTTACAGTAACAAAATCATTGCTTTTATTTTAGGTTTCTCTATTTCGTTTAAAATGACTCAAAATTGAGCATAAACACCGGGATTAAACAAATCATTTTTTATCTTGTGTCGAACCTTGCAAGATGCTTGCAACTAACCATGTATTAGGCAATTCAATGACAAATTAACCATTTCCTTTCTTCTACTGACTCTACTTTGAAACATTTTGTTGAACTAATTTCGTAATAGATGATAATTGTGTAAACTCTACCACATTTTTGTACACTAAAAAACAAGGAAAAAATCTCAAACTGTTTCTAGAGAAGAGTTACAAAAAGATACCAAAATAGCTGGTGGTGTTTGTGACTTGTTCATTTTGTCTCGTCGTACTCTCCCTTATCAACATAATTGCAACATAAAAACGGGACTTGTGTGCCATGTAGTATTGGTAGCCATGGAATTAACTATGAATTTTCATATTACTAGACAGGACTATTTTGATGGACTGCAATGATTGTGTATGATAATCACTAATTAGCCCAGCCCTGAATGGTGATCCTCCTTATTTTTCCCTTTTCTCTTCTAATTGATTATACTCTTTCTACTTGCATTATTACTAACGCACTCATTTCGGCCCCGCATATATACACCCATACCACATATGGGGACCAGGATATTATTATGAATGCTATAACCAACTTAATATTCTAGCCTCTTAATACGTGTGATTTTTCTCGACATTTTAATATTGCCTTATCACATCCGTATTGACTACTAATTACTATAGCACATATTTGTGTACTCCTATTATTTCTTACATTTATGCCTCTTACTAGGTACACTTTTGAAGTGTAAGTCGAGTTAACAGTTCTCATTGGTAAATTCTGGACCAGTTTGTTCTCCTGATTCCGAGTATGTATGTATCGCCGGAGGAGTGCCATTATGATTACACGCTGTTCATCTGTTATGTGTTTGGGGGGTGCATCAGCTCATTTCATCATGACAGTGTGCGTCTCGCTTATTCATATTGACTGTTCTTCTTTATTGGTCTAAGTTAACATTTACCTGTGGTCCGTGATCTATGGTTCAAGAGCAGACTCATGCCCAGACTATCTGTTCGCACATAAAGTTTGTTTTTAAAATTGGACTGTAATTAAATTTTACTGTTTGCCAGGTTTTCAATAATTGTCAGTAGTACATTTATTTAAAACGGTGGAACGGAACGGGTAGCAAGTGAAATTAGAGTGAATTTTTTGTTAATTTTTACAATTCTACTACAATCCTTTCCTCTAGTGTCTCTGTGGATGATCAAGCAATTAAAGCAATTGTATGATATTATGAATTCATTGATTTGGTCTTGATTGAGTGAAACGCACTTAAGTTCCGATTTTTATACTAATATTGTTTTGTTATTCTTTTTTTATTTAATATAATAAAAACAGTCGAAACGAACAAGCTCATGCACATTGCGAAGCAAGCACAAAACAGAGTGTAATCATAATGCCACTCCCTCTGCCAATAGGCAGTTCATTAGGGGTGCAAAACGTTAGTTTTACACCCAAACGTATACATACTCGGAATCAGGAGAACAAACTGGTCCAGAATTTACCAATGTGAACTGTTAACTCGACTTACACTTCAAAAGTGTACCTAGTTAGTGGCCACACATTAAACCATTTTTTGGTATTTGTTGTGCAAGTTGCTTTGTTGGTACTTTCGGGGAATGAAATAGTGAAAGTCAATTGATTCAGCGACCGTTCAACGATGACGTCGTCACGAATTTTTTATCTACGTTTCGTATATATCATAATTATATTCACAAAGATCGCTTCAATCTTCCACTTTTGTTGTTTATCGTCATATTCGCTGCCATTCTTTGTATTCCATTCACATTCTTCTTGTGAATGCTGTTGACATATATTTTTTCTTGTCCCGTGCCATACACCACCCCAGTCTCCGCCAACAATTCAATTGCATGCATTCATATTCCAATGTCTATTTGGGTAAAATGCACCAACATATCCACAAAGCCCCATCTCCATTTTCCCTTAATTTTAATCTATTGTTGGTTTAAAATGTTTCTTCCTGGCTTGTCTTTACGTCTGAATATATTAATTATTAAAACATGCATAGTCGATGTCCGCAGTATGTGCCATCACTCATTCACACAATTTTTTTACCCGCTGATAACTTACAACTTTATCAACAATCAAAAATACAACTTTTTACTGTTAACGTCGCATTCGTTCCGGCATCAAAATCTGATATCTTAAACAAAAAAGGAAAACCATCAAAAGCTCAATGAACGCATTCATTTAAAAAACGTGTAATCTATCTTGTACGCATGTCACCTAATATCATTTTTATTATGCGTTATAAAAAGTAACTAAAAAGTCGCTATTAAATTCGACCAGGTGAAAAAGATCAACATGTGAGCTCACAATACTACAACAATCGTTCCAGTAGCACGAGAGATGCGATCCATCATACACTTCACATTTTTATTCATTTTAGTCCCCTTCCCTTCATTCAGTCGTCATCGTCACTGTCAACTCATGTCATTTACAATGGTGCACACACGGCAAGAACAAGTCACTCCACTACTCATTTGGATTCTTGCTATTATTGTCCCCACATGGATTCTACAATGTGGATGATTTGTATGGATACATTGAGTGAAGTAACTTTGTATTTTGGAGGGTTTGGAACTGTAACAATAACGGATAAAGTTATTTAATATTTATAAAAAATGCGCATACGCAAAATATTTATATACATATATATTTATAGGTGTTTTAATATATTTCAAATTTTTAGTAGAATTCGAATACGCGATGATACAATTACATGTAATATATATTGATTTTAAGATGGGAATGCAGAAAGGAAGAAGTCCACTTGTAACTCTTTGAATTATCTCAAGCGGATCATTGAAGTGACTGGCAATGAAGCAGAAGAAGGAATAAAAAATGTAAAACATTTGGCAATCATTTGATCCTTATATATTCAAGAGGGTCCCATTTTCCATTCAAATATGACCGTACTTATGAATAAATTAGCAAGCAATAGGGTAACAAAATGCATTATTTCGTCTATAAAGTGCTCCGTCCCGTCGCATTGAGGCTGAATCATTGCACGGAGGATTCACAAGCGTAAGTGCAAACACACAAGTGTGTATTTAAAAGACGGGTTGGAATGCATGAAATGATAAGAGTGCTGCTGACGACGATGATGTGACATGCGTGCCGTGGCCCTTCATTTCATCACTTCAATTCCGATAAGGTCGTTGTCGTCCTCTCTGGCCTCACCGCTTAGTAACCATGCTTCTATTATTTTTTAAATGCAAACTTGCGAACCTACAAGGGTTGCGGAAAAGAGAGACAATAGTTAAAGGGGAGAGCTATACAGTGACGAATTAGTATTTTAACCGGAATTGCCAATATCATGACACAACACCGGAAACGGAGTTTCGGCCGTTGGTCTTACATGCGTGTATCTGGTCGTGGGTTGGTGCATGTGATACTCATACTTCTTGAAAGGGTGCTTGTGGTACTTTCAAATCATTGTTGTTGTTTATTTATTCACTCATTAACATGTAGGTCTAATAAACGTGAGGATACAATGAGAAAATAAATGAATGGGGAAAGTGTGACGGCGACCAGTTTCCTAGCGTCGTTCATTCATAAAATTCATTTTAACTAGAAATCAGGGTTGTAAAAATGAAAAGCGGGTAAATTGCCAGAGTTTCATTCATACTTCATGTTCATTTATTCAATACAGTTTACGTTTTCCTACAATTTTCTTGTTTTACACACATTCACAATTTTTTACCCACAGAACCATATATGTGTAGTAAAACGATAAACACGGACGAAACGAAAAATGGTCATGACTTTATGTATGTACACTTGCAAGAATGAACTGCAGCATATCATTTTTACGGCGACAATCAAATTACAAATCGAACCTAGCCTTTAGATTTACGAAACTAACCTTACCATTATACTTCTTATTTGACGGACAAAGCGAGACTAACTGTTTATGTTATTATCAGGAGTCATGACCAACGTCACCGTGAAAAATTCATATTAATAATTGGTTTAATTGCTTGGTGTTTACCGTTACGGTACCTACCCTACCTTACCGTACAAAATGTTAATTTTATTGCCGTAATTATTATTTCAGTTAAAGTATTTTTGAGTTGGATAGGTACATGAGTCCAGGAAAATTACAGCCAGTATATGACATCCAACCAGCTAGCATAATTACCTTCATCTGGAGCCTATGAACCGTTTATGTCGTAACGTCCCTATGTTGGGCATTGTCTGATAAGCTGGGATATTACTTGGAGTGACTTTCAAGAATTCCTGGCTGTGATGTAGTTCACAAGAGCACTTAAGACGATAATGATGACATGACCGAGCTATCTAAACTTGTATAATTTGTCCTGAAATCAACAAAAATGTCCAAATGAGTATATTAGCAACTGAAAATGCTCACGAGGAAACGGAGAAAACTATGAGTATTCATATTCACTATTCGTTTACATTTATTAACATTGCTTATTCACTTTCTTTTGAGCTACCGACAATGACCTAAAGATATATACATACAATTGAAATTTATTAAACTGGACCTAGACAATAATATTTTGGAAAGTCAGTCAAATTCAGGTACTTGGGCAAGCGAACTACCAGAGTTGGTCGCTAAGAATTATATTTATATCATAACTATCTTTAGTAGAATCAAGTTGATAAAATCCGTTCAAAAATATTAGTCTCTGGCCTACATAGAATGCTTGTCAAAGGTCATCACGTCAAGTGAATCATCTTTCAAACTTGTCCGTCTTCTGCAAAGTACGACTGAGAATAAGTTGAGGTATCTATAAATTCATCCTGATGAGATTATTTTCTACCAAAAAAATCCATTTTACTTCACTCATTGTATGCACGAGTGATGCTGGACATTTAACGGGTTTCATTGATATTCATCATCACACCTTTGTTCCATGAATGACAATATGTTTTAGAATATGTCGCATATTTTTATTCATGTGTGGAATGGGTGTTATTGTTTTCGTATTTATAACTCAAATCCGTGTTGAATGAGTGGCCAAACATATAAATACGTTTTCAGTATCTCCCATCATTGAATGTAGAATGTGAACGCTTATCAATGCTGTTGGCCTCTTTACCTCCACGACCATCACCACCGTCTGCATACCAATCCTGTTAGGACATGATTGCTGCAATGCCAATCAAGGTGACCTTCCAACTAGGTTTATTATCAGGATTGCAAAGTGGATTACCATATTGTGTATGTATTTGCCAGAGTCACGGGCAAATGTAAATAAGCGCGTCCAGTCACAGTTTGCGTTAGCGTATTTTTAATTCATTTCCCTCCATGAACCCAATCTTTCACCTTCTTTCATTTCAACTCTCTTTAAATGTTAAGGTTCCGTGATAATTGCAACGTCACACCTAAATTTTGTCATGACATTGAAAGTCTAAAATTGGTTCATGTTATTCCAAGAATTGTCCCATTTTAAGAATGACTTGCTCCTTGAACCATTATCATGGTACGATATCATGTCAATACGACACACGGTAACAATTTGACAGCCCGACCATAAATATTTCAATGCAACTCATAAACTGCGTAAGTGACGACATAAATAAAAAAAATGTAACGCACAAGAACAATGACATTTTGTACCGTACTTGTTACAGAATGAAGCCATTTTACTGAAGTGACAATAAAAATGCTAACTTTTGCCTCCAAAAAGGCAAATCTTACCATCATCAGCAGCAAGTTCCATCACCTTTATTATCGCAACCATTCACCCAATCTCGGAATTTATATACTTGACATCAAATATCAAGTCAATTTAAGGTTGAATGAATGCAAGGAAAGAGAAGTGTCAATAAAACATGATTTGTTACGCGTTGGTAAATCAATTGAAGCAGTGTTGATGTCACCATAAATGATAAAAGTAAAAAACGAGGGATTTTTTGTGCCTCTTGGTCATCTCATCATTGTCATTGCCACTTCCACATTGCCATTCTGAAGGTTAAACAAACCACCAACATACTAACATGTACCATAAATACTGACCATAGGGTGAATTACTGTATCTCTCTTGCTGAGTAATTATAATGTAAATAGAGTAAAAGTAGCAAGCAAAACAATGATTACATAATCAAGAGTTAAGTTTCAGTCCAGTTAGTGCCTGCAGCTAGCGATATGTTCAATATCTTATTTATAGTATGCAGGTTTGGAGTGAGATTTATGGTAGTAAGTATTGTTTGAATACATGAACCATGTTTGTGGATGAAAGTGCAAATAATAGCATATCGAATGATGTGCATATTTTCCATAGTTTTGATAAGCTATAATGACGATGTATGAATATGACGCTGAAAATGCTTTTGAATACGATTGAGTGTGCGTATTTCGTAATGATAGTAAATATTTGCTCTGCAGCTTAAATTTCTACATACCTCTGCTCGGCCTCATGGTCTGATCAACGAAAGTACATAAAATGCTGGTCTTGTAGTATTTGCTTTTAAGAAAAAATACAGGAATGGACAGGTGGATTGGCCGTGTGCTGTATGACAATTTTGACAAGTGAACAAAAGTGGATCAGAGAACACGACAAGACGGGATTAGGCATGTATTCGATTTGTAATGCCACTTAATATTTACACGATAATTTTTTTTCCGTTGGAATACAATTAGTATTCTGAATCGTATGTGACGCACTAGGAACGTACTTGGTTCAATGCAAACTTAAAAACAATATTATTCGGACAGGCAACAAATAAGCTTGATAAATGAGAAATCAATGCCATTGTAATTGGTTCGTGGCAATCGTCATGTTGCTGACTGAGAAAAACTAACTAAAAGTACTCAAATGTAATTCAGAAAAGAATGATTTCCAAATATCAACGTTGTTTGTGTGTTTGACGAAGTTCAAAGTTTATTTCAAAATCGAAATTTCATATGCATCTTTCATTAAACAGCGTTATGCAATAAAGCAACACAGATAATTGTGAAAGTAATACGTTTGTGTTTGCCTACTTGACAAACTTAAGATAAAAAAGAGAATAACGAAAGGGCAGAGGAAAGGGACCGGGAGGTAGGCAGGCAGGTTAGAACATATTGAAATTTAGAAGATATAAAAAAAGGCAGGTGTGATGCTGCTGGAAAACTTCATGCAATCTGTTCTCTACATCTCCTCTGGATTGAGAAGCAGGAAAGAGGATGTTGGATGCGATGATGATCATGTTGATTGGAAAGATAAAAGTGAAGATCAAGGTGTCATATGCTCCATTCCATTGTCTTCCTCTTCACGTCCACCTTTTTGGGTCGCCTTCTTGATCTCTTTCTCTCCTCAAAAGAAAGAGATGCTACTCGTCTGCATGCACTACTTATTATGGCTATACTCTTTGTATTTTTTGCCTCTGATTGAAACGTTGGCTTATCTTTGCACGGATATCATCCTTCCTTTCTGTTGTCATTTTCAAGGGCTTCCTCCGGTTTGTGTACACAAACAATACTAATGACTTTTGGGATCTTGTTCTGATGACTTTGTCAACAATCTGGGACAAAAGGGAAAATAAAGGGACATACGCGATATTACAACATTTCATATTTACCCTTCCTGTCTTGAGATTTACGTCCAGGCAAACAGCTTGTATACAAGAATTGGTAGGCCCACTGAAAAACTGGACTGTTTACAAAATGGAAGTTTTCCATCCATTTTTTTCTCTTTAAAAATTAACATTTGGTTACCCCATTTGTTTTTAGATCTTGCAATGGTGGTGCAATATTACAACAACTAAAGTACTTTGTAATCTGAGCAATGATGTATACCATGTGCGTGCTTTATGGCTCATTTGGTTTAAACACACCGAGACTTTTACGAAATCCCAGACTCTCTTTTCCTGACTAATACCTTATTATCCCAGTCTTTCCCAATCCAAAGTCAGTCAGATTGAGAGAGCTATAGAGAGTAAAAAGTGGCCCTGCTGGGCCACTGAATGAGGACCCGATCACTCAGATTTCAGAAAGATGTATTCCTAACTCGGTCATGAGGGACCGTAAAAAGGGTCAAAGTCCTTCAAAACATGGTAACACTTTTGTAATATGTTGTTAAAAAGATAGACAAAAACGTTGAGCCATAATCATCATCATGAACGGTAAGAAAATGACAGTTTTGTGGTTGTTTCTTGAAGGCAGATGTAAATGCAACTGCAAATGGAAACCCTTGATGTTTTTTTCTATACAATTTTCGTTATTCGTCTGATTTTTTTGGCTTGAAATTGGTTGGAGCTGGAGATGTGGAGCATGACGTTTTCTCTCAGATATTGTATTTCAGTCTTGGTGCGTGCGTCTCTACATGATACTTATAAGGTTATAGTAAAAACTCAAAACCTTTATTTCAAGTTTCTTTTATTCGTTTAAAATGACCCAAAATTGAACATAAACACTGGGTTTAAACAAGTCGTTTTTTATCTGGTACAGATCCTTAACGGAAACTTGTAACTAAAGAGACATTAGGAAATTCAATGACAAATTAACCATTTTCTTGTATCCACTGCCTTCATTCTGAACCATCTTGTTTCACTAATTTCGTAATGCATGATAATTTTGAACAACTCTACAAAATCTTTGTACACAAGAAACGCGGAAAAAATCTCAACCTATTTTTTCAGAAACTCTACAAAAAAGATACCAACATAGCAGGTGGGATTTTACCATTGTTCACTTCTTCGCGTCATTGTCAACATAATTGCAATGTAAAAACGAGACTTATTACAGGTAGCTATTGCATTGAATGTGACTTATATTACACGATAGGAATATTTTGAGAGTCAGCAATGATTGTGTCTGATAATCCCTAATTAGCCCAGAAACCGTCATTATTTCACAGAAACCCAATGATTAAATGGAAATGCAATGACATGTTCCCTATATCTCGCTTTTGCACTAGACGCCAGACACAACTCCACTATTTTTTAGGTTTAGTGGTCATTACCATGTCCAGGCACGTACTACAAAACACTGTTTTAGGCCAATATTCCATTCTTTTATTTCAACTTGCAATTGCGGACGGTTTGCCATTGGATTGTAGTATCCTTGAAACCAAACCATGTCAGTGGTTCACTTGGACGTCGAAGAGGATTTGTGTTTTTTAATTTCATTTTGGATTTTTAGCTCGAGCCACCCGTCACTCGGGTTTTATTTTCTCAGAATTTTCTGTCAAGTCATCATCCTCAAAATCGAGTCAACACAGCAGACTTGGTTTTTTTGGCTCGGCACAGTGAAGACAATGAGTGCATGCAATATTACGATACCATATTCCCTCTCTACCCAATCAGTCATGAAATCCCAAACTCTTTCACAATATAATAAATTACTCTTAAGAGTGACCCTTTTCCTTTTCTTAGGAAAAAACAATTTACTGTAAAACCTGTGCTACTGACTTGAAGACGAAGCAGATGTGCGCAGAGGTGGAATGATTTTCATTTTCAATCAAGACTAGAAGCAAACCATGTTCCATTTGCCACGCCATAAAATATACACCAGTCTCCCGTTTTTCAGGGTTCAAGGAGAAACATTGTGACCGTGTGCGTGGTTCTATTACTGTTCATGAGCCCTTTTTCTAGCATTATCATCCAAAATCTCATAAATATTAGATTCTGAAATTGAACATATGGCATCGTCACCGTTTGCTACCATAATAGGTATAAACTAATCAACTGATGCTGTTGTAAGGGTTTTAATCATTCAGATTGGTCATATGCCAGCTACCGACCAAAAACTGAGGAGATTTTCCCAACTGTCGAAAAAAACTCAAGTTTGAGTTCATTTGCTTTACAGGTCGAAAGAAAAAACGAACCTAGAACCAAACCAATTTCCTTTTAAAACTGAACATAATTTAGAGACGGAGAGACTTGTGAAGGAGTTCACTTCGTTCGACTCGACTCGATGGAAAGGATGTAGTCAGTGGCATGACATGGGCATATATGCCAGCTGCCAGTTAAAACCATGCCATCATCCCTCTATCATCTTTGAAGGTGATCGGAGGGATCGGATGCTCCTCTATGACGATTATGAAGAGTCATCCTGGTCCTGATACGACATGGCCAACTCTAAACCAACTCAAAACCTTTGAGGATGCTGGAAATATGTATAACGAACGAAATCTCATTATCCCAACCTCACCATGTTGCTATAGTTAAAGTAAGTAAATACGATACATGTATTTTGGGTTATATGAGTAAGCCAGCAGCCAAAAACCATGTATATCAGAATATAGTTCCCTCCTTTCTCGCTCTCTGGTCACATCGAAAAAGGTTTAGTGGAAAAATAAGGATTAGGTTAGGTAGGTAAGGATGTATTTAGGTATCGTCGATAATGGGCTGGAATATTGAAGCTATATAATTTATAGCTATAACGCAGCACACCATGCTACGTTCATGCGTACATGTATAATATATTGAAAGTAGATGCATGTATAGTGTTAAAATTTAAACGTTGAAATCATAAGCAGGATAAGCTGAAGTTGTGTTGATGCGGTGCAGAAAGAACGTTTGCTTGTGCAAGCTTTTGGGTGAGTCGACTGGACTAGGCTTATCCGCAAGGCTCGTAACGGACAATCATCATTTCTAATCCTGCATCTGAAGCAGGCACAACGCAACAACAAGCTCTCTGAGAGAAACATAAAAGGCGAGCAAAAGTGAAAAAAGCCACGCTACTACTACTTCACACGGCATCAGTTTTTGTGAGTGAGATTAGATACAGATTTTTAGTGTTCATCAAGTTGAGTTTAAACTTGTATTCTTCATTACACCTTGTTTCCAGTCGAGTCGCTGGTTAATTACGCTTTTGCGTCTGGTTTTGGGAAAAGTGTGATAAAGTTTGGAAAGTTATAATAATACAACAGTTCTTTCAACAAAGTTATTAAACGGTTTTTTGTGCTAAGTTTCGTATAAAAACTACACCAACGGTATAAACGGATTTGAGTTTAATTGGAATTTTTTGCTGAGGTGAGCTCTCATTACCATTTTGTATTTAATTTTATGTATACCTAATCAAGATGCAACCGAACGGACAAAAATAATAATTTTTAAGAAGATGAAGCCGCCGCAATTTTTGCTGGCATTTAAGTCACTACACCTCCACGGTCAAATCATTAGTACGTGGCTTGCATTGACTAGATTTTTTATAGTGCTGCTATAGTCACATTTTCTGATCACAAAATTAGCAGTTGCCGTCGATTTTTTTCCAAAAAAAAATTTTAGATCGCGTGAGATCATGTACATCAAAAACGGTCACGATTTTAATTTACATTTAACATTTAACTTGACATTTAAGCCACTGAGATAGAACATAGAATATTCAGGCAGGTATTAAAATGTACTTTGAGATCCATCATCAGTCAAATTTTATAATCAAATTTCTTCTGTCGTGCATTATCTATAGAACTATTGCGTGACATCCTATCGTACCATCACACCATGCAAGGTTCCGTTGCCATAACGCCGAGTCCATTCATCATGGAAAACGCCATGTTCCGCCAGAAACTTGGCATGAGCTTAACCAGAAGTGTTCTTCAAGGAAGCAACAAATCTTCTGGGGAAAACTCCGTCTCCCGTTGCCTCTTCGGTCCTCCTGACGTCAAGAAATCTAGTGACTTGGTGAGAGACGTAGAGCTCAAGAGTGCCCTCAAATTCGGCAAGCGCTTCAACTTTGACATTGTCAACGGCGAGCCCTTTCCTTCCGCCAAGCGAATGAAGATGAGTCCACCATGCGATGATTCTGACGAAGAAAATGTGGTGCACGTTCACGCGACTGTGTTGACTAAGGAAGACGACGAAAATGAAGGCTACATCTGGAGCGAAAAATACTCCCCAGACTACATGGCCATGTGCAATAAGCATTCCGTCAGCACAAGTATTGTGGGACCTAGTCGACAAGCAACCGTATCCCTCCTCTTCGCCCCAATCATCAACTATTCCAATCACACCTTCAGTCCGTCTGCGTCACCAAAGTCAACCACCATCGCTAAAACTGCCCAAGAATCTCCAAAGTCCTGCTCCGAGTCAGAATCAATCCCGAGCACCATTCCAACCGCTACCATCCTTCTCCCATGTCCTCTCACTCAAGTTGCGTCATCCGAAACAAACAACAATAGCATTACCCCAAATAACAACAAAAGTCATACCATCTCCGTCGCAGAGAAAAGGCATAACCGAATTAACAGCAACATTCTCCAAAGTCATCATAATCACCATCTCACATCTGCTGCCAAAAAGGCGACCCTTGCCTCTGCCCACCACATCCTCACCAAATACGCGAACCGTGTAGTCAAACACGCCGTGATGAAGAAGCCACGAAAAGCAATAATCACAGGTAATTTTCCTCACCTCAAAATTTCACTACTTGCACAATCCCAAAATCGTATTGCGTATTTAGGTCAGCTTGCCATTTTCCTTGTAGATACGCAGTAGTTGCCTTTACCCATATTTTATTACTCGCGTGCAAGCACAAAAATATTCCGTTTGCTTTTTGCTCATCTTTCAAGCCGGTTACATCATCCAACAAGCCGTCATGGTCATATTTGCCATGCGCAAATAACACCGCTTTTACCGCTTTCAGCCCAACAATGGGTCGCTAACATGACTAATGAATATGAAACGTCACACAAAGCAGCAGTGATATTCCATTGTCGTCACGTGTCGCAAAGACGCCATTATATGCCAATAAACATATCATCATATTCTCCTCTAGCTAGAGAAAAAGCATGACCAATTCCTTGCCTAAATCCGTATTTACTCTTCGCCTTTCTTGGGAACGAAGCATAATCGTCAGCAAACGGCGGTTTGTACTATTTACTCGCTTCTAGTTTGTTCTTCTTCGCCTTCTGCTGGTTAGTTTCCCTGAAACGCAAAACTAGGCAAACAACTCACCTTGTGCTTACATAAAAAAATCTTAAGACGCATCACCAAAAACACCAGCCTGCCTTCAGCTCTACCCTTTTCCTTTTTCTTCCTTCTTCTCCGTATCGCTCGTTTCATTCTTCAATAAAAAATTGTTTTTGCTCCACGCCACCGACCAACAACACGTCACATTCTCATAGAAGCGTAAACGTTTACGTTCCATTTTTGTCTGTTGCTTATTTTTCTGCTCTTTCATTCACTGGATAATACCGGCTGTTGTTATTTTTTGTCTTAAATATAATACGTACTTCTAGAAGAAATACGTTACCATCTTAAAAGAACAAGGAGCTTTTAGAGGGAAAATTGTTATTGAATTTTTTGCCGAGTTTGCGTTTTTATATAATATCACGACTATATTTTTTGCCTAATTATCACGCTTCTGGTGGTGATGCTGTTGTTATTGTAGCTGTACATTATTCCGTAGCACTAGTGGCCTACATTTTTAGCGCCTCTTTTACAAACGATTACAGTGAGTTTTTTATCTACGCATTAGAATTATGGGCATTGGGTAGGCGTCATAGCTTCAGGAAAATGGCACGTACATTTTCCAGTACGAATGAATAAAATTATTATTCTCTACAAGATCCGTATATACATGGTCTCAGGCAAATATCCTTGATGATGTTGATATGAATCGGACAAGACAAGGATGTTTAGATAGTCAGGTATACATTTTTTGCACTTGCCGAGAGTGGTAGAAAAATACAATATTTGCTTAGGTTTGGTGGCGTACAAAGTTGCCATTGTACACTCATCTCAAATTTGCAATGCCAATTATGTCAGTCAAAGTCAATTTTGCTCATTCACCATATTTTCGCACTTTATTTTGCTGAGCAAATAATACCATGTATGCATAGCAACAAGTGGCCATGCCAAGAGCAAATAATATTCTATTCTACTCCCAAAAGTAGTAATCTCAGGTATTGTAGATTTTAACGCTTACTTTAGCCATTTAGGTAGAATTCCAAGTATTCCTGTCCAGGAGTAATTTTTCACGTCCAACAAACGACGTTTTATCCAATCATCGTCATCATCACATCATTTTATTACCTTGCCTTACCTTGTCCTATAGACCTAAAAATTCACAGCAGCATGTAATAGCATCTCTCCTATTGCATGGCATCCTGGCACACATATTTTTTTGCTGTGTGGAAAAATCCACCAAGCCAAACCAAACCAAGCTAACATCACCATCATCACCACCTGTGGGCATGCATCACTTTGAGAGGCTACATAATGATCCATTATGCAAGCCCAGGTTCTCCAGAATCGCATTTGGCTGCATTGTGTGTTCTTGCGAGAAAAGAGTAGAATATTATTATATGGATATATGGTATGCCGATATAATAATCCTTTTTCTTTCTTCGCTTGTTATTCCCGTTGTTGCTCATTTTTGTAAGTCAGTCAGTGTTACGAAAATGTAAGAAGAACAACAGAAAGAAAGAAAGATAAAACGTGAATGGCGAGATGAATGATGCTGTTGTTTTTTCTGGTGTGGCAAGCACGCGGTCCCAAGAGTCGTGTGGCGTAGTAGTAGATTTTTTCGTAGTAAACAATTTTTGGAGGGAAACCACTTTCGCGTTTCTTTTTCTTCTTGGCTTTGCTGCTCGTGATCGTGATGACGAATACGGCTGCTTCTTTTATCTTCCTTCTTGCTCAACACAGCTCAGCTCCTTGTTGATCATGAAGCTGGAGTCAAGTTCAGGAGCAGCATGTCTTGAGAGCATGTATGATTTAGAGCTTGAGTTGGAATATATTTTTTGGTTAATAAAATGTGCTTGTTTTTGCTGTGCTGGTTGAGTTGGAATGGAATTATTTTTGTGCAGCTTTAGCGTACAAGTAAGGAATAAAAAGCCACAACAACAACTGCAACTGCTGCTGCTGCTATTATATTGCAGAGTTGTTGGTTTTAGGTTGGTTATTCTTATTCTTTTTCTGGTACACGCGTAAAGCAACAGCACTTGTTCCATGCCCATGAAAAATGAAATGAAGCTGTGGACCTTGAGCTGGACCTTGAAACGAGTTAAAGTAGGCAAAACATGCGGCGAATGAGGATGACGAAGATAATGCATGCATGCATGTCAAATCATGATCAGAGTTTATTATTGGCAACGACGATGTGGAATAAAAAAAGAAGCGGTTTAAATACTATTATATTTTATTCTCTTGGTTCTTTGCTTGGCTTGCACAAGTGCGTCGTCGTGGAAGTGAATGCAGATTAAAGTAAATGGAATTGATATGCGAAAGTGGATAAAATTGAAGCGCTTTGTGCTACCTGTGTTTGGCTCGCTTGCCGCTTAATTTTTTATTGTGTGCTTGACAGTTAATTTGCATATTAGTTTTATTGCTTATTATTACCAAATTTAGTATGCATACAAAATATTATTAATACATGACTTAAACTCAAGCAATACGTGAAGCAATTACGATTATGATGATTCCGATGACCATTGAAATGATTACTAAATATTCATTTTTTAATTTTTTTCTTCAGATTATTTGCACGTGAGGAGGATGAAGGCCAACAACCAAATTGGTGGAAAGAAGCAGTAGAAATCGTTCTTTCTGTTTTCCGTGTCGCGGGATAAATGACAAGACTACTGCATACAAGTTCAAGATTAATTGGAATGGACCGAAAGATGATTGACTATGAAAGTGGCGCTACAGTTAATTATAACGAAAATATGAATACCTATTATCTAATAAGAAGATGAATATATATAAAGACAAAATATATGATAATGCATAAATATAGAAATATATATTTTAAAGTAATCAACGACAAATATATAAAAATGTGACTGACTCCTTTGATTGTTTGTAATTTTGCAATTGGAAAAGTCAAATGAGCAATAGTACTTCCTAAAATGGCAATATCAATTTTTGCTGGTATTACCTTTAATGTCATTTGGTTATAAATTAAATTGTAAATCTTTCACTGAGATTGTTTGTCGTCACATATTAATATAATACGTACCAATTAACGTACCCATCCAAAATAAAAAAATGAATCTAACAAAACTACTTACTTTTTTCGTAACTTCTATTCCCTAGCATTGATTATAAAAGGAATTAATTATTCGCATAAAAATTAAGAGCAGTTTTCAGATTTTTTGTTTTGAACATCTGTCCCACTTTTTCAAGCTCATGAGTCCAACCTAGATCTGGTATCATTTCTTGAATTTCTGCTTAGCCGTATTTTACAACGTATGTATAAAATTTCCTGTTCATAGAATGAAATAGTATCTTTGCATCCATCGTGGCTTAATGAAAAACTGGAAACCGTCGTCTTTCCAAGCTTTTCCATGCATCACAATTCCCAATTCCAACATGTTCAATGAATTTGCAATTTTTTATAGCAAGTAGGTATACAAATATACACACATGACGTACCCGAAAATGAGAAGAACTGCCACTTGATAGCATTGAGCACTAGAAACGCACACGTTTCTTTCGCAAAATTTCACCTTGATTTATTTTTATTGCTAAGTCGGTGAACACATCAGTCATATCAGAATTTTAAGGGAATTCGTATTGTCTGTCATAAAGTTATATATTCATTGAATTTGACCAACAATAATTTAACTTCATTAAACTGTTTTATGTACAATAATTAGTAATGAAGAAACCGCTATCAAATATAGTCCTTATCATCTCATTTTAAGTTTCTCCCATTCTTCTCTATCCTGAGCCACTCGCGGACCCCATTCTTTTGTAGGACGAACCGACTCTTTTATTCTCTGCAAATGGATAATGATAAATGTAAGTAGATACAATGCGTCATTTTTATAAAATTATTCCAATTTCTTTAAAAAAAATAACCATCAATAATGTCATTGCGTACCTCTAGCAGAGACCACCCATTTGATTTGTAAATTGCATAAATGACTCCTGCAGGTATAAATAAGAGACAAGCCGCTGACAAGATCCAACCGCAAGCTAGATGATAAAAACAAAAGATCATTAATAAATTAATAACCAATTCATTAATTACATCACGTCTATTGTCGTAAAATGAATATATATAGATACCTATAGCAACGGCCGGAAATTCAACTCCATTATGCTTGAGCGGCTCTGCTGTCGCGAGTGAGTATACGAGAATCACAGATAATACAACGGGAACCAGAAATCCCCAGCAAATCTTCCAGTACCAGTTTAATTTAATATTGAGCATAAACTCGACGTCACGACAAATATTCCCGAGCCCATAAAACCAGCAAATTCCTATGCACTCCAATGTTGCTAGTACGTAAATTGTAAAGTTGCCTCCGAAATTATCCACCAACTGCAAAAAATACACAAAGTTATTATTATAAATTAAAATATTCATTAAAAATTTAATATAATTCCATTTTTTGTAGTTCATACCGTTAGAACAAACTGTCCACCAGGCGTCACGTACACCAATCCAAACAGGAATCCAAGCAAACAGGAAACCACCGTTACCCAAAATTTTGAGAATTTGGGGAACTGATCGCAAATCACGGTAATTACCGCCATTTGCCAGCTAACTGCGCTCCCAACACCCAAGCTGAACAACATCAGGAAAAACAGACAGGCAAACAATTGGGGTACAACGGTGAACTTTGAGATGGCGTCCGCGTAACTAACAAACACGAGTCCCGGTCCACTATCAACGACCTGCGAAATGTCCTTGTCCAATTGGAACGACAAGTTGCCCAGAATAGAAAATACGGTTAATCCAGCCAGGAAGCTGGTGAATGTGTCCATGATGCTCACAATCATTGCGTCTCGATGTACATTGTGCCGAAATGGGTTGTATGACGCGTACATGACTATCGGGCCAAAACCGGTGGAGAGGGAGAAAAAACACTGGCCCACTGCTGCATACCATACCTACAGGTCAATAAAGAAAAATACAATTTTAAAATATTACATGACGTTCAAACGAAACAGTATAATTATTTGTTTTATTCAATATTACATTTGGGTCGTAGATCTTGTGCCACTGGGGCGTAATGAAATACTTGATCCCGGTCCATGCCCCTTCCTTCATACATCCAGTTATCAGGAGGATAAGAAGAACCACGTATGGATAAATGGCTGTAAAGTATGCAACCTTTCCGGAACTCTGAACGCCACGATAAATTGTAAAGAAGACTACCAGCCAGGACGCCAACAGGCATAGACTCAGTCTCCACTCAGGATAGCCAATTCCATCGTCAATGTCGGATTTTTGTTTAAGTACCTCGTTTCTGAAAATTTAAAGTTGATAAACTTAAAATTATTTAAAACATATACATTTCAAAAATATTTTGTTTTTCGGCAGGGTTAAGACTTACTCAAAGTAGAGCTGTGGCAAATTAATTTTGCTCGCATTCCCCCCTGTTGCATTCAACAATAGGTTACAAGTTTCCTCACCAGCCCAACTCGGATCACAAGCTGCCCAAGGAAGTGTTTTGGCAAATGACGCGAAAAAGTAGTATACCGTCAAGGCCATTACCGAGCAATAATAGGTAACCACACAAAATGAGCACAGCGTGGACCCAAACCCAACACCTTTGAAAAACGGTGACATTTCCCAGCACTTGACTTGACCAAAACTACAAAACTGGCCCACAGATAACTCGAGAAAGTACATGGGCTTCCCGATAAAAAATAATACTATTAGGTATGGAATAAGGAAGGCTCCGCCCCCATTTTGATATGCGACGAAAGGAAATCTGTAAAAGTTTCCTATGCCAACAGACATGGCTATACATGATAGCAGGAATTCGATGGAGTTGGACCACTGAGCTCTGTCTGGTGGAGCCGGATCCAGTTTTTCGACATCTATACTGTTTCCATTTTCTGCTGGGGTCGACGTAAAATTCGTTGTTGTGGGAGAATCATGGTGGTCAGTCGAAAGAGATCCTTTCTTGCCATCTTCGGTGATGTAGGAAGGGATGGCAATTCGTTCGTCCAGCGGAATATGGTTGCTGTCGTCACCCACAAATCCTGGATTCACCTCGCCAGTGTCATTCCAAGATGGCGGATTGGAATCGCTTCCAATGGTGTTGTTATTAATTACTTTCACCATTGTTCACACGTCACGTTCTCACCAAATGACATTCAGAGTTTGATGTGCCTATGGAAAATCAAAGCAATAAACTGTTGTTTATAAAACATTGTCAACTTAATTCTATGATACAATACAATGTTGAGCACTCCATTAGCAATTTTGAGAGGTTTGTTTACTAGTAAATTTAAACACAAAAAAATATTCAATTGCAAAATGGAGCTGCAATATTAATAGCTCATGAAAAAACGCAAGAACTTCCAACAATGCGCTTGCACCACTGTGGCACTTGCCAACACATAATGATTTAAATCCAATCCTGAATCCGTTAACTCACGACGGAAGAATATAAATTGCATTTTTTTTCTTTAGTGTAACACACTTTGTGTTTATTGCATACCTAAATATAAAATAAACACGTTGTGAATGCTCAATTTGCTCAAGTCATAGCGTTTTAATTTGTATACGTGTGTATGCCTGACTATTTATATGGAGATAAATAGTACAACTGCTAAATTTGAAGAGGCCAAATTTTCCATGAAACAGGTAGACCAGCAGACGTGCATTGAAACTTGTTGTATCGAGTACCGTGCATACTGATAATACTTATTTTCAAGGGCTGCTTCTTATAGTCTATCATATTATGTACCTACAACTCCAACAGCCTTCAAATCTTATATGATGTGGTTTGAGCGTCTGTGTTGTTGCGATGCACTTAAATTTAAGGCACATGTGTTATAAACAGGAAGGGTTCAGCATTGTGCCTGTAAAATTTCATATTTGCTAACCAAACAACAATGTGAATTACCTATGTACTCAGTTTCCGCGTCAGCCTAGCACATAACACCATCTCAACAGCATAATCATGCTAGCAATAGGGAACAAAAATTGATATTGATGAGAATGTGTGCATTTAATTTCATTATTGAAATTTAGAAAGATTCTTAACCACAAAATCTGTCGAAAATCCTGTAAGGACAACACACACTGTCAAATGAATCACAATAAATTTTAGAGTTCCCTAATATGTTTTGGCAAGCTAATGTGGTTCACACTCGAGCAGTATATTTGGGACAGGCGATTAACGCAATCAAATTTATTTGCACTAAAACTGTTTGCAACAATCACTTGGAATGACAGGATTGTAATGTCAGGATTTAATCTGGTGGTGAGCATTCACATTTGAAATCCAGTAGCTGTAGATGCTACAACATGTATAGTACTTAAGCCAATGTCACTTCAAACAATCATATTCGTAATAATCCCTGGCTACGCTCAAAAATTCTCCTTTTCGGTAAAAAAAAGTTTGTATTCCTAGGAACACTGTCAACGTAATAAAGTAGACTTACCGCGTACTACTGACAAGGCAGCAACAAAAAAATCAACTATAATTTATTGCTCGGCTTATGAAAAGGGAATCCACATTGCATTCGTGGTAACGCAGGTGCATATGAATTTTCTATAAAACTGTTTAGGTATTGTTATGACGTAGGAACAGGTATTTTTTGTTGGCGTGTTTCTGCAACATAATAATAACTTAATGATAAATTTGAAGCTACCTCTCATTCCTAACCAAATGCATGTAGATGTGCATAAAAAATACTGTAATGAATAACAAGTTTTTTGCGTTCTATTTAAATCTTTTGCAATTTTGCAATTTTTTTAATGGATAGTTGTTGCAGCTGGCAAATAAAACAAACCCAACACACCATTTTTCAAAGAGGTTGAAAGAGCCAAGCTAAAATGTGCACGCAATAATGGCAGGTGATATGCGCAATCCATTCATTGATTTACTGGTGGAGTTCAATGGTGATGCGGCGGTGATTGAAGTGCAGTAAAAGGATATCACAAAGTGTGATGATGAGAAGCAAAAAATGAATATGCATCAAATCGTTAATCTGTTGCATACATGCTTATGTAGCTGCACTATACTGCAAACGATGCAAAAAGTTATTCTTCACAGGTAACAACTGCATCAATGCGTAACAATTACGTTGTAGCAAATATAACAGCAACGATAAATACCGCCATATGCATTCGTTTTAAATCCAATATGTTGTGGCGTTCGACTCTTTTTCTATTGACCTTAAAATTTGTTCATTTAACCATATTTGCTTATGCTGATTACGACTTACAAGACGGAACTAAAATCCAAGGGTATACCCACTACCGTATTTATTTAACAAAAACTGCAAACTGCATATTAATGCAAGCTGTATTACTCTTTGAAAATAAGTTTGCAAATTCTGAGGTGGAATTGCAGCTGATAGTGGCGAGGTGCAGTACCATGGCAACTATTATGGAAACTGTAATGATGGAAATGAATTATAATTCCCCAAAAAATAAATAAAAAAATTCCCATGCACGAACATATGTAAACTTGCTCATTTACAATGCATGCATCCCATAATATGACTATAGCTGCTATTTTGCTCCTGTTTTATCTTTATGATAGCAGTCATTGCAAAAATGTATAATCTTCCAGAAACCATCTCCTGTTTTATGGATTATACCAGTCTGTGAGAAGAAAATTCTGAGCTCATTCTATAATTTCGAGCACAATTGTGTGAAAAAAGTTGCTCACAACATAGCACACACCTTGTTTTGACCTTGCAGTATTTGCAGGATAATTTGATAACTGGATTTTAAAAAAACTTGCTGGAATAATAAAACCACCTTACTGTTGTTCAGTGTGTAGCACCTGATATTTTTATAAATCTAAAATTTAGCAAATTAAAGATGCCAAAACGAATTTGTCGTTTGATTGCATAGGTAATTTGAAGTAGCTGCAACGCCAATAAGTTATTTAAAAAATTATGAATAGATTGTATTTTTAAATGATGCCCTTAAAGTTTGTTTTCCTTATAAAAGTGACACTGATTTATGTAACGAATTTAGCTTACCTACACAATACAGCTTAATCCAGTGTTAAAATTTAACTTTGCGGCTTGTTCAAAACGGAACTGAAAGATTCCTTTGTTGTATTTCCTATATTGGCTACAGTTTCAGGTTGGCACAGTGAAGCGTTGGAGAGTGGCATATTGTGCACCCAACTCCTTTGTACGGTTCAATGGAAGCTGCAAAATTGACGATACACCTTTTGTAATCTTTTCATAACCAAAGGTGGTGATTTTATGATATGGATGACAAGGAATGGGAGAGGAAGACAGAGAAGGTCGGCGCACAATACGCACGCGTAAAATAATGCATTGAATTTACTGAACATAGTTCTATCTCATTTATTCATCAACAAAATCTGCTCATTATGGTGTGTGTACTACGTATCAAAATATAATGATGTGTATGAAACGAGATGCGATTTCGATTTTTAACCTTTGGAAATGTGTTATCAGAGGAGGTACGTACATGTGTGCATACTAAACTCTGTGCGATAAAAAGAAAACATGCAAACAACGAAGGATAGCATATACACCATACACATACGCCAAAGAATAATAAATAATTGAACGTGAGATGATATCAGGAATGTACCGGATAAAATTGATGAGCTGAAGCTATACATTTTTAAAACTCATTAAATTCTTAATTAATCATGCTACACAGACTATTGCTTTCAGTCAGAACTTTCGCTATTGCTTGCTTGCTTGCCGTCTAAACCATGACAGTAAATTATGTACGAAAAATAATGACAGTGACATTAATGTATTGTCTGAAATTAAATAGTTTTGATGATTTTTTAGTTGTGCATTACCTGTATTTTACAATGATTTGATCGCTGCGTGTGGATATTAAAAAGTTTTATGTAATAAGGAAACATGAAACACACACCAAATTAAATTAATGGCAACATCACAACAGAATAGAAACACAAGAATATATAAACACGCTTGTTTCGGGTTGATTTTAGTACGACAGAGTTTTTATCCACGATTCTAATGTTTGATGCTACTCACGTGATGATCCAGAAATGAAGTGAATCCAGAATTTTGAAAACTTTCCAGCAGTTGAGTGAATTCAAAAAGGTAAACAATTTGACAGTTATTACCTGAAACAAAGTAGTTTTAATTGCTTTGGAATCGACCTCCGGGTTTAAGAGTTGGTGTACACATGCAGCACAAAATATTCCACAGAAGCGTATTCTGGAGCCACGATTGACAGATTGATCACGATTTGAATATGCATGTCTTTTTAACTGTCTTTTTCAAAGACAACCATTCTCAATCTAAACATGATTGGTATGCATATGACGACGATTAGTCTGTGAAATGGTTTACACTATCAATTAAGCTCCGGTTTTTAATGTCAAGTATCCAACCCGTCTGCACAAAGTACGGATTTTCACGGTTTTTTGAACTTATCTCGGGGATTTGCTTGAGTTCATGTGTTTAGATATGATACGCTGATTTAAATGATTGACATGACAACTGAAAAGTTAATGAGATAATGCATTGCTATTCAATGTGATGACGTTGACTCTGGTGCCAGTACTGCTGAGTTGCTAATTTTTAAAAACCAAAGCTCATTTTCTCCTGCCACATATTGAAATCTTTGCCACCCTGCCACATATTTTAATAAATTACTGTCTTTGGCCTGCCACATATTCCTATGGTTCCATTGATTGCTAGTTTCCTGCCACATAATATAAAAAGGAGTTATAGTTGGACGAATGAATATGCATGTAAAATGCATGTTCCAAGTATTAAATTAGTATGGTATTTCCACTAAATTTACTTTTAGTTGAAAAGCATGCATGCACTGAAAACTTTTAACCCATAAAAATTATTTATAATTCGCATGAGATGTAATAGGAGAATATCTTCAAGTTGTTCTATGTTTGAGACAGTTTGCACTATTGTATCACGTTGTGCGCCGTTAATTCAAAACATGCCAACAAAGAACATATGCATACACTTTTTATATGTACCTATCTAATGATTGGGAAGGCATGCGTAAATAAAATTGGGGATTGCACTTTGTAACTTGGTGTGAACTTTCCTTGTCATGTTTTCAAAGGTATCAACCATGTGTACCAAGTCATACCTCTGGAAAACTGACAATTCATGTATGTATGAGTTGGGTTCGGACTATAAATTGAGGTTTACTTTCCTTTTATGTCTTCATATTTTACATATCGCTACGGCCAATTGCACTAAATATTACGTGTGGAGAAAAGTAACTCAATAAGTCTCTAAAATTACTATTCCAGGCGGCTGCCTTGTGCATCATGTCAATAACGAGATTTCGTTTGTAGCAAATTTAAATATCAACAGAACCAGGCAGCAATTTCATAGCTACGTAAACAATTGAATATTCTATTTGCGGTTCGTAGGCAGTATTGATGTATCAGCAATTATATTTACCATTATGTATGTATATGTATGAAAACGCCCAATTGTACATAAATGCAAGCGACAATAATAACAGTTTATTCGCGTACATAAAAATGCAATTAAAACAGTAGTTGTAAGCAACTATCATTATATAAGTTCATCAATTTGCTCGGATGGAAAATTTACTTCACGATGAGCGAAAGATAATGGATTCATTCATTGAGATGTTATGGAGAGTTTTTCCACACCTAGTTTTTTATAAGTGACATTGAATAGATAATTTTGTTCTGCACAATAAATGCTATCTTGTGTTGCCGATAAGATAGCCCGTTAAATGTCGTTTATAAATGCATCATGGTTTACGGATATCAAATTGTCACGGGGCCAATAAACCAAAATCATCTAATTGTAGGTTTTAATACTTACTGTCAGTTGGGAATCCCTTGCTGTTGACGAGCTGTCAAAATGTGATGATTCTCATGAAATGCTCACATGAGCCTAATAGGTATTCGTGGAAATCACATGGGTTTATATGGATTATCAACACAAATCCACTTTTAATTATCAATATTTATCACTGTGGCATGATAAGACATGGTTATGTAATCTGACAAGTCTAACACAACCCTCAGGTATGATCATGTCTGCAGTGTAATAATATGACAATATTAATGAACTGGGTTAAAAGTTGAAACGTCAGTGACATCTCAGAGAGATTATTAATGTTGGACAAACGATCTTTGAGCTTAAGAGCCTTCACCTAACAAAGCTGTAATGATCATCGCCTATCACATGCATATGATTGTTAAAATATGTACATAATTTCATAAAAACAAATTCGGCTCGCTGAACTCGTGACGACTCAGTCATTCAGGTTCACATTTCAATTAACTACAAAGACAATATTTGCCAAACCATCAATAAGTTTAGTTGATTATTGTGCAAGGGGCCAAAGACCAAATCATGCTACTTTTCCGCAACTACCATGACCTTCCTTACTACACAATGTTTTGAGAGATTATTCTAGGTGTGGGTGATGTAGGCCGTCACGAGATTGCATGGAAAAACACCGGGGGTGATTTTTCATTCGTTATTTCACGTGAAACGTACTTAAGCAAAAGTTTAGCGTCGAGTAGCGTGAAACACACATTGGTTTGCATTCGAAATTTCAAAGTCGGTAAATTTAATAGGCAAAACAAGTAAATATATTTTACGTAGGAGCAGAAAGCCCTAAAACGTTACCTAAAATAAGAAATGACTAGTCACATATAGAATGTGTGTAAATTAATAAAAGTGGTCACAACGAAAGGCTCGAAAAGGCCAAGACAATGGAAAAAGATAGAATCGAAAACTATCCCATCCGTTGTTACGAAAATATCATGTCATGTAATACTCAAAGCTGTCCTGTGAATTTAAACGCGTAGAGAATGGAACAAAGGTATGTTATGATGTTGAAAGCATTGATAATTTTTATCCTTTGTACCAGTGAACATCATAGCTATAGCTCGTCGCATCACTATTTGTTGATCGCTAATCAACAAAGCATAGCTGTGCAACAAGTTTCCGCAAGTAAACCACAAGTAAACCACCTGTGGAAGTATAAGCACTTGTGTGTTAATACACGAATCCATGTCCTGAATTTTTTTGCTGGCTCCTCTGCTGCGGTGGCAGAATACTTTCACGTAAATATAAGTCGAATGCATTCAGCCTATCCATCCAATGTATTTTTAGTTTTGTTTTGTAGATATGACTCTACACACGTATCTGACTACCGAAAAAAAGAAAACAAATTTTTCGTCAACAATTAATTAAGCCGTTTTAAAACTTTGTTTTAGAAGGAACTGAAAGGTAAGTTGGCTTTCAGTTAATTTAATCTTCTTTGAAAGCTAATCAATACATGGCACATTCAATTATTTTTTAAGGTTACTAGGAAACCGTAAAATGAATTTAGATTATGTGTACAAAAAGTTGATAATCATATTCGTTCAAGAAAATGAACGGTGTGTTGTCATTTGTGTTTTTCTAGCCTTGCTGTTAGCACGGACTGGATACAATCATCTTGTATGCATTTAAATGCTACCATTTTAGGCGGTTTTAAAAAAAATGTCGAAACAAAATACCGCTCAAATGGACTTGAGTTTCGAACAGAAGGGCAGCACTATTCAGCTAGTATCAACGACAAATTCTAAATTACGTGACGGTAATATAAGGTAAAGTTGTCCCAATGAGAATATTACTGCAGTTTTATTTTTATTACTTCAACTTCAGCCACAATGCCCAGAAATAGTTGACTGTCGTACTTTTTTTAATCACACTGTGGCTATTTAAAAATGTTTTCATCAAACACTATCGTTACGTTATTAATTTCAGGTTACTTCAACAATTGAAAAAGGGATGATGTGATGGGATTGCAGACGACGCCAAAACATTTGGAACCGTGATGATCACTGCTACTGATGGCGTCAAGAACGAGGGGATTGAAAAACAGCCTGATTCCGGGGAAATGACTGATTATGATCTTACCGGAAAAGGCTCTCATATTTCACAACTGGCCACCGTAATTATAGTAAATTCTTGATATGCCTTGACGTCCCACATTTGTAATTTTACAGGGGACGCAGAAACCATTACGAATGGCGCCAAGCCACAACAGCACTGCCACAAGTGGGTAAACATAAATTGCTGTTTAAAATGTGTAATTGTAATTAAATTAAAAAATTATATTCCTGAATTGATTGTCAAGTTAATATTCAATCCATGTATGCCGAATTCTACAAGTTTGTATGTTTTTGGGGGTAGGTACGTTATTTGTTTGTCGTTTTTGCATGCAATCAGTACGTCTTAAATCCTACTAAAACTGGACATAACTTGTAGAATTTTGTATTTGTGGATTTCAAATTAACTGGATAATCGATTCCGGGATATATATTTACGTTACTTACAATTCAACATGTTCAAAAATAATTTATTTTTAATCACATGCGATAGCGTGTTATGGCTTGGTACCATCCTTTATGGCTAGTGTGTGACCTCTAATATTATAAATGGGGAACTTCAACGCAGATGAAGTAATTAAAATAAAGTCGAGATTGTTGACAATTTTTAAAACCTCATAGCAATTTCATATTCATTTAGTAACTATTATTTTTTTTCGGTTAACAGGGACAGCGACCAAACAATCAACAGCATTTAATATTTCATGGGAAGATGAATATTCAACATGATATCTTAGCATTATTAGTTTAAATTTAATTTAAATTTAGTAGTGGTCATTTAATTGGAAGCTGCATAAAGTGCAATGTCAAATTAAAATAATTTTGTTTGTGTTTGGTTTGATATATCAGTAATTTCAACGTATTATCAGTGTGGTATGTAAATTGCTGTGACATTTTACACTTCTAAAAGAGTTGCGTACAACCACGTGGTCAGTGATCACAATTAGTCAATTAATATATTTTTCAATTGCTATGGCTATGGTCGGTTTCTTCAAATGATCGAATTTAAAAGTGTGTTTTACTTTAATTGGGTTTTATAGTTTATTTATTTATGAACAAATGTGAGGTACTGACGATTATCGATTACATGTGTAAGGAATATGGTTTTCCAGTTCATGAAAGTTATGAATGTTATATATTGTAAATGGAATGTGACTTTGCACCCAAATATGTTTCAAATGAATCTAAAATATGTTTAAAGAATACACTCCCTGTGGAATATTTTTTTAAAATGAGATATCAAATGATAATAGTCCAAATTTTTAACGCAATAAGTTAGGGAGAACTCAAGTTTTAACCAGTTCCAATTTTAGATCATTTTTAGAGAGGTACCTAGGTACAATTTATTCTTTCTCGGTACGGGTTTAGAAACAGGTGGTATTCTGTTTTCACATGAATGAACTCAATTAAGTTAATTTCAGAATTGACTATAAATGTGTACAATGTGTGAGATCGGAAAAATCGCACAGCCCATTTCAGTACGAAGTCAGCGAGTTTTTTTCATTGAAGTTATTAAATTATACATGGATACAAAGTACGCAGATAAACAAATATTTCCAAATGCATTTCACTTCCACAAGATTGGAATGCTTACAGTTGTTAATACTGTCATATCTCTTTATTATAATTATTTGGGTTCAAATCTGGAAGGGTCTGTAGTTCTATTTCTGTTTCATGTCCAATCTCCCATGCACGATGTTTTTAGGTAGTTATGGAAGAGACACTATTTGAATCAAATGTATTATTGTCAAGCGTTTAAATACATACCTATTATGAGAAACGGGCAGGTATAAAAACGATTTCCGTTACAATTTATTTGAACTTTTGCAATTCAATGCCAGTAAATATTGCTTTGCTGCAATGTCTTCAATCATCACAGATCGCACATTCGAAAAATATATTGGTGAGTGCAGAATACATCATCAAGGATCGCGGTAAAACTTAATAATGGAACTGTAGCAATATTGAAACATTTGTATGTATGAAACCCAAAAATATTAGAATGAATAAGCCATGACGGTAACAGCTCTCCAGTTTTCCGAATCTATTATAGGTTCACTGTAACGCAAACACACTTAAATACATCAATGTAACGTAATTAGTATGTAAATAGAGAATGTTTTTAGAATAGTAAAATTTGTCCAACAATTTACATTTCTAAGTAACAGAATGTGACTTGACCCTCAAAGATATGACTCAACAAAATATACAATCTACAATGCTGAATGTACAGCGTTGTCAGAAAACGTTTTAATTGTGAAGGAAATAGTTAAGATTTATACAAATATGTATGTAGCCAGATGACATTCGGATCGCAGGAAATAGTGACGTTGACTAAATCCAAGCAGTTCATGTAATTATATACATTGTTAAATTATTATGCAATACGTAATTTTAGTACGCACTTTGGTGTTGCATTACTATTCAAACCAAAATATGTATACTAGGAGAACTGCAGTATAACATACAAGTACGGTGATTGAGAATTAGTACATACAATCGAGTACGTGTTACAATGTGCGTAATGATTACTTGATTCCAGGTGGCATCAATACTCAAGATGCCGATTCCAAATTTATATGTACGTTTTCGCAGTGGAATTGATTTTAAAAAATGCAGACATCCAAAGAAACATGCAGTGTATTGTATTACTAAAATGAAGCAGTTTTGAATATATGAGTTATTGCTTTAACGAAAAGATGAATTCTTTTGAGTATGTATTTCTATTTTGTAAATTAGTTATTACTTTTAATAGTACTAACGAAGTTTATGGAGCGTACTAATCAATTTCTGCGTGAGCTGGGATGCCCTGATACAGCCACTATGTTATTTGTAAAATGTGTGCTGTTTTAAGCTTCACTTAACCCAAAGTAATTCAATTTTCCGCTGCCAGGAATCAACAAATATGGTATGGTGTATTCAAACAAGTGAGCATAATTATGTATGTATACTAATGTCCTATTCTGTAGTTTTACATGAGTCTGGTGTCACACCATTTTATTTATTCGAAAATTCAAAATTAATTATTTTGCATTAGAATTGTCCCAATTATGTTTGTAAATTGGACAAGAGTTTTTTTTAATGTACATTAGATTTAGTATTAAATAATGTTTATATGAATAAAAAACAATTTTAAATTTTAAATCTGTCGTTTTGTAATTATATTTAAATAACGCTAGGCTTATGCAGGTTAAATTAGGTACGCATATATTTATGAACCATATTATGCAATTTGTGAATGCTGAGCATTCTGTGCTCTTAATACACACTCTATATCCATGATTAATGCATTCTGCTGTGACTTTTACTTTTATCTCTTTTTCTAATGCAAAAATCGTGTAGATGGACAGTAGGAATACTTCTAAAATCATAAAAACCACCATTGCACTAATATCAGTAGCTACGCTCTCTTTTATTGGCTAAATTAATATACATTTTGTTTCGGTATGTAGTATGTTTGTATGTAATTGAAGCAAATTGTAGTAAAAGAGTGAAATGAATAGGGTAAATTTGTTGTTGTATATTTTTAAATCTTGATTTGTGGCATATTCAGTGTTTGCCTATGTCATGGACGAATTGCAAGTGTATGTAAAAAGATTAATGGAAATGCTGTGCGATTGCGTCAGAGATTGATGAATAGGTATAACAAACCACAAACAACTTTCCCAAGTTGAGCTGTATATCTGACAGGTGATGTCGCATACGCATCTCACACAGCACTATGTAAACAGAGAGCTATGCTATGCAATCACAGACTAGCAGGAAAATCTACGTGTATTAAAACTAATACATTCATTCTGATGGGCTTACAAGAACGCAGTGGATCTTTGATTTCATGCAAATCCAATTTATATTGCATTATAAATGCTTTATCCAAGTCAAGTTGATACTAATCGCTTCGATATTTATTGGTTTTTTTAAAATTAACTAGTATCACAAATGCTACTAGTAAAGGAAGGTAAATTTCAATGTTGGTTGAATGGATCCATAAATTGCCGTGTGAAGGGTGGCGTAAACATTACGTTCCGTATGGAGGCTCTGGATTTGTCCTCAAGTAAAATACACCTCGAGCTCTGTCAGAAATATTCAACAATAAAATATTAGTATCGTAAACGTAGTTTAAAAAAAATTCCATATTGTGATTTCATTTACTCACGCTGTAGGTGTGTTCCATCCCATAACTACCGGCTCTTCACATGTACAGCTTCCATCATCATATTCGTCCCAGCTATTGCATTTACAAGATGGGAAAGCCTCCGGGCTGAAAATGGATTCCTCAAAGAATATGTGACACATTTCATGACTGCAGGCACCAACTATTGCAAAATCAACACAATATGCATTCAAACTTGCATGAATACATCAGGGTGTTTTCAAAGTAAGGATGCGAGTTCATTTAAATTAAAGAGAACATTTTACTAACCAATATTATCGTCACATCCGGGTTGCGATTTTCCATTGTTTGGCTGTAATTTCAATGAGTTAACTAATTATTATGCATTCACTTTTAGGGTTACCCTCACACTATTCAGTTTTATTGATATTAGACATTCGGCTTACATAAAAATCCACATGGCCTGCTGGATCCTTAAAGCCTTGGTATACGGTGGATGTATGAATGACGCTCACAAACTCGGCATCTTCAGGATCCAATCGCTCGGAATCATTTCGTCTATCAAACAGCGGCCATGCTGGGTCCAGACCTATCATTTATAATTAAAGATGATTCGAAACTACATGTGTATGCCATTACCTATATAAATACAGAATTGGGCATAAAATGGTGCCAAAACGATAAGTTGTGTGTACCGAAAGCGGTTTTCAGTTTGCCACCAGTCAAGTGCCTACTTATGTAATTAACCATGTGAGCTCCAAGGGAATGTCCAATAAAATAAGTATCATTGAGGGTCGCTAGACCTTGGTCAACAAGATAGTTCACTAGACTGGCGGCATACTCTCCGACTGGCTCCAGACTTTTCACTGCACCACCATAATCAAGGCTACTGGATAATTTATCCCAGTCAATAAGGATCATATTGACTGGATCTCCCCTTGTCGTGAATCCTATGAAATGTTGTAAGGGCGATACATGTTAGCGTTTGGAAATTAGAAAAATTAAATATTTAAATGCGTCACTACTATACCATCTCGTATATTTTTCCAGACAAAACTTTGATGGCCGTCACTTCTAAATCCGTGAGTAACGAGGACTGTTGGAGCGGTTTGGACAAAATTTGAGAGACAGTTGTCTGAACAGTTAAGACTTATCGGACTTCCATCCATGTCACCTCTGAAAATAAAATAACAAAATTCCGATAATCGACAGAAGTTGATTATCAGTTCACATTTTATGCGATCGGATCATCATAAATGGTTATCAAATCTTACGGGAGATGATGCCAGAAAATTACTTCATCTTCAATCGCTCGTGAAGAAGTCACCGGAACTGACTTGACCATACCTCCAATAACTGTAAGGGCGGCCACATATCCTATGGCCGCGGAACGCCATAAATTCCACATTGCGTTTTGTTCACTGTAAACCTAAATATATGTACATTAGCACTTAGAACTCTACATGTATCTACTGCATTATTTTTGGCGAAAGCACCCGCTTATATTTGAAACAAGTGCCGATATCATTCGATCAATTTGCTTGCTTATCAGTGCTTATCCAAAATATTATTCACAAGTTCAACTTTGATTATACAATGTTAATTCAAGTATTTATGAGTTACAACAACCACAGTAATATTCAATGATCTCTTATCGCATAAGCCTGTCCTGTTTGACAGACGACCAGTGGGAATTCCTTGAATAAAAATAGCACCATATGACCTGGTACTATCTCCACCGAATCATCATCCATCATGGATATGTAATAATATCGGAGCGATATACTCCCATAAGCATTCAGACACAACAATTTGTGGGAATGAAAGGACTGCGCTCGTTATTGACACACCGTTATCGGCCGGACTCAAGGATGCGCGTGTATGAATAGGTGTAAATTCAATTGTGGATGCTGAAACTGTGACGTCAATTAAAATGAGGTGCAGATTTACAAGCTTTTTGGAATAACATTTTTATTCCCGCATCATGATGGCAATGTGTATTTTAAGACATTTTTGCTACATTTTGATCGCGATTACCGTATGCCAATCAACCGTACTTTATCAATTGAAGGGCGTCCTCTCAGTATTAGCTAAGATGTATATTGTTTTTTGGTAACGGAAATTTTTATCTCAACATTCGTTTTTTCCAACATGAGCAGATGTCCTTGTGAATTGTTCAAGGTATAGAAGAAAGAAATAATAAAATACAAAATTGCTTGGATCAAATGCATTGTTTCCTAATGAAACATCATGTTCCCTTTTACAGTCCGTATGGAGGTTCAGGATTCGTTCTCAGGTAATATACTCCTCGAGCTCTGCAAAATAAATTTGACAATAAAATCCGTATGGCCGATATATTTCGATATAAGTATATTTTTGGGATATATATATGTAATGGTACACACGTCGTAGGAGTGTGCCATCCCATAACAACTGTCTCGTTACATGCGCAGCTTCCATCATCAAACTCTTCCCAACTATTACATTTACAGGACGGGAATGCACCTGGACTCCAAATGGACTCCCGGAAAAAGTCGTGGCAAATGGCGTGACTACAGTGGCCTACTACAAAGGGGATAAATGGAGTAGTACAATTATTATAATTATGTTACTCTGTCTAACAACACATCATTTAAGATAAGATGACCATATTCGTACCAAGATTATCATCGCAGCCAGGCTGGTCCCTCCCAGAATTTGGCTAAAAAAAAATATATATATATATATTACGAGTGCAAAAATTACATTTCATGTGTAGAAATATTTTTTGTGTGTTTATTTGTGTCATTCGTACGTAGAAATCAACATGACCAGTGGGATCCTTGAATCCCAAGTAGATAGTAGAAGTATGCATTACGCTTACAAACTCTGCATCAGATGGATCCAATCTTTCAGAGTCGTTTCGTCTATCAAACAACGGCCATGCAGCATCCAGAGCTACATTTGAGAAACAAAATTCAGTACTTTCAAAAGATACCTAACTGCAGTATGAACTATTTATCTACTGACTTCTAACCAAAAACTGATTTCAGTTTGCCCCCGTTTAAATGTCGACTAATGTAATTCGGTATATGCGCTCCCAGAGAATGTCCAGAGAAGTAGGTGTCATTCAGCCTTGCAACGCCTTTCTCCACAAGATGATTTACCAGCCGCGCAGTGTATTCACCAACTGGTTCAATATTTCTTACGGCGCCACCGTAGTCAGGATTTTGGGAAAGTTTATCCCAGTCAATTATTACAATATTTACTGGCTCGCCCCTGGTGGTGAATCCTGGATATTATAGAATTTGCTTAGCAAACATTTTTACGGTAATCATAATCAGCTATGTAAGTTTCGTAAATAATACCTCCTCGGATGTTTTTATTAAAGTTGCTATTTAGGCCCCCACTTCCGAATCCGTGCGCTGCAAGGAATAACGGAGCGTTACTTGCAAAATTGGAAAGACAGTTATCGGTGCAGTCTAGATGTATCTGTCGACCGTCCTCATCTCCTCTAAACAAATTGTTATTTACAATGCATAATGGTTAGCAACTGATCAGTAAGGTTCATGTTGTTATGAGTGGTGAAGATCGTACGGAAGATAGTGCCAAAACGCCACATCGTCTTCAATGGCGCGTGCGGAAACTGGAGACATTTCCTTCAGAAACGCTGGCACAATCCTTCCATCCTCTTTTTGAAACCAGAACAATTCATTTTCAGCAAGCGGCACTGACTGGGCCCCTTTACTAATGCTTGCAAATGCAAGAAATCCGAAGAGAAGGATTTCCCCAAACTGAGATCTATACATCCTGCGTTTTTGTCCTAACTTGAATCAACGTAAAAGAACCAGACTACTGCCTATGAGTATGCACAATATTGAAGCTTAAGTTGAACGAAACCCTGTATTTATTCGTAGTTGGCGATGATGATATTTCTTATCATTTTAAGTACTCACATTTGTAAGCATGCTGATTTTTTCACTAACATGACAAATCAACCAGTCTTGCATTTGAGGCAGTTAAATCTGTGAATTAATTGTTATCAATCGCCGACAGTTGACGGACAGAGATTGATATTGTACTGAATTGCATAATTATATTGACAAGTTGAAGCATCAATCATCGTATTTGTCTATAATTCAGGTTCAGTAGCCTTCCAGTTACTCAACCAGACAACAAAGCACTTCAGTCATTATACGTATCAACCGAAAATACATGATGTGCGTGCGCATGGCGGGCAATCCCGTAAAAAAATAAAAACACGTATTGAAGGTAGAAGTTATGTATGGGCATGTTGGTACTACAAGATAGATTTTGAACACGATATCCAACCAAGTATTTTCATTAAACACTGAACATCACCGCAAAGTTGACTGATTGACGTCTCGTATGATTCATAATACATATTACATACATTTGTAAATATTACGTATCTGAAATGAAGTGAAAGATTTGTTATAATTTTAAGTTGTATGTAATCGTTTTTCCGTCAAGGACTATGGCTCAAATCGCGCTACTGTAACTGCAGGGGTAAAAATCCCCACTTCATTTCAGCTTCATATTTCCCGTCGTCGTTTAACACGAATATATTATGCATATCCAGCCCTTTCAGTTGATTTAGATGGAAATTAAATATATGACCATAATCACAACAAAATGTTTGGAAGGTTGTGTACTTGCGTACATTGTACCTGCAACTACAAACGCAGTGCTAAACACATGCGCCTAATTGAAGATATACGTTCTCCATAAATATTTTCTGAACAAATCAATCATTGCTGTCAATAGTACAATTTTGTAAACCGGCAATTTTCTCAGCTGTAACGGATTGGAATCCATTGTTTGAGTTACCGACGACGTGTTATGACTACTTAATTATTCAGTATTACTGAATCAGTAAGATAACACAGATGTGACATTTACCAACATAGGGAGGAATCGAGCGTTTCCAAGTTAGCGTGTTTACCGATATTTTCGTTATCACTACCTGTAAGCAATTCGTTGATTGTATATACCTATCTTGTTTTAATGACATGCATTATCGGAACGCTTTGAAGACAACAAGGGTGGAACAAGGTTCCCATAAACGTGCAATCCTGACACATCCATATGCACGAGAAATCGACATCAAACACTTTTCCACTTTTAAGAAAATTGCGATTCAAATTTTCAAACATGTTTTGATGACCTATTACGTTATAGTGAATAGATGGGACATAAAGGATACACTTCAACTTATGAAACTATTTTACTCACCAATTATGCAAAGGTAATTTATAAACGTGGTGGCTCAATAGAAAATTGATGATATTTGACAATCAGTACACTTTACAAATCCTGGAGATCTATGTACTTCCGAGAATATATTTTCAATCTACTATCAAACAAATTGGGACATTTGGTCTTCTCATGTGGAAAAAAATGCATCCTGGTTTTATGAATGTACTGAGGCCTTCTTATTACCCCCTGGCGCCTGATCATCCAATAGAATAAAGTTGACGGCCGCATATTCTGGAAAGTAAATATCCAATTCATTCTTGTGTTGAAAAGTTCGTGTTGGAGGAGCATCTACTTTCATAAATGGTGGCGGTCCCGATTGTGAGTAATTTACATTGCAATACCAAGGATTGTTGTTTTGGGAAAAGGACTTTTGGCCCATGTTTACGCAGGGATTTTTTTTCTCCAGTGACACGCATGCCCATTCAGAATTTGCCATTTGAACAATTTATGGTTGTGTAGTTATCCTGCCGTCGATCAAGTGGCATCCAGCCGCGATTTTCGTTTGCGCAATATGCCTGTTGGCGACAGAAGCAGTTTCTTAAAAAAAACTGCTCGATGTTATGTATTTATCATGACTTCACAAAAATGGCACAAATAATGAGGTGGAAACACAAGCTATGAGCATTTGGATAATTGTATGCTGCCACAATGCAAGAGGGTAGCAAATCATTTATTCTACAAGTTTGGCAAAAATATATGTACCTATGTACAATATGAACTTAATTAATAATTTTTAAAAAACAATGGGTTTCTTTTCTCCGTTGAAAACAGGCGGCTGCATTTCGCTTGACCAGAATGGCGGCCACTAGTAAAGTAACGTACGCATTATTTGTTCACAGCTCACATTTTGCCAAAAACTTGTAAAAGTGTCTTGGAGGATGGACAATTTCCAAAAAATTCTGAACAATTAAAATTTTTTCGTTTGATACATTGACGTGTAACACACGTGGTTTCAAGTTTCCTTGCCTCCCGAATCGCTCCGAATTTCGACATTTTATCATAAACGTTTTATGTCCAGTTTTGTTTCGCATATCCGACGTTGGTAGGATCTAGCCTTGGAAGGACTGCCCATTCATCCGCTTCAATTAATTTACGTTTCGTTTCCATGTGGTTTTTTCCGCGCGTCCTTTTGTGGATCTTGATTTTTTCGTGCTTTGACGGAACGCAGCAGTGTCAGGATCTTAAATAATCAGAAAATAATATACCTACCACGATTGTTACGGCCAGGGTGACAACGAGAGTTTTCTAACAACGCGCACATTGATTTTCATGAAGATTCTTTCGGTTCGGATCGCAAGGACAGCGCGTAACTAACTGACGACAATATACGGATTAGTTTTAACGCTGATTTTTTAGTGAATATGCATCTTTGATGTTTGGCGTGACAAATAAGGACGTGGATGTGCATTCCATTGGCTTTTTTCAGAAATATAAGAACTTGAGATAGGGCCCGGGACTCACAAAACGAAAGGTTGAACTTGTGAAATTAGACAGGGCTCAGGATTCACAAAATGAAGGTTGAACTCAAGAAAATTATCTGTAATGCACGTATATAAATGCTGGCAAAGTAAACTGCACGTTAGTTTCTTGAAATTTCTCGGCTTTTATCAAACGAATCAAAACAATATTTTACAGGTTTACACAGGATTTCAAAAGAGTACAAAAACGAGAAAACTTCCCTATATCCCTAAAGGAGTAAAGACATTCGTACACTGCGAGAAAAGATTGTGAGAGCCTTTATGGCAAAACAAATCTCTGAGCAATTGGATGTAAAAACGGTCAGAGGGCAAAAGAGATATTGACTGGAAATCCGGCCTGAAGACAGTTATATGTGGACTTTGAAACCAAAAAAAACGCTTAATTAAATTTGAACAAATTACTCCTATCCAGGAGTGGAGACAGAAACGACTCTAAGAGAGCAAGACAAACCAGCTTACACTACTTTCGATTTACCCGAATCATGGTGTGAAACGTAGATACTTAAGACTGAAATTTACTTATTTATTGACACTCGAGGCGAAGTGATATCCGGTATACCGTGCTAAGCAACATTTCACACTCATTCAAGTTCAAAGACAAGAAAACATAATTATTCAAATTCAATTCAATTAGGGCAGCAAATCATTTATTCTACAAGTCAAGGAAAAATGTATGTAAGCTCTGTCCCATTAAGGGGCGACCAGTGGTGAATACTTCAATATTTCTAAAAGTAGGTACATAAACATGTCCATAACCCTATATTATAAGGACCAATTTATGCTAAACCTGCATACAAATTTTCAAGAAATTCCAACACAAATCCAAGAAGGTATCTGTAGGTTATGGATTTTGAAAAATAATGAAGCGACATCCTTTTTGTGTGAACTCTTCACCGAGATCAAATAGCAGCAACAGTACAATGGTAGAATCCGAGCTTATAAATAGAGCAATACACCGCGAAAGGTATAGGACACAAACTAGACCATATTCTTAAATATCTATAGGTAGCTTACATAAATAACATACATTCATTAAAATCTTAAATTATGAGTTGACTGAACTAACTTGACGTTAAGGAAGATAACAAAAAGTCAAGTTTGGATGACACTGAGCTTTTCAAACAATATTAAAATTAAGTAAAAACAACAGCGTAACAAATTAGTCAAATTAGGCTTACAGTCACCAATCAATGTCAACTCAATATGGAGATTTTTATGGTTCTTTTAAAAACTCATTCTGCGCTAAAACATGACACAACTTCTACCATTGCCATGAATCCGGAGATTAAGTATGGTGTCTCTGTATTATAGGGTTAAACATTGTGTTTGCAACTACAGGGTTAAGCATTTATGTCCGGGTCTAAATGGTAATCCTTTGTTAGCTGGTGGAACGAGCTAATCATATAACAGTATTATAACCAAGGGCTGTTGTATCTCTTAAATCTGCCCTTTGTGAAATATCGACTGCTGGGCGAATATATATTTGGGCGAGAATATATTAATGAACACAGTTGTCGAGAAATACAAATTGAGAATTTTATTTTTTAAGTTGGTGTATTAGTTTCAAGATGTGACAATTATTTAATTGTTAGTTGCTGTGTACCCTTGGTTGGATGTATTTGGCACTTGATTGGAAGTCAGGTAAATAATGACATGTTCGGAAACGGGTACTCAATGTCAAGTTATGTTTTCAAGTAAATAAAATGCTCATTGAGTTGTATGTGTTACCATGTCAAATAAAAATTCATTTAAGTTACAGGGACAATATATGTTATGGCAGGGATTCCAGGTTCCTGTAAAGAAACTAATCGATCATTCATATTTTGTGTTATATTGGTAAATATCTAGTGAGCTCACTATATATGTTACACGAAGCGGATGATGACAATATTCTTAAAAATAATATACACATCACTCTAGCTGAGGACTTATCAAGCATTGGTCTGTTAGTCCAAAACATTCACACGGCCGACATGTGCCAAACATGTGCCGACACCGATTTTATTAATATTTTACACGGACAAGAAATACAACATGTCCACTGTCCTAAGGTGTAAAGTTGAGGAATAATTTTAGAAACAAATCAGAATTTTTCGCAGACCTTTCTTGGAAACTTTCTTGTTTGGAAACTTTCTTGTTTGGAAACTTTCAGCAGCAACGCCAATTTATTTCGCTGTGTAGTAGGCGAATGCACTGTTGCATTTGTAAAACAAATATGTCCAACTTCGGGTGCACAGTTGAAGTCGTTTCCATGATTTTTCAACTGATATAAGTTGAGTAGACTATTGCTGGAACATGTAAAGAACTCCACCGGTGGCGGCGGCAAACCGATTTCGTAATTCTTAAATCAGATTTTTGTACATCGGAGATGGTGCTGTATTAATGACTCGATGCTGTTACATATCTCAAATTTTGCAGAAAAGAGATCGTCAAATTTCTTCACATGTATTACAGTTCTTCGTTTCAGCATCCTGTATACATCATCATTTTTGTATTCGTTCCACAAGATCAATCCAGCTATGGCTACAATCAGAAGGATATTAATGTTTTTAGAATTAAAAAGAATCCGTAACGTTATTCATCACTAAAATAAATTTATTGCATCAACTGCGGCGACATGTCAGTATTTTTGGATGGGAGTTACGATGAAGTTCAATAAGACGTGCGGTCAGACAAATTGTAGATGCCTATTCAAGTTAGTTATAGCTTTATCATGAAAATAGTTAACTTGAATACAAAACAAAATGACCACCCTCATCATCTGCCTTAACTATGTGTATCCTCGGGAACGAGTGGTTTGTCGGCAATGTTCTTGGGACCGTGAGGAATGTTTGGAATGTTTTCGGGACCGTTTGGAAGGTTGTTTGTTTGTAGACTGGCTCCTATCGGACTGTGCTCCAGTGGATCAATATTTTCCCAAGGAACCGGAAAGTGGGGATATATTATATTTGGATGGATATCTGACTCGTACTTACTGCCCACATCTGGGCTCTTGATGTGAGAATGCTCATCATTAGCATGGGTCTTGTAATTGTCTTGGTCTTCGTCGGAAATATGTGAACCCACTTGATTAAGATGGTTCGCGGCTTTGGGTTCAGGCGAAATGGTCGTTATGCTGACGTAAGATGAGGACTTGTCTTTTGAGTCGTGCTTCTGTGATTGATGTGGTGTAGCTCCCGAGTAATGAGAGTTGGAATGCCCTCCAGTTTGTTTGTGCCCACCCGACACATTGCTTGAATGGGATTTGTGTACGAGGGCATTGTTTCCCGAATGGGGATGGCTTGCACCCTCGGAACTATGTGCATTGTGCTGTTTAGTTCCTTCTAGTGATTTTGCATGTGGTCTTGCTGGCCGCTCTTTAGGATGTGGTTGGGGATGTTTGGTTTCTTCTGAACTATGTGATGGCGGATGGTGTTTTCCCATAAACCAGTTTTGAAATAATTTGTCGTCCTCCTCTGGAATTCTGGGATGGTGTTTGGCCTTTCCTTTAGAAGTTGCGTGATGGTCTTTGGTGTCGTCAGCATTTGTATGGTGGTTGTCTTTTTCCTCCTTTGGAGAGTGGCGATGATGGTCCTTAGCTCGAGAATGGTGTGGTTGATGGTGTTTTGAACCTCCATGACTTTTGTGATGGGACCTTGACTCTCCGGCAGGTTGATGATGTGACTTTGGTTCCCTTGTATGGTGATGGGTTGTTCCTGAATGGTGTTTTGTTTGAGTCGGGGACACTTCCACGTCGTGTTTACCGTTTCCATCTCCTACATGATCTCCATGGTGATGCTTATTGGGTCGCACATGGCTTGGTTGCTTCTTCGTATGACTACTCCCACATGTACCCTGAAAGTAATTATTGGAGCCGTATACTCGGATAAAACCTTACGAGCTACATAGTTGTATATTTGAAGCAGATGTAAATGAAATATGCGTTTACTCACCGTAAAGGATGTTGATGCGAGTATTAGGATCACAATTGGAATATATCGGAAGTGGTTCATAGTAAGCCGATATATTGAAAGAGAAAGAAGTAAGTTGTTCACTTGCACCATCCTCAACAAGACAGGTTTCATTCACGATATTTTTTGCAATGACGACAACATGCAGATATTGACGAACTGCCAATTCACTAATTGAATCCATTATCGCTAACGGCAATAAAATTACCTCATTTGTATCCACCATTGTTTGCATTTGCATTTACAACCACAAATCAATATAATCCAACGCAATTAAAAGGTGGATGAAATCTATCATTTGACTTATGTATATGATTAGAGTACCAGACAATGAATAATTAAGTTCACAGGAACAAGCGGTGCTGACTTCTATGTGATGGTGGCATTCATAACCGTTTTCACATGCAAACTCGAGCGCGTGAGCTGATTTACATGTAATATGATTTTCGGAAGCTACATCATTTACAAGATGTCAACTGAAGACAATTTCAGTTTTGAATTTCAGTTAGTTGATGACGAGATTTAGGTAACGTAAATTGGATATCAAAACCTGTAAGCCAATTTTGCACTTACTAAATTATTTCGCACATAGTGTTTTATGACGTCTTTTCCATGAGCAATGCCGGGACGCTAAATAGTATACTTTCAATGCACGTCAACAGAAGTTGTTTTTTCCTGTTTCTGGAGCGTGTTGTACATGCAAGCGGAAATGACATACGCAACCATATCATGTGTTTATGATGGCAACAATAAACTACTAAAGGTAATTTAGCATCATACAAACATTGATTGCGGAAAATTTGGTAATACTCATTGTTTGGGGGATCAATTGCCTTACAAAATATTGAAGGTTGCGAAGTCCATTGTATTGGTATACAATCATTGGATACTTTAGTTTTGCAAAGTTCCCTCAACTCCATCTGTGCCTTCGCAATAATGATCTCCTTTCTTTTGATGCCGACAAAACAACACAAACAAAATGAAAATGTGAAACACCTGGTAGATATTTCTGATGCCACCACAAAAGAGGGAAATTTTTAAAGCCCACTGATCAAACGAAATATTCGGAAATTTATGCACAACGTTTATTAACGTTAAGAATTAAAACATTTGTTTCTTAAACTTGTATATGTATTAATGTATTAATGTATTTTAAACTTGCAGTTGCATATGTGTCTATTGTGGTTTTGGGCAATTAAAAACAAATAACTAATGATAAACTAATGATGATTGTGGTATATTCGCCTAATATCCACATCGACAAAATCTTAACGACTCTTCGCTATTCAAATTTATATTGAATACGAGATAAGATAAAGGACGCGTGCAGCCGCCCACCAACTGCCAAAATTCCAGCGGTGGAATCTTGGGCAGGATTTAGCGATCCCTAAATTGCCCCATACCTCAAAAATTCCCCGACAGGTGCAATTCATTATTGGGCAGGTATTAACGTACGTGGATACAATAAGTCAATGAATTCACTTCCCAAACTGTAACAATAGGTATGATATCTCTGACATATTCAGAGCTTGGAAGTCCCGAATTTTTTTTCGGATTTTGGATTAACTTTTAAAAAGCTGAGATTACGGATTGAAGTTTAGGATTACAAGGATTTTTTCAATCCTGCTGGAATTACCATGTCGTCTAGTTTTAGCATTACCTTAAGAAACTGCGTTTAGAATCTAATTTTCGTTGAAAAATGCTTGTTTGAATGCCCACGGCCATGACGTCGTTATTATAAAATAGCATATAAGACAATATTTTCTTGTTTTGGTACCATAGAATAATATGTTTGCTTCTTCAAACCCTTTCAAAACACACAACGACATCCTATTAATATTGCAAGATGGAAATTGATTGCTCGTTTGAATCGTTTGATTGTAAAACTGAGATTTATAATAATTATAATGCAAATTTGATTTGGATTAATTCCAAATTTTCTTGTGATTACGGATTAAAAGTTCGGATTAAATGGAATGAAAAAATTTTCTCGGATTTGATTTTTAATCCCTAATCCAAATCCAATAATCCGATTTAAAAAATCCGGGATTGTCCAAGCTCTGGACATATTCGCTATGTGTATGGTTGACGGGAAGCCAATGTATCTAGTCAGTAATAAATGATATCGGTGAACTAACAATGAGTGGTACAAATTCTGTCAGTGACTGCTTACATCGATAAATAATTCGGTGCCGTTACCTATAGTAGCTCGAGCATGCATTCAACGAATGTTCGGAGCAGCATTGAAGCGAATAAAGTAAACGGAACAATTTCGACGTGAGTTCTCGCTCTGTTGCAATGAAGAACATTTGATTGTAGGATCAAGAATCGCTCAACGTGAACATGATCATGCATGATGAGTTTGGTCAGTTACATTGCTGTAGGTTCAGCACTAGTTGCTGTCATTCTTGTTAATAATACCACTGGGATCTATATAAAATAACACTATTTAGTTTACATTACTAAAGTCGCCAATATAGACACGCCACCAGTTCCTAACTGAATGTTTCATTCTTGCAGGCAGCATCGACAGAGATTCCTCTGGAAAGTACGACATCAAAGCCTGAGCATCCTAAAAAATATATCCAGCCGAAATCATACTATCCTGGGGGCGCACCCCAAAAACATGGGAGTGCCGCTGAGAGCGATTAACCAAACTCGTACCGCCCTGCTGATACTAAACACTCAGACTATCCGGGCCATCCTGCCGGTTCTGGAGCACATGGTCACGGACACGGTCACTGACCACATTATGTAGGAAACGGCCTAAACTAATATATTTGGCATTAGCAAATTTGAGAGTAAAATCTGGTCAACGTTACGAAATTGTAAAGTTTTAAGCAGTTTGCACTTAAATAATTTCATCTAAACAAAACATAACATGGATGTACAGTGACACGAATACGCTTACAAATTAAAATCATTAGGTGCCGAATTATGCCATTGAGTACACCAAAAACGTGATTTGAATTGTAGTTTGTGAGCTATTTAGATACCCAGAATTATATTAGTTTTGCATGCGCAATACCATGGATACTCATAGATTCAAATATGCATTGTTATCGGTAAAAAACATTCCACTGCAGCAATATAATTTTACTCTATCCATGGACTCATGTCTTCCAGTCCTATCTACCTAGTTACGTATGAATAGCATTTGCCACCGCTCTGGAACACAAACATTTCATAGCCGTTGACGACTTCTTTCCCTGCCCTCTCTTGACGTGAATTATTTCCCTTGGATACATTGTCATGCATCATGATATTTTATCTGTGTTTATTTGTAGTTATTTTTTTGAAACCCAGCCATTTCATGTTGGGTGGAGGACACCCTTGCCGTCAGTCGTTTGTGGTGAACGTTATGATACATACACTACTTCATTGTAACAAATATTATCCTGTTCTGTTGAGATGAACACGTAATAAATCTAATAATAAATCACAGCAGCTCTCACACAACGAATTAAAGAATTTATGGCCGTTATACTTTCATGAATGAATGGTATTGAAGTAAGCCGTGAGAGTTGTCAATGTGCGATTCGTCTGCCTACAATTGCAGCAGTAATTTTTGTGCAGCAAATATTTAGTCGGCCAACTGTTCTGCTAATCATCATGATCGTTTTAAATTATGCGGTGTCATAGCAACGATTATCGTTGCTATTATGGTGAGTATGTGTATCCTACTTTAGACCATTTACTGTTTAGGCATTGCAAATTTGCAACAAGTTTGCATAACAATTGCAGTTTTAATTAATGTTACCCAACTAACTTATCTCAGAGATTCGTATCTGGTAATGCCGAGCCATATGATGCTGAATCCGCTTTGGAGCTCATTCCTCTGAAAATGGCGGCTGGGCGCAAAGAAAATTTGTTTGCAAACAAACCACTGTTTGAACACATGCCGTCATCAGTCAAATGATTTCAGACTGGGAATGCATTCAAGCAAGCAACGGATGGGATTGACGTTCCAGCCAGATATGTCTAACGGAAATGTCAAACCAGTTTCAAGCGTATGGAAGAAAATGGAAAAGTCAAGCCCATTGAAGCGAAGCAAAATATTTTTTTTTAAATCATTTGAAAGAAGCAGGCGGTCAAACTAATCCATTGTTAGTGGAATCTCACTTGCGAGAACAGACTCCAATTGGTTGTTGCCTCAATATTGTCCCCAATTCGAAAAGTTGGCAGACGTCAGCATCGCAGTACCAGGGAATATAAGCCAAAATGGGGCAAGGGGAAGACAACCGGTTGAATCAGTATATACTAATGATAAATTTACTGTATCAGGTATGGTTTTCTCATAAATATTTAAAAATTTCGAATTACGAGTTGATATAAATGATAAAGCAATTATTAATTATTCCCGAATGAAACAATAAATGCCACAATTTGACTCAACAGATAAATTGGGGAAAGTTGTATAATTCGCTTGTGCGTACTTGGTGAAACTGATGCCGATAAAATTGATGCGTGACTGAATCCCCAAGAACATTGCATCTTATTAGCACGGCATCTTATTTTTGTGTGGAATGCTACACAACAATATTCACCTCATTAATATCATACGATTGCAGCAGATTTATGTACTACACAATATCGCCATTAATAGCTTCATTAATTCTTTACGACAATTGATTACATAGTATATTTTGCGCTTTTCACAATTCTCAATCACGAAAGAGATCGTAGACGACCGCATCTTCTTCTTTACATAGCCTGCAATTAAATACCAAATCTAAATTACAAATTCTGGAATCAAATGATTTTGTTTAATGTTGATTCAGCCATGCCGTGTGCTATTTCAGAAACCCAAAACTATTTTCTTCCAAAAGGGAAGATACAAGGCGGCGCCTTGTACGGAGAATACATATTAGCACACATGTTTCGATGATGTATGTTTGATGGCATTAAAAAAGGTAATACTCGAATTTGAATTTATTTCCGTGTAATTTAATTGAAACCTCCATGTTGCCGTGTGAATGAAAAATGTCGATTGATATTTTAATTGTTGTCAATAAAAAACATATCTGCACATATTTATTATTTCAATTCCCATTTTTCGACCTACAGCATTACTAGTACACGAATTATGTTTTAATCAATATTGCCGTAAGAGCTTCATACACAAGGTTGGTTTAAAGCTTTTTCCACATTACAAACAGCAGCTGCTATATCAGACACAAGATGATTTACGTTTGTATCGACATCATGGCTGTGCTGCGAATTGGGTTTAACGTCGTATCCCGGCAAACGGGAATGCTATTTTGGAGGGCCAACAACTTACGATGATGTCCAATTTACATGTGCAACATAAGTTTGAGGCTGAGGCATGGCTACGAGTTTCTTGACAGCCTGTCAATGACAGGCGACACTGATTTGACTCCTGCGCCAGGAATCTGAGAATGCGGGTGTGTAGAAGGTTTGACATACCCAAGTGTATTAAATTGCATGAATATCACATGCGGTAACTACGCCATGAGAGACGGACTTAGTTCACGTATTACGCATTTGCACCTATTAGCTTCCTCTGGAACTGGAATAATATAGGCGAATTATTCTTCGTATGTAGACATTTATACATTTACAGAGACTGTTGATTTGCATTTGTTACTTATTATTAAACACATATACAATCCAGACCACAACATAGTTCATCGACTGTGGATCCTATAACTGCAAAATAATCTCAACTTCTCGATGAAAAGTTTGGGAACTTAACAAACAAACTTGACAAGATTGACAGTTTAGACATTGCAGTGAGAGACTCCATAGCTGCGAACAATTTAAAATTTAACCAACAAGAAGAACGTATCAATTTCTTGGAAAATAAGTGCACGCGTCTCGAACAAACCGTTGAGTTACTAGACACAGGCACACGCTCAAAAAACATGTTAATTTACTGCATACGTGATACAGAAAACGAAGATAGCAACGCCATTTTCACTACTATTCTCGATCTGATTCTACAAATTACCAAAGATATCATCAAACCGGAGATAGTTTATAGAATTGGCGACTTTGATTCTAACACATCGAGACCCGTGAATATGCAATTCGATTTTCAACATGAAAGAAACCGTGAGCTACTCAGTAATGATTTCGTCATCAAAGCCGACCTTCCATTTAACATGCGCATGGACTATGCAGTTCTTCAGGGGAAAAATGAAGAACTATTAAGAAATGGAACAAAATCGCACATTAACTTCAAGAATCGGGAAATAATCATTAATGGAACACCTTCTTTCCAAATTGTTAATGGTGCCCTGCCCGTCGCCAGACCTTGCTCAACAAACCAGCCAGCTATCCAACCTTCCAACTCTCCAGCAGCAAACCATGTACCTACATTCAGCATGCCAAATTCGTCAAAAAACTTGCAACCAATTGCCCCTATCAGCAGGAAAAGAAGATTTCAAACACCAAACCCGGACCTTATCAACGCAGACGACCTCCGAAGCTCAACACTAAAATTCCGAAAAATCGACTCATCCATCATCAGTCCAGAGGATCAACAAAGCCAAAGCAACCCATCAATTTCAGATTAGCTCAGATTAACGTACATTCGCTCAGAAAAAAATACATATATATAATGAATTTTAGCTGTAAATATCAATTTGACATAATATGTATCTCAGAAACGTTTTTGATACCTCAGTATTTTATTTTTTTTAAATTTTATTATTAAAAGAAACTTGCTCTTAAAAGGCTTCGCCCATAGAGCTAAAATGCAAAATTACAAGGTCATCATAGTTCTTAGATTTAACTAAATCATAATAATCACATAGCAATACATTGAGTGAGTTCCGTCTATATTAAATTAGTAATTACAATTTGTTTCCAGGTACTGGAATTAGTTACTGGAATTATTGACGTTATTAACTGATTTTTGTTACATACATCTTCATCTTTAGATAAAATGACGTTGTTGACGAATTTCTTATTACAGAAATCGACATTTTGCATTCATTTACACTATTTGTTGACATTTGTAGATTATTGAAATTTATAAATTATTATAAATCGTGGCAAATGATAACAATGACAATTTTTTTACTCTATTGACCGATTTGCTAATCGCAACCTTTTGACAGCTTATGATGGTAGCTAATGACTTATATAATAACGTAAACTTCTACATCAATGAAATGCATAATATATTTTGTTACGTAGGTATATAAACAATCGTTGTGAATGCTCATTAATGATTTGGACAATATTATACAATGACAGCACATTCTGTGACCAATCAAGTTTGCTACTTGATTTTATTTTGCACAGTCAGCAAATTTGTAAAGTACCAGAGGCTTTAATTCATTATATATAAGGATTCAACGTCCACTTTTAATTTAATGCATGTTATACTTAATATTATAAAGCATTCCAAGTTGTGCGCAATTAAAAATTAGAAATGAAATGACTTTGCTCTTATGGTGAATTTAGAGATAGAATTTGCTTACAGTAACACATTTCATTCATACCCCGACTCTCATTCCAAGATTTGATTACATCCTTCATCGTTGCTTTCAACTTCTTCACGAATTTATTAGGTAATTTTTGGCCGAGTTTTTCAGGGAGGCGTTTCCAGTCCAGCAGCATGTATACCTCATACCTCAGTATAACGTTTTACCAATCCAAAATTACAAGCTTTTAAGAAATGATATTGACACTCAAGGCAAAAGAGGAACAGGTATTCTAATGAAATCACACATTAACTATGAAATTTTAAGACCTAGTCTTCCCTTTTCACACAACATCGAATATCAACTTATTAAATGTAAGGTTAGCAACAGGAAAGCCATAGTTGTATGCTGATTATACCGTCATCCTAATTATACAAAACAGGTTTTAAATGAAGACAGTAATTTCTTAACTGAACTGTTTACATTTCTACACAATACAAACGTGCAGTTATGCGTACTTGGAGACTTTAACCTAAAAAATAGTTACATTAGTCCTTTGTATACATTCACTGAAGCTCTCAATATATGCCAAATCATTAACACTCCTACCAGAATGAACAATATTTTAGATCTTATATTTACCAATAACCTTATGCAAGTTTATAAATGTAAAGTTTTCGATGCGTCCATAGCTGATCATTTTGTTACAGAATGTTCACTCAAAATAGCAAAGCCTCAACCACATTTACAAACTATCTCCTACAAAAAATTTAACAACATTGACACTCCTAAACTGAATACAATCCTTGATAACCTTTTTAAACATACCCTCCTGACCACATGTGAAAACATTACTACCTCAATTTTGAAATGCTTTAATTCACTTTGTCCCGTTATGAACAAGCGTGTTAAGCAAAAAGCAAAGAAGGTCGTTGTTTCAAAAACAACGACCCCACGACAACTGACGACCCCTATATACTGATGACCCCTATACACGGATGACCCCTATATACCGATGACCCCTATATACTGATGACCCCTATATACTGATGACCCCTATATACTGATGACCCCTATATACTGATGGCCCCTATATACTGATGACCCCTATATACTGATGACCCCTATCTACTGATGACCCCTATATACTGATGACCCCTATATACTGATGACCCCTATATACTGATGACCCCTATATACTGATGACCCATATATACTGATGACCCCTATATACTGATGACCCTATATACTGATGACCCCTATATACTGATGACCCCTATATACTGATGACCCCTATATACTGATGACCCCTATATACTGATGACCCCTATATACTGATGACCCCTATATACTGATGACCCATATATACTGATGACCCGTATATACTGATGACTCCTATATACTGATGACCCCTATATACTGATGACTCCTATATACCGATGACCCCTATATACTGATGACTCCTATATACCGATGACCCCTATATACTGATGACCCCTATATACTGATGACCCCTATATACTGATGACCCCTATATACTGATGACTCCTATATACTGATGACCCCTATATACTGATGACCCCTATATACTGATGACCCCTATATACTGATGACCCCTATATACTGATGACTCCTATATACTGATGACCCCTATATACTGATGACTCCTATATACTGATGACCCCTATATACTGATGACCCCCATATACTGATGACCCCTATATACTGATGACCCCTATATACTGATGACCCCTATATACTGATGACTCCTATATACTGATGACCCCTATATACTGATGACTCCTATATACTGATGACCCCTATATACTGATGACCCCCATATACTGATGACCCCTATATACTGATGACCCCTATATACTGATGACCCCTATATACTGATGACCCCTATATACTGATGACCCCTATATACTGATGACCCCTATATACTGATTGAAATGAAAACAATTGAAAATGAAGAGCCCTAAACTTGACTCATGTCCGATATAAAGTTTAAAATAAATTCCGTGCCATGTCCAGATCCGGTTCGAGTGGTCGTTCACGAGTATTTACTTATCCATATACTACTGTATTCTCGGGAGGCAGCACCTTCGTGTAAAACCTCCCCCTAAAATCGTAGTGTAATGTAACCCACGTGGAGGAACCACCATGCCCCATGTTAGCTACCCTGTTGTAACTTAATTATATTATATTAATAATTTAACATGTAATTCAATTGTTGCATCCTAAATGGTTTTTAACATACATTTTTCGGCAATTGTATGTGTGCATATCCATTCCAAAATTGAAGTAGACCGACAATACCAATCTGGGTGACGTTTCTTTTAAATGTAGCTACTAAAAACGTCAAGTAATTCTTCTGTTTTGCATTGGCCGCCCTAACCTGACATGGACATTATTATTCCATGACATGGGCACGGAATTTATTTTAAACTTTATATCAGGCAGGAGTCAGGTGTGGGACTCTTCATTTTTCAATTGATTTTTATTTCTTACTTATTAAAATCCAGATACAGCAAAAATATCTCAATACACAGATTTTCGATAAATTATATTGGCCGAAAATCAGGGAAACCGTTCGGCCATGAATATAAGCAAGCACATTGCTCAGGACGTATTAGATTTTAAATGGCGAAAAATGTATTTTTTTCAAATTCTCGCTTTGCTCAATCGTATACGTTATTCAAAACCATATATTTAGACCCCACAAATCATTCCGGTGGTGAATAAATTTCAGCGAACCTATTAATCCCACACGTTCAGCGATGAGTAAACAGACACACATACGTCAATTCGAAATGTGAGTATAAATAGCAACCCGTTTAGCAAAATTGGACATTAGTTCTGAACTATTTATGATTCGCGTTCTGTGTTTTCTCATAACCTTCGAGATAGAGATAGCAGCATCAGCAGTGTGTGGTGGAATTCTTTCGGTTGTCAATTGAAAGCAAGTTGCGTAAGCTGCTACTGACTGTATTAACCGATGACGTCCTAGTGAATATCAGGTTGCAGATGTTGATCATGTTAGATGGGATTAAGGCGGTCACGAGCAAATCAGGAATATTATCCTGGTGACTGGTGAAGTTTACTAGCATCGCTATTAGTTCTTTGACTCTACGTCTAAACATGCTCCCAATGTCACTCCCTTATCATTATCACACTAAGGTCAAGTATCTTGAGGGCATGCTATTGTAACTGGCTGGCGAGAATCGACAACCACGGCAGAATATTAATTTATAAATTATTTCTTAAGGTCCTCTTTTTCAATACTAATACACATTTCTTAATCCCAGTAGTACACTGGGGGGTAGCCTTGCCGACAATTCTTCGAAATATTTAAATTCCTTTTCTGGATAATGCAGTTTGTGCAAGAGTTCATGCTCGTGTAAGGCAAATATTTATCCGTCGATGCTTTGTTCTCTACAGGCGGAAAGTTAGGCATGTGCCTTGGTACTCGATAGAGCGCTTCGGGCTGGAAATGTAGGATATTTGGCCTGATTGTCATCATATATTCGTACATGTTTTCAGTATCCAGTGTAGATATTTGTGACATCTAACCACTCCTCAAATAACGCGGTCCCTTCAAAAATGTTTAAAGAGGGATTTGCTGCTTTAGGCTGCATAACCGCATGGTCAATATTATGACAAGTAAGGTCAGGAGGCAACATCATTTCGAGTGGTATCGTTTGTTGTGGTCTTTTATATTCCAGAGTTTCAAAAGGTTTGGAAATGTTTCCACTTAAATCATTAGAAACCTCTCACAGCTATGTCCCAGACTGCACACTAACAGTCACCAACACCAGAGGTTGTTACTCCCATTATATTGACATCCACAGCAGCTTACGACTTAATTGCTTATGACTATATGTAGAATGACAGCACCTTTAGTAAAAAACATCATGTTCTGTTTTTTTCAAACCCATCTTTCACACACAGCAAACGTAACCACCGATTACGCCAAGAAGTTTGTTTTATAGTTAAGTTTTACTGGCACAACTCCCCGTCAAAGACAAAGGAACCTTATTAATTAATATGGTAGAAACAACGGTTTAAAATTTGTCTGGCGTGTCCCAACACGAGACGGCGACTCCTTCCTCGCATCAACTATCTAGTACATTTCATATTGATTTGCTAATAACCGGATAATGCAACGCCAAAGTCAATAAACACACCTGAAAGCTGCTTTGAATTGATAATTGATCTGCGCTGAAACTCAAAATCCTCACAAACCAACGACGAACAACTCATTACGTATAATGGAAGAAACGAAATGAACAGGTATATTAATGATGCCGATGGATGTATCAAAATTTGTGGTGTGGTGCCCATACAGATATTTTGCTTTGCAAATATGCGTTATATACTTTATTTGTAAGTGATTGTCATTATATAACAGAGTACAGTTCCAACTAGTACAAACGTGACATCAGGTAATTTGTTATAACTAAAAGGACTTGTCTTCGGTCTTGTCACCAAAGAAGGACTTGTCTTCGGTCTTGTCACCAAAGAAAGACTTGTCGTCGGTCTTGTCACCAAAGAAGGACTTGTCCTCGGTCTTGTCACCAAAGAAGGACTTGTCCTCGGTCTTGTCACCAAAGAAGGACTTGTCCTCGGTCTTGTCACCAAAGAAGGACTTGTCTTCGGTCTTGTCACCAAAGAAGGACTTGTCCTCGGTCTTGTCACCAAAGAAGGACTTGTCGTCGGTCTTGTCACCAAAGAAGGACTTGTCCTCGGTCTTGTCACCAAAGAAGGACTTGTCCTCGGTCTTGTCACCAAAGAAGGACTTGTCCTCGGTCTTGTCACCAAAGAAGGACTTGTCCTCGGTCTTGTCACCAAAGAAGGACTTGTCCTCGGTCTTGTCACCAAAGAAGGACTTGTCCTCGGTCTTGTCATCAAAGAAGGACTTGTCCTCGGTCTTGTCATCAAAGAAGGACTTGTCCTCGGTCTTGTCATCAAAGAAGGACTTGTCTTCGGTCTTGTCACCAAAGAAGGACTTGTCTTCGGTCTTGTCACCAAAGAAGGACTTGTCCTCGGTCTTGTCACCAAAGAAGGACTTGTCCTCGGTCTTGTCACTAAAGAAGGACTTGTCCTCGGTCTTGTCACCAAAGAAGGACTTGTCTTCGGTCTTGTCACCAAAGAAGGACTTGTCCTCGGTCTTGTCACCAAAGAAGGACTTGTCATCGGTCTTGTCACCAAAGAAGGACTTGTCCTCGGTCTTGTCACCAAAGAAGGACTTGTCTTCGGTCTTGTCACCAAAGAAGGACTTGTCCTCGGTCTTGTCACCAAAGAAGGACTTGTCTTCGGTCTTGTCACCAAAGAAGGACTTGTCTTCGGTCTTGTCACCAAAGAAAGACTTGTCGTCGGTCTTGTCACCAAAGAAAGACTTGTCGTCGGTCTTGTCACCAAAGAAGGACTTGTCCTCGGTCTTGTCACCAAAGAAGGACTTGTCCTCGGTCTTGTCACCAAAGAAGGACTTGTCCTCGGTCTTGTCACCAAAGAAGGACTTGTCCTCGGTCTTCTCACCAAAGAAGGACTTGTCCTCGGTCTTCTCACCAAAGAAGGACTTGTCCTCGGTCTTCTCACCAAAGAAGGACTTGTCTTCGGTCTTGTCACCAAAGAAGGATTTGTCCTCGGTCTTGTCACCAAAGAAGGATTTGTCCTCGGTCTTCTCACCAAAGAAGGACTTGTCCTCGGTCTTGTCACCAAAGAAGGACTTGTCCTCGGTCTTGTCACCAAAGAAGGACTTGTCTTCGGTCTTGTCACCAAAGAAGGACTTGTCCTCGGTCTTGTCACCAAAGAAGGACTTGTCTTCGGTCTTGTCACCAAAGAAGGACGTGTCGTCGTTCTTCCCATCGAAGGAGCTTATAACCCTGGCATACACATCGACGGACTGCACCTTTAAAATAACAAGAAATCATATTAAGACTTGTATTATGGTGGGATTCGTGTAGGTATTTATTTTTATTTTTATGTACCAGTAATATTATTGAAATAATTGCGGTGGTATACTTCATGGCGAAATGGTATTATTTGATGGACTTGTTTCAGCTATCTGAGAAGAATTTTCTGTTGGGCTGGTGTAACTCGTTTGATGGTGACAACGTAAAACTGCGGCTTATATAGCTGTCGCGTAGAGGGAGAATCATACGTCATTGAATATATAGTTTTGTATCTTGTAATAAACAGTGATAAAATAGAGAGTTACCTAGGCAGATTGCGTCACACAAAACACTGGCTTTTGTATTTACCAGCGTCAAAGCTACGATCAGACAGCAATAAGAGACTCAATTAAAACAACTACTAACAATCTAATTGGTTCAGATATTCGTGAACAAAAATGTAATTACATACATCGTTGGGTAGTTTTACGCTTGTGGCTTGTTTTATATGCTTTACGTTGTAGCTATCTTTAAATATGTACCTTGTCATGATTATTCTGACGTTATTCCACATTCCACCCACGACGAATGTCTCGAATAGTTATTATGAAAGTATAATTGGATCTGATGCCATTAAAATTATATATTTTGTAGACACAAATACGCCGACATTGTATAAGTGTCTAGTTTTCTTTGGCTATCACATAATCAGATCGCAGCCATTAATTTAGCAGGCAGTTAAAACGACTATATATGATCAATTTGCGTCAGAAAAATCTCCTCCTGCGTAACGACTTAAGCGATGTACAGATTTTGTTTGCTTGTGTTGCGTCACTGCACCATTTGCATTCCATTGGCACCGGATATCAACAATAGGCATTCTTGGGGAATAATTGTATTATAATAATGGAGGTGAAAATAAATGTTAATTAGTTTCATGGCGTCTTATGAACACATTTTATCAATGTGGCCATCGTTCCTAAAATACGAGTAGAATATGGTCCATGTTTCGTTTGAGTTATATTATTTTTTTATTTGTTGCTCCATTTGCGTTATTTTCAGTCACCTCAAAACATGTTTTTGAGTACCTATATCTGAATGAAATCGGCGACGTAAGGGACCAAAGTCGTTGTTGTGTTAGGGTGCATTTGGCTACAGGACCACATGTTTCCAGAGAACTGAAAACATGATAGAGTTATTACTAAACATGATATTATGCTTCTCTGAAGTTGCAGAAATGCCAATCTAATTATTTAAATATATTAATTTTATCAGAACCAACGACAGGAAAGTTATTGGTAAACGTATGTCAGTCGGCATTTATGTGCAATGCAATTCTGTTATTAAACCTGCTTGGAATGATAATTGGATCTACCAGAATTACTTTCAGACATTAATGTGCCTAAATGACCTACCTGTCTCGTTTTGTACAGATAAAGCCACCAAGTTGCCAACGCCTCTACTATGTGACGTACTACGCGATAGGTTAATGGAACGCAGGAGAATGGCTGGGTTGATATTACAAACGTGGGCGGAATTTTGTCTTGGAGCTCTAAGTATTCCAGCGGATGGTGGAGCCTACACCCCGTACATGTACATCAAAATTGCACGCTTTTCCAACCATGCCGTATAAACGGATATAAAAGTGCAATTCAGAAAGTGACATTTGAGTATATTATCAAGACTTTTAAATATTTCCAATGCGTCGCCCCAAAACGTCATAAGTCAGGTTTCCTAAAAACATTTCGCAGGCGAGCCCAAACAGTAATGTTGTGATGAAAATGGGATTGCTATTAAACTACAATTACATGCATGCTTTCAAAACATTGCTAATTATGTGCAACCAAATATTAATGTTTAGCAACATAATCGTTTCTAATCAGATTTCAGTCGGAGTTATGACATCTAGAGCAAAGTAAGATGGAGTATGCAAACAATGGAATTATTTTTATCTTTTAATACCGTCGTATGGTCGTGAATCTAGCAGTTACAAATATATTTAAAATTCTACTCCGATCAACTGGAGAGCTTTCAAAGTCATTATTGCAGTCGTCATTTGAAAAAAAAATAAACTGGTCAATAGTGGTGCATGCTGCATGGTAAAACCAATTATCACAAAACGTTAAGTAACGACAGAAATACTTTCATCCTGCATGACAGCTATAGACCTGTGTTTCGCTGTCAGCTCTGATTACATCCTTACGAGAAATACGTGCAACGTGACGAGTTATTGGATTTGCGTCTATGAAGTGGGAATGTACATTCATCTACAGTTGTGTTAACTGATACTGAGGAATTACACACAGCAACCATTATTAATTTTATGTCTTTTAATTACCCTCATCAGTAGCCGTCGGTAATAATATAACATTTAACGACACACCTTCATTAATACATACATAGGAACGACTATGTTACACGTTTGCACTACTACACATGTAATTCAGGATACGAGACGGAATCCCAAAACTTTTTGCTCTGGCAAGTATATTAACGACCTAGTCGCCACATTCCATTCCATAGCACATGGTATGCAGTCACAGATAAAAATGCACTTTGCAGCGTTCGGCTTGACATAAACTGTATTACAAGAACAATGCCGTGATATATAAAAAGCACGTCATTATTCACAATTAGATTAAATCCAGTGCAGACATCTCGACTTGTCCAGACGTAACGCGTCAATTGCAAACATTGGTTATAACACTGAATCAGTTGTAGAAACAAAAACATGTCTGGTTACGTCAGTTGCAAGTTGTGCATTTTAATGACTGTGCTGACCCTATGGGTGGCACTGACACTTGCAGGGACGGAAGAGGAAGCCCGGAAGTGGCACGCCGACGTACAAGGGCCATACAACCAGATGTGTTACGAAAAAGCTGTGAAGAGTTGGGCGGCAAGCATCAACTTAAACGATGAAACCAGCAAAGCCAGGGTAAGCTCTTTATATTTCCCAAGAATTGGCTGCTCCCTAATTTTCAAATTAACTCGTTGCAGGATGAGGCATCCCAAAAATTTACAAAATATGACGCAGACCTACAAAATGAAATGCTTCAAAAATTCCCCAACTGGACAGAGTTCAAGGACCGGCGGCTCCGAAGAGCCTTCAAACTAATGGCCATTGGCGGTTCGGGTAACATGACGCTGGAGAATATGAACAAGTTGAGAAAAATGAAGGCGGATATGGTAGCTGGATACAGTATGGCGACCGTTTGCGAATATAACAACCCGTCCAACTGTGCACTCCAACAGAAAGGTATCTAACACAAAGCAATTGATGGTCAATCTCAGCATCAACTAACCTTGCGTTTTATTTTTTTGGCGTAGATGTGGAGAGAATAATGAGTACTGTCAGCGACCCTAAGGAACTTGCCCATTACTGGACGGCCTGGCATGACGCAATGTCCACAGTGGTTACTCCAGAATATTACAAAGAATTTACTGATTTGCTTACTGAACAGGCTAAGTCAGAGGGTAAGTGTGTACACGACATTTTTACAAAAAACATTTGTTTTTTGTGTTGCTACATTTTAGAAACATTATCTATCCAGGCTACGAATTCCATTCCGAAAAAGTTCTGGTTATGTACGACGCGGACGAGGAAGGGTGGTCCTTTGCCGACTTTAGGCTAAATCAGCTGCACGTGGCAGAAAACATTACCCGGGCCTTCGATATTCTACACGCATATGTACGAATGAAGCTGAGGAAGTTGCCCCAGTATGCCGGGATGATTGAAAAGTGCGGCTACATTCCTGCGCAAATTACTGGCCCTGTTGGTGCTCAGGATTGGTCCATATTTGAAAGCCTCACGAAACCCTTCCCTGACGCTCCCAGTGTGGATGCAACAGAGGCTATGATGGCTCAGGGATACACGCCGCTTAGAATGTTCCAAGAATCTGACAAATTTTACAAGGACATGGGACTCAACGGTGTGACTGATGATTTTTGGACGCATAGTATCCTGGAAAAGCCGACGGATGGAAGACAGATTAATTGTCATCCATCCGCCTGGGACATGTGCCAAGGTCCGGGAGGCACGGACTTTAGGATACGAATGTGCACAAACGTGACACAGATGGATTTTGCCATAGCGCACCACGAAATGGGGCATATTGAGTATTTCCGGCAGTACGCTGATCTGGAATTTGTGTTCCGGGAAAGCGCCAACCCCGGTTTCCACGAGGCAGTTGGCGACGCGCTAGCACTAGCGGTGGTCACACCCAAGCATCTCCAGTGTAAACTTAAACTTGATCTCGGTCTTCCAGATTCCTTTTGCGAGAAGGATGGTGGAGGGTATAACGTGACAGAGGATGATTTAAATTACTTGTACAGGATGGCTCTGGACAAGGTACGTGGTGATGCAACCTTTCTATTCCGATCCCTGACACAAAAGATGGTGCACTTGAACCCGTATTTCAATTTTTCAGCTCGCCGTATTTCCTTTCGCTTGCTCCATGGACATGTGGCGATGGTTTGTGTGGGACGGCAGCATCCCACATGATGACTACAACAGAATGTGGTGGCGTATTCGCCAGGACTTTCAGGGAGTGTACACACCCACCGATCGCTCCTCGTCCAAACTCTTTGACGCCGCTGCTAATTACCACGTCGTTGCCAATGTGGACTATACCCGCTACTATTTCAGTCACATTGCCCAGTTCCAGTTTTACGAGGCCATGTGCATTGCCGCCAAAGAGTATGACCCGAATGACCCAAATTCGAAGCCATTGTTTGAGTGTGACTTTGCAGGAAGCAAGGAAGCTGGAAAACTATTGGGCGACATGATGAAGGAGGGCGCCGCCGAAGGATGGCAAAAAACTCTGGAGAAGATGACTGGAAGTCGAGAAATGAGTATTGAGCCCCTCAAGCACTATCTCAAGCCACTACTCGATTACATGGAAAATGAGCTGAAGGAGAATGGCGAGCTGATTGGATTCGGTGGTAACGAAAAACATTTTTTTCCAGACATATCCACTAATTTCTATCAGCGCAACTACACAAATTGGTTAACATTACAGATTCCTGTAACGAAGTCAAGAGGCGTAAAGGTCTCAGTAGGTGGTCCCTCTTACTTCCATCAGAGATTTTTGATGACAACTTTTAAAAAAGACGTTGATCAATACGATTATCTGCACTGGTTGAATAATGTACCACCTTTATATAGAAATGTTCATATTCCATGTGTTAATTGTTTATAAAAAATACGTTACTGCTCTTTTCTCATGTGTAGTAAAGTTGAAAAACTGCAGTTATCCAACGTAAAGCTAATTGATGCTTGACATGTTTCATGATCCATACAAGATCATAGAAGAGAAGGAAGTATTGCTACTAAGTCATTGCCGAGAAGGTGTATTAGAGTTGTTAAAACAAAACCTTGTCGGCCAAAATGTATTTTTTCTAATTCGTTTAACTTTCTAAAACTTTGGAAAAACGGTCTTCGGATTATCATTGCTTATGATATATCAAATTTGCATGCAATTTTGGTGCCAGATATAATTTTGGAAACCCCGTCCATCTTTTACGGTTGACTTTGACCATTGTCGGTCGTGTAAAAATAAGAAGGTATAAGCGGAACATACTTTATATAATCGGCCGGTGGTAAACAGTTGCAAATGACCGATCAATGCCACAAAAACTGCCAGTTAGATATCATTACCATGACCATTGGCGTTGCATTGCATCTATACTAAAGCACGATACTACGACTGGCTGAATCACAGTTATGCATTCAGTTTGTCTGTCTGTCTCAAACTCAAATGGTGACCATTTTTCACCTTACCAATACAGATCTCTTCCGCCCCCAAATATCCCAAGAGTTTAATCAAGATTTAAAGGTTATCAAACAAAAAAGACCACCAAGATTTCTGAACTGCTTTGATCAATAAAGTTAGTTAAAACGCAGGTCCAACATGTTATGGCTGGTTATACCTGATCATGAGAAATAAGGATTATACGACGTCATTTCACATAAATAAATTCATTGAGATTATTTATATGGGTACATGTGGGTTACTAAAAGCCTGATGTATTTAAACAATTCTTGATACTGGACAAAAATCATTACCAACCCGTGACCAAGTTGTTTCTTCTGAGGACACCGAAAACAGTGAAAATGCTTTCCCATTTTATTGGGACGCTTGAGTTTGAATGAGTTGTGAGATAAGTTGGCTGCTTGCCAAAAGCACCATTGTTTCTAAATACAATTGACATTATATGAAGTCATAATCTATGATGTCATTTGTGGCCCGTGAAATGGCGAGAACATAGCAAAGATGAGAGTAGCTTACAATGCCAGTGGATATTCATCAATTCGTTACTGAAGCACCACATTTCAATGTTATCATAAAATTACAAACGAAAACCCACACGTCTCATTTTCATGTCACCAGTATGATACATTGCGCGTACGTGACAGCCGACACATACACTAGCTGACGTGACGGACACATGTGGCAACATATAAAAATGCAGTCTCAAAAAATATTGAGAAATAGGATAGGATATGCTGACATGGTCATCACGGGCAATGTTAGAATTGCTCAACAGCTGCATGTTAGATGGTGTAACAGTTGTGTCATATACGACTGCAGGATTGAGAATGTTTATAAATTAAAGAGAATTGAGAAATTCAAGACACAAATCAAGGTGAATGTTGAAATTCGCTAGAGCTATTACTCAACTTTGGTAGGAATTTGATCAAGTTATTTCGTAATAGTACAAAAACATTGCGACATTGGATGCGCACCAAAGTTGTAATTTGAAGTGTCGCTGGCAACAAAATGTCATTCCACCAAACTCCTCTGAGCTTGACAGAACAAGAGGCAGATAGGCAGGCCAAAGGTTTCAGCAATTTGAAAGCGGTTGACAGGATGATGGGATCTATAGCTAAAGCTGCCACAATTGCAGCAATTCTAGTTATTAGTGAGATTAAGGCGTTGCCGAAAGTAGGACAAGGGGAAGCTGGGGTGGTGGTTAACGTGGTGGAGCAGGCGGATGTGGGCAAAGAATCGGGAAAACTAGGAGCTGACAAGAGACGAGGGGTATGTGCTTCTATCCAGCCATAAGAATATTCGAGTCCACACGACTCTCTGACCGTATGTATTAATGTCTAGATTCTCTTTGACTTATTTCAGGTGCCCAAGACTGCAATCAACGAAAATCGTAAGTGCACGGTTTTTAATCTGAGTAATCCGGTTCATGAAACCAGACCGCTGAATCCAGAGCTATAATGTTTTGGTATTTTTCATTTTGTTTTCAAGGTGAATACTTTGGGTTGTTTGATCCCGACTGCAGCGCATCACTGTTGCTGACGCCAGCAATAAAAACGGTGGAGCTCGAGATTAGCGAAAACATTGTCAAGCACGGCTCAACCACTTGTCACTGGGACATAATTGTAATTGTCGTTGTTGTGTTATCATAGCGATGATCATTTCGAATATTAATAACATTTTATCCTTGTTGTTCTTGTTATCAGGGAACCGAAAACTGTGTACCTGTGGTGAGCTGCAAAAAATTTCATCTGCAGGAGCCCGGTGACAACAAGGACGACCCTTGTGCCGATGAATATTTGGAGATTACGGATGGATCCTACGGATTTCAAAAGTTTTGCGGAAAGGAGGGACCGGTTGACGTGACAAGTGGGAGGAAGCTGCGTGATTTTTACATCACCTTGAAATTAGCCGCTGAAGGAAAGGTCAAGGATCGAGCGGTAAAGTGCTCGGTTACATGCTCACCAGGTAAAGTTGCGGGAAGACCATTGGATGAAAATTCCGAACCTGACACAAACGAAGACTGCAGTAAGTAGAAAAAACTATTTATCTAGCAATGCATCTACAATAAATTTAGAAATGGAGTCATAACAGATCGAGTAAATGTTTTGTGTTTTGTTGAGATTGTGGGCGGAAACCAAACGCAGACAGGATTGTTGGTGGAGAGGACGCTAAGCGAGGAGGTACGCATATATATTCAAAGCAGTTGATAAATTGCAAAATTCTAGTAACATTAAACGGACATTTTCTTGCTGCTCCAAAGAATTTCCTTGGATTGCCGCCATGGTTATGGCCGGAACTCGAAAGCCATTTTGCGGCGGCACTGTCATCAACGACAGGTTCATCCTCACCGCTGCACACTGTGTCAGATTCCAGGCTAATGCCAACATTGTCAACATTCTCCTCAACGCCAACCGTCTAAACAACACTGAGATAAGTATAACACAGGGCCAGGGCGCGTCCAAGGCGCTTTGGAATGCGGAGGAGCTTGCCGAAAGGGACAAGAAGGACAACTCGTACAGATTTAGTATCGAGAAATATTTCGTTCATCCGCTTTTCAACATGACGTAAGTCGCTGCTCGGTAATTACTCATTTGGAAATTGTACCCCAACTGCCGGTTGAACTCTCCACCAACTTGGTTTTTTTTTCAGAACCATGGATTTTGATTCGGCTCTACTCAAACTGGATAAGCCAATTGACTGGAAAGTCCAAAAGGAGGTATCTCCTATTTGCTTTCCCCGAGTTGGTCAGCATGCCGAGTCGAAAGAGGTGGGTAGTCCGTTTTAGAACAGTTTTATGGGAATGACATGGGAATACCAGTGATTGGAGAATTTTGTGAATTTTCTTTTATGTTGCAGGGCGCCACAGCCGTTATAGCAGGTTGGGGAACTACCAGTGAGAACACAACTGCAAAGACCATGTCCACACTGCAGAAAGTCAGTGTTCCAGTGCTAAGCGATGAGAGTTGTAGAAAATCCTACCCCAACATGATCACCGAGAGAATGTTCTGCGCTGGCGAAGCGGGCAAGGGCGTTTGCTGGGGAGACTCTGGCGGAGCCGTCATTTCAGAAAAGACCAAGCAAGTATGGGAGCAGATTGCGCACGTCAGTTGGGGAGAGGGCTGCGGCGAAGAAAACAAGCCCGGTATTTTCGCCAACGTGAGACGTAAGACCAAATAAAAGCCTTTTCAAAGTATTGACCAAAAACGTGTCCCTGGTGTCGAGAGGCGATAACACATATAACACGTTTGTAATTGCAGAGGTTGCGCAATGGATTCGCTACATAAGCAATATGGAGGAGGCCGTTTGGTGTCATGGAAACTAGGAACGCAAACATCTGAACTATAAGGCGCTAATTTCCGTCAGCAACATTATCTACATGTTATATGGTGTCCATTCACTCCATTTTCCCAATAGGACGAACCAATTGGTTGTAATAAATAGCTAGTTGGCATTTTTTGAAGCTTAATTACCCCAATCGTGACTTTCGAATCATCTCACAATGAGCCGCTATAACGTTGATTGAGTCCTCTTATGCTCCATGTCAAAAATAGGATTTCTCATATTTCACCACCCAGCAATGGATCTTTACCTAAAGCTAAACAAATAAAAAGTTTTAAGAGCCTCCTCCTAAAGTGGGGCTACTGGCCCCATGCATGTGTTGTGTTGATTCCATTTCCCGTGTTAAATTGACATGAGCGCCATTTTTAGAGTTGTTCCAAAATTTCCACATCTCCAAATGTGAGAAATCGCTAAAGACGACAATTTTTGATGTTCCCTAAAAATGCAAAAAGTGCACGTTTTCGGTGATCCTGTAGCTCTTCTACCGAAAACCCCAGACAAAATCCAAAATATATACGGTGAGAAGCCTAAAAACGTTGCCTTTCCGTTCATACATACAGGGTCAGAAAAATACTTTATGTTTTCTAAATGTTTCAAGTTCAATATCTGGACTCTAAAACATACTGCATAAACAATTTTTATTAAATTATAAATTGTGATAATGCAGAAAGATGTCACTTGGAAAATTAATAGCGGAGACCCCGTGTCCTCCTGCAACCGCACGAATGTGTGACTGATGTACATAACTGAATTTAGTGGCACATTTTGTTCTTCCAAATTTGGCACAAAGTGTGACCTAAATTTGCACGTGTCCGTGGTAAATTATTATCCGTGGTATTTTGTCAAAATGGGATCTAGGTCTTTTGCCGGTATGGCCCCGTGCAGGCATGGGTCATTTTGCCTGTAAGCCAGTTTGCCTGTAGGCCCATTTGCGGGTATGCCAGTTTGCGGGTATGCCAGTTTGCGGGTATGCCAGTTTGCAGGTATGCACCTTTGCCTGTATGGCCATTTGCCTGTATGGATGTATAATTTACAACTAGCCTCTAATAATTCCGCACGACTGCAATACACCCTTTCAATACATCTGTAGTTTCATAGTGCAAGCAAGGCATATGTAAAATTCAGTTCGTCAATGTCGTTTTCCTGGACGGATGTTGTACTGAGTAGATACGCAGTTTCACGCCGCGATTAAGGGGATTATCTTTACCTTATTGACTCCGCCTAAAATAATTAATCAGGCAATCTAGTATTTCAGAATTTAACAAATCCACCATGTAGTGTGTTGCCATTTAATCATATATAAAGGTTTAACTTATGGGGTCAACAGCGACAAAGTTATGGGGACAATTATTTCAATGGAAATTTTCTTTGTTATATACTTATACAGTTTCAACTAGCGTCGTAACCACATTCGAGTCAGAATGCTTGTACGACATCCTACATTTATTATGCACATGTCGGTAATAATATAATTACATTCTATCACGATAAAAGTAAAACGCGATAAATAAATTTGGTGCTCGCATTCACAACGTGCTATGAAAGCTCTGTGCAAAATCTATGGTTATAATATTAAATATCCAGTACTTGTTGGAGAAAATAAGTAAGAATGTGGTGAATGTTAACGTAAAAGAATTTTAACATGGCAAATTTGGTAGCGGGTCTGATAATTTGAAACGTAGCGTCTAACATTCAAAATTATCAACGGTCAACAAAATGCAGTGATTTACATGAAAAAGAGTTATTTGCACTAAGTGCCTATGTATTCATGAATTGGGAATCGTAGCAGAAAGTCAATTAAATCAAATTGTTGTATATATTATTCAGAGCAAGAGTCTAATTCTGAACAATGAATGCTCATTAATACAAATATACTTCACTTGTTTGCATTGCAAGCTATCTAGAGTTGTTCTTAAATGGTGTGTTGCAGTCCTTCGGAATTATTAGAGGCTAGTTGTAAATTATACATCCATACAGGCAAATGGGCCTACAGGCAAATTGGTTTACAGGCAAAATGACCCATACCTGCAAAAGGCCGTACCGGCAAAAGACCGGTAACGGTCAAAATGCATTCACGGGTGATCTAGATAAATAATCGCATGCAGCAGTTTTTCGATGCATTGTTTATTGAGCAAAAGTGTTAAGGCTTAATATGTTGCAAAAAGATATAGCAAACTGCTTTGCTCTCAGTGGAAAATGAGAGCATAGTCGGATGAATAAATTATATATGATGGATTGTAATTGGTTGTATCAGCCCACTGACAGTTTTGCCAAGTTGTTTTAATGGTGTCGTAAAATCTGGAGAAAAAACATTTGTGAAAACTACTTTATCTAACTTGATAAGTAACTACTTGATTTAAACAATTATGAGTGCACTCTTTTAGCTCCGGTATTACTAGCGAATGGATATCGTGGTGATTGTTTAAAACGTACGTAACAAACTGTGTCAAGGAAATCTCTCCACGCGTGCTGGATTGCCTACGTTCTATCGACACGTTTTAGCAATCCCACTTTATACCAGTCAATAATTCATCAAAGTATATTCGTTCCACAAGACAAACAAACTCCAAAAGCAATTACAAAATTCAGTGTCACGTCAACTTTGCATTTTCCAGGAGTTGCAACGGACGGAGAAAGCAAAGAGCTAAAACAACTTCAGTTCCCAATCGTCATCAAAATCATTCAGAGCTTTGTACTGATATCTGGTTTTCAATAAGCTTGGCATCTTTACAAAATTGTAGCTGCGCCATGAAGCCAGTGAACATCCTGAAATATCTCTACGCTTGCTACAGCACACTATTATTTTCACCGCTTAGAGGCCAAGTGAATAATCGTAACGGAAAAGTTTCCTTACAGGCGTCCCGCCCCTTTACTTTCTTGTACATACTTTTCCGAGCTCTGAGCGTCATCACAGTGACATATCATTCTCTTCGTCTATGTGGTGCTTTTGAATGGAAGCATGGGAAATTGACATCGATCGAGAAACTCGAGTCGGTTTTGTGGCTAACTGCAGCATTGCTTTACATAACATCAGACGTCGTCCTACTCAGCACACACTTTCTCGAAAACTTTTACCGAGCTCAGAAGCTATTCAGTGAGCTCACGTCTGACGGAACCGGGAATACAAGGAAAAGTTATTCTCAGCGGAGCCGAAATGGTGGAACAAGTTGTTCCAAAAAGTGTTGGCGCTTGATCGTTGTATCTGGGTAAAATATTATCTTAATTTAGTTTATATTACATTTGCCATGTAGTAAATGTGCAATTTAAAAAAAGTTTATTGGACTCAGAATTCTGGACTACTACCAAATTAGCCACTCGCTCACAGATATGAGAGCAGGAACCTCACCTGAATCCCAACCATACTCCCTACTCCCTGGCAAATGGCCACTGGTTGAGGACATTAATTGGGCACTACATTCCAGCAACATTAGCGTCCTCTTTTTTGTCGTATCCATGATGACAACATTTCCGGGCTGCTTGGCCTACACAATCGAGCACAGTTTGGATGAACTTGAGACTATCATTCAAAAACATACTTATTCGAGAAATGATGCGCGCATTTGGCCAGTTGTACTAAAATACCGACAATTATATTTTATTACCAGGGAACTCAATAAATCAATTGGCCTGGGACTTTTCTTGTTTTGTTCAATATACGCTGTCCAGCAAGCGTCACAAACTCTCTGCGTATTCGGAGCGTTACGACATGGAGCCAGCATGGTGGACCTCAAGTTTTTCTTGATTGATATTCTAGTAAATTGCTTTAATGCGTAATAATGAATACTCTCTGATTTGTAAATAGTTTGAACAATTGTCCTTTTCCATTTGCAACCCTAGATTTCCATCATCCGCCTAGTTTTCTGTTTGCAAGCTGTCTCGACAGTTAGCAGAGCTTCTGCCGGCTTTTCATTCTCGCTGACAAAGTATACGTCAATCAGGAAGATTAGGAAGCTCCCATGTAATCGGAAGCTGATGATGATGCAGCTGCGGAGCATTCCTCACATTCGCATGACCATAGCTAGTTACCCATGTGACAAAGATTTTGTGTTGAGGGGGATGGATCTCTTATCCAGTATTTACTTTACTTCCGCACTTTGGCAATGAGAACTGTAGTATGTGCTGCTGATAACGTTTCAATCATTGTCAGTCAATACAAGTAAAAATCAAAAGGGTCGGACATGTCACGCCTTTGCTTAGATGGGACATGGTACATGGGAGATACTTCTTTGCACGTATATACATAAGTATGGTATGTTTGTTTTGTTGATGTGTATGCGTACACAATATTACAACACGCATTAATTTGCACTATACTAGTAATAGTTGTGTACATGTATTTAAGTAGCGAATGTACATTAATTTACGGATACAATGCGAGGCATAAGGATGCTCTTGAAGTAACAATGCGTATGTGTAAATTGGTATGTTACACGGTTACACTCTAAGCCCGGATTTTTTGATGCTATAGCAACATATTTTTTTAGGAAGGACTTTTTTGACAAAAAAATATCAATAAGCATTTCCAGCAGTTATTTATTTTTAAAAAGTTCAATTAGTATTCCCAGCAGGGATTTCTTGTGAAAATACAGGACAACATGGTAAGCAAGGATATTAGGGTCAACATAGTTTGTTGTAGACGTTAATTATGATTCCTAGTAAGATTTTGTTCAGAAAGAATGAAAACTTATGGGTGTTTGTGTGTTGGACACGAGGTTCAGCAAACAAATTTTATATAATATCAAGCACACTACCACCAATCTATACACTATTTTTACAAGTTTTGCCGTGTGCACAGGTAATGCCCTTGTGTAAAAATGTCTAATAAAGTCAGTCAATTAACTGTTGAGTAAACTAACTAACCCGCTGTTGCTGTCGTTGTTGTGTGATCCAAACCATTATGCGATGTATAATGGTGGAGGTGGGAGTTGGATTCCGCACCGCCTCATTCACCTTATCGTCAGACCCCTTTCCCAACAGGCAGTTGTTTAGCATATGTTTTATGATTAAATGCTAACACACTGTGCTGATGGTTGATATGCATTGATAAATATCATAAGCAACATTTTAGTAAAACATTCAGTTAGGTTTGTGAGCCGAAACAAACTAGCTCCCTTCATATTTGTGGCAGGTAAACTTTCTTGTAAAGGTATGTATATACGTATGTTAAATCAACGGCTTTAGTCAGCTCTGTTTTTTATTCATAGTTACTATTGCGTATATAGGTACAACTTTCTAAGGAAAAAGGTGACACATTTTAACGTGGGATTGATCATTTAGGCTGCACATTGTGGTGCATATTTACACTAAAACGGCCATATATACATATTTGTAATTTACATAATGCTTTATACATTTATACTACCACGACATTGAATCCTGTAGGCATTAGGCAAGCAATAGTTTGGTTTCTCTAGTAGCATTTCCGGATTCCAACATTGTCCGAAGCTAAACAAACCACATTTTCTTACTAGCGAGAAAGAGCCGCCGTGATGTACATGTTCAATATGAAGTCAAGGATCATCAGTGTGAAGTTCCTGTCACATGGGATCCCTCCCAATCGCATGCACACGTTGGGCATGCTGCGGATCATGACTCTGGCCAATCTTGTACTGGCTCTATTGTAGAGTCCCCTTTCCCGCCTTGTTGAAATGTGTCTGGTGACGTGGATCCGGTACAACTTCTCAGCCCCGCTTACCGAGCCAAGGGCATGAAGGGAGCAAAACATCCTGCTTGCCGAGATCTGCAAACAAATAGTTGATTACATGGCGTGCGACTGAGAAAATAATGAGAGGTGAATTATTAGTTCACGTGCAATTATGTCGGTCAACAAGAACTGGAGCTCTCTCCAGCCCGCCCCTTGACCCAGCAGGACAAAGACGCAGTAAGTTTGGGTGGCTTGTTGAGTGAGGTAGATGAGATAAAAGAGCGTGTGCCCAAAGGAAATTATCTCATTTAGCCAGGCGCTGGTGAGCTGGAGCTGCCGGTGCTCTGCCAAAATTGTGAGCAAGCTGTTGTAATTGCTCCGAAGGGTCGTCGAAACGGCACAACGCTCCGCCAGTATTCGGGCTGACACCCCAGTAACAAATGCGTGGAGAGCGGTGTAGGTGGTGATTCCGGAAATGGCTACTATCAGGATGACAATGTTGAGATCTTGAATGGCCCACCAGATTTCAGTGGTTACTGAGTCGTCATTTCCGGCCAGTAGAATGATTGGTTGGGTGTGAGAGCCGGTTTCGCTCCGTAGTCGGCGCACAACCCCATTTATCTGGTACGTGTCGAGAACCCTGAAAGAGAGAAGAAGAAAAGAATCAGAAAAAATTCCCATCTATTATTCCAGCGTCTATCGCTCTCTTTATTTATTTCAAGTCATTTTTAATGAAACAGTTAGACTTGCATGGCAAAGGCAATCCACCGGATGCATCGCGTTTCCGCCCTTTCAATGATGTCTCTCAAGTGGAGATAGCCAATGTTCCATGTCGCTCCCAGCACACTTGCAAATGTTAGCCTGGAGTGGGCGCAAATTGCGTGGAATTGAACGCTGGCGAATATGGGGTCACATGCAAGATACAGGGAGCCGACGCAAATCCATACAAGGGACTCGGCCAGTTGCAACCCACTCAGCCTGGCACATGTCAATCCAGTCAGATTCGCAAAAACCTGGACCAGATTGTGACCAACTGTTAGGAGGCTGACGGTGCGTGCCAGGATATGGAGAAGGCCTAGCGCCCGGAAACCGCCCCTTTCATTTCCGCCATTTCGACAACCTGTCAAGACGCAGGTGTAATAATTTTCAGCCCATCTCAACGTTCCCGTGAGTTCCTTGTTGTAACACTTGGCCAATCTTGCTCCCATTATTATTTTATTTTTTTTTTTTTTAAATTCTTAAATCCAGGTAATTGTAATAGCAAGACAAAACTTTGGTTACTGTTGCCCAACTGGAATCAGACAGGATATGTGAAACGCGCTCAATGGCATATTTTTTATGTCTAGATTTTTGCGTCAACATTATTGCCAATAAATATAGCAGGCAAATAATAGAGACATTATTATTATGGATATGCCACGCGCAACAGTGCCCAGTTGTTTTAAAAAGGATTTAAACATAAATTGGATGTCGTAAAAAAATTTCATGCAATTGGGTAAGTAGCATTCCACACTTGCTGAATGGATTGGTGGAGCATAAAAATGAGCAAAAACGTCATTTTTACATATATGCTATAAAGTAACGGGATATTGAATAAGAAGCCTATTAAAAATAACAAATAAATGGTAACCTTGTCAATTTATATAGCATGAGAAAATAAAGAATAATCAAAAATGTATCACCGCCATCAATAAATAGCTTGCGATGTAAATTGCAGTATATATATATGTATCTGAGCTCACTGCATTGAAACTCAGCTTGGATTTTATGTGTGGACAGTTTGTAGATGGTAATATAGTAGCAGATAAACATCAAGCAAATCAGAGGACAGTAAAAACTTGATGACATGCACATTGCCCTAGATAAGTTGAAGAATGTGAGTTGTCAAGATTTTTAGGAGAGTAATCAAAATAGGATAATGATTGGAAAACAAGCGGATAATGATAGGAAAACAAACAAAAAAAAAATGAATGCACAAAATGAGAAGAAATGTAAAATGTAAATATTGTTGAAATTAAAAATCTTTTGATGCAACTATATTGTAGCGCAGCTAGGACTTTGTCTGCAATTACACTTTAGAGATGATTATATAGCCGCAGATAGGAATATATCAAACCAGAGGGCGATGAAAACTTTATGAGATGGACATGCAAAATTGGCAATAAAAATGGAGCAGGTATGTAAAACATGTACGAGCGTTTACAAGGCGCTAAATGTTGATATCTAGGTATTATAAAGTCAGTCAGAGTTATCACTATTTCAAATGATTAATGTATTTCGAAAACTTACTTTTTGGCGTGTTGGATTAAGTAATTAATTAATTAACTAGGCTTGAAGGGAAATTATGACACAGGCGGAGTGCAAAGACGATCCCTTTCTGCGAAAGGTTCCCCAATGGTGGACTGGACACGCGCTCCAGACTTCGGTGAAGAACGGGAAGCTGCTGGAACTGGCCCAGGCTCTTGCCCGGCAGGACGACAGATCCCTGTGGGACCTGAACCTTATCTTCAACTGCGATGCAGACACGTACGGAAAATCACCGGACGTTATCGTCCAGAAAATCCAAATCCCCGACTACCTCATCTCGGAAAACAAGAGTTTTATCACACCTCCCTTATTTTACTTTAACGAGCTAGAGCACTGGGTGCATGAAGCACCTCTGGCGTTGGACCAGCAAATTATCAAGTTTCTTATGGAGGCGGGCTCGGATGTGGAGTCCACCTTCCAGAACGGCACCATCCTCCATCTCGCCGCCAACTACATGAGCACCGACCACTTTCACGAGCGCTGCCGCTATCGTATCGAGGATCGTAAGGCGCTCCAACTATTCAAGCCCTTTGAGTGTGCCAACCATCCCAAGTCGGCAAATCCCCTTCTCTTCCTGTTGTACGGGGGCGGCAAGGCGTTATCTCCAAAAAGCCTCCAGCTTATCCTCTTCAATACAGGACTCAACGGGAATGTCCTTGACGGGGTGGACGGAAACAAACTGCTCTTATCTGCGATCCGTTATCAGCGGGACATGGAGGTAATCAAGCTGCTGATAAGCATGGGTGCCAACGTCAGATGCATAAATTACAGCGGACGCTGACCCACTTCTTGGTCAAGTCTCAAATTGCCCCAATTCAAAAATATCCCGCTCCGGGATCCAGGATCCCGAAAACCGGAAGATCGGTAGCCCTGGTGTAAAAATTCGAGGGAGAACTATGAAGCAAAAATGTGAACTGAAATGAGCATGTCTCCCTCGCAGCAGCTCACTAGAAACCAACAAGACAGTTCGGAGAAGGGGCCGTCCATTCATGGCGCCGCCACTATATTTATTAAAATGTCCATTAAGTTCCACTTGCAGTTTGAAATATACGAAATAAAAGTCTTTAATTCCAATACTATTTAGTAATTACAAGTAATAGTTAATTAATTTCAACTACAAATTCTTGAATCAACTCTAATTGGTTCATGCACTGACGACGTCGCTTCCCCCATTTGCTCCACGGTGGCACCTCGTTGACCTCCTCCATCCCCTCCTGTCGGCGTCTCCTCCTGCGTACTCTTCTTGGCCTTTTGTAATTTATTTTTCTTTCCTCCAGCCCCCTCCTTGTGCTGCACACTAACATGTCTCCTCAGAGTCCCTTTGTGCCTCAGTGCCTTCCCACAAATCGGACAACTGAACGGCTTCAAATCCGTATGCGTCCTCAGATGCTGGACCAACTCCGCGTTAATCGCAAACGCCATTCCACACATTTATGATTCCTTATCTTCAGATGCACGGTCCTGTGATGATGAACGAGTCCCTTCTTGTCCACACACGACTTCCCACAAGTTCAGCCTACACATCGCTCCCGCTCCCCGTGGCTCCACTTGTGATTGACCAGATGCGACGAAGCGGTCACTCTCCCACCACCGTAGTGCAAACGTACTGCCGCCGCTCCTCCAACGGCGTATGTCGCTCGGTATGAACTCGGAGCTGGGCCACCTTGAAAAACGCCTTGGGACACTGGTCGCATTGTTGGAAAGCTTTTGTTGGCTGCACTGTGTGCGGGCGAAGGGCGTGCTGATTGCACGAAGTGCTATAAGCACTTCGTGTACTGCTTGAAGGTCTCCCCACACCAGCAAGTGTTGGGGCCACCGGGATGATCCGGATGCGTATATTGAAAGTGCTTATCCAGGAATACCCGGCCCAAAACTGACGTCCAGCACAAATTACACTTTTGCCGGCTCGGTTCCGGAATTTCTGCCGGGACGCCAAGAGAGGTGAAAACTTGCTCAGTTGGGGGCTCCACATCCTTAACCGGTTTCGAGAGACTCGCTTAACCGCTATGCATGCGGGTATTGTGTTTCAGGAAGGATATCCGGTGCTTGAAGCTCTTGACGCAGACCTTGCAGATGACCACGGACTCGGTGTTGTGGACGACCATGTGGGCCCTTAAGGTGCTCTTGGACACGTATCCCTTTCCACATGTGGTCAAGCGGGAGATTTCGTTTGTCGCCATCATGAGCTCGCTGATGGAGGTGTAGTGAACTGGGGTGGCGGAAGGATTTGGGGCAGAGGGGGCAGGAAAAGGGCCTATCGCTCGTGTGCTTCAGTTGGTGCAAGATGCAGTTCTGGCGGACCTTGAAGTGGCGCTTGCAGTACTTGCAGGTGCACCGGTGCTCCTCGGGATGCACCGCTTTGTAGTGGTCCAGCATGGCGACTTGGCCGAGGTGGACGGCGGGACACAGATGGCAGGGGTGCTTGAAGTGAGGGATCCCAGATCGGATTCTGGCTCGGAGTCTTCGGATACGTGCTGGCGCTGCTCTCCGCTTATTAAGATCTGCAGCTTTAGAGAGCTGAGGGCTTCCGGGGGACTGGTCCAATTTACTATCAGTCGAAACCGTGTTTGGAGGATGAGATGGCATCAACTCCGCTTGGTCGTCGTCCCCTCCAATGCTTACATTGTGTTCGGAATCCCCGCCTTCCGCCATTTCCATTTCCACCTCCTGCTTCACGATATCGCAATTAATTTCCGGTGACCCTGAACCACAAACAAAATTATATTTAATTGACTTTAATATTAAATGTACTCAGCTAATATCAACAATTCATTTAATTAACTACCAAGTTGGGAGCCTTGAGCCAGTACTGCTGTCCTCCAAACGTCCAGCCCCAGCAAGGTGAGCTGTGTGCCATCTCCTCCAGCCGCTTCCTCCTTGGCGCGTTTTGCTTCCTCTGACCTTTTAATTGTTGAGCGGATAACCCAGCGTGACTTTCGATAAGCTTCTCCAGTTGCCCAGTTTGAACGTGCAGCTGGAACATTTGCCGGCAAAGATGCTGACATATAGAGCAAAGCGGGAGCTTCCTGGTCAAAATTAGACGGTTTTCTCCGATCAACGCCAAGTCAACCACACAGCAGTTCAAATGCCTCAGAATTCTTTACAGTGTCATCCAGGGATAACCGGAGCGTTTCTCTTCATATGATATGATAAGCAGGAACCACGGTTTCAAGATATCCCAGATCGCGAAATAATGGACAGGTTATCACAACAGAAGAGGCAAATGTGGAGGCGACAGGGTTCCTCCGTCACAGTGTCAAATGTCATATCCTTTTCCTGTACGAAATATGATCAGCAATAAATTATTACAACCATTAATTGTTGTTATTGTTATAAATCATTAATTATGATAATCTGTTAAGATAAGCGATTTCTTACCTTCTCGCGGGGCTGCCTCTTCCTCCGCTCAATATTTTTGGTTTTTTCGTCGGCACATGCTTCCTGTCCTTTCCATAGATAACCTCGAATCTGTCAAAAGTGTAATCCACAGGATTCAGCCCCTGGACACGGACCCTCGCCCGACAGTCCCTCGATTTCCCGTTGTAGCACTTGAAGGTGGTCCACTCTCCAGTTTTGCGGTCAAACGTGAAACATGTTGTTCTCGAACACGAGCCCCCCATTCGTCCCCTTTTTCTTTCCGTCGATGAATCTAATTTGCTCCTTCGCTGACGACGACGATAACTGTTTTTTTTTCTGACTTATCCATCATGGCAAATCAATTAAAAGGGAGCAATTACAATTATGAACTTGATTAAGTTTTTGTTGAGAGGAATGTGAAATGAGATGAGAGCGACTCTGTATGGCAAAGATGTTTGAGTGTAAACACAAGGCAAGGTGTTATGGGGCCGTCTTCACAATACGACCCCGCAAAAGCAAACGAGTCGTTTCACATTGTTCACCGGATTGGGTGGCCACACGGACTCAATATATTCCCTAGATACGCAGATTATGTTTGAAAAGAATACGTCCGCCAATATTTTGATAGACGGGAGCAGTGGACGGCCCCTTCTTTTTTTCTGGCTGCTAGTCAGTCAGCTGCTATGGACGGACAGGAGGCTCGTTTCACGTTTTTTAAAAAAGTTTTTGCTTGCATATTTTTTAGTGTGGAAATTAATTACAATAGCTAACTATACTGTCCGATACAAGCATAATAGCAGATAAGAGTCATGGCAACAGCAAAGGAGCAAATTAGATTTATTGACGGCCTGAAAGCGGGCAGAAAAGTGCTCGTTTTTGACAATAACATTTACCACGTCGAGCACAAAACGGGTGCCTGGACGAGTTATAAATGCGACCAGAGCAAACCGGCGGGTTGTAGGGCGAGGGTCAAAGTTCACAGGTTGAGTCACCGGAAGTACACGTTTCGCAGTTTTGAGGTTATCGCACGGGAGCACACGCATGAGCCGAGTTCCGAAAAGATTGGACGGATGGAGGGCGTATCCATCGACAAGTTTTGGGTGAGCTGAGGATTTGAGGATTTAACTTTTTAATTGGTCAATTAATTATTAATTAGTATCATCATTAATCTGTTCTCCCATTTATTTATTTGTTTACAGGAGGACGACCGGCCCAATTGTCTGTTTTGCTGCGCCTACCTGCCGGAGGGATATGGGGATATGGCTTATCTTGAAAACCTGGTTCCGGGTTATCATGGAGATGGTGGTGACGACACGCTCAGGATAAGTCTAGGAGATCCTGTGAAAAACGCGGCGGCGTTTGAGCTCCTCTGCAGTCGCCTGGGATTTAAGTGGAGGAGAAAGGCGAGTTTCTGTGCCCTGCCGCTCTGCCTCAAATGCCAGGACTTGTACCAGCAAATGTTCCAGTTGCAAGATCAGATAAAGCAACTGGAAAGGCTTATCGGGGAGCACGCTGACGTCATTCGGGATACCATTGCAAGGTCAGCGAAAAAAATGGGAGGGGATACGGCGGAGTCGGCGGATGTGTCGTTGTTCAGGAAACTGGTGCTGAGTCCTCCAGGAAAGAATCAAGGCAACAAGAAACGCAAAGGTTAGGATTTCGAATAATTAAGTAAATAATTAATTAAAACTATTTAAACTGTTTGAAAATTCCTAGTGTTTTTATGTATTATATTTAACAGATAAGGTGGAGTCGACGGTGGAACGGGATGGTGGGGCAACAGAAGGGGAACTCGAAGAAGCTTCGACCTGTCCAGGAGATCCTCTAAGCGAGGCAACTGAACACGCTGCTGGCATGTCAGTTCCGGTGGACATAAAATATGAGGTGGTGAAGGAGGAGATAATCGTACCTCCGGAAGATAAGATTACAGCCGACGAGTTTATAATTTCTGCTGCGACAGGATCTGGATACGATGCCAAGGTGGAAGCCGTTGACGACTCCAATTTAAATCCTTCCTCCGATTTGGAGGACAATGGTGTAACGGATGGAGACAAGGGTGCCCACGACTTCATTCCTGAAAACTCGGATCACTCCGAGGGACAAGACGACGACACCGGAAGCGAGGATTCCGACAGCGACTTTGAACCGGAATTACCAGCGTCAAAGAAAAATATTTCCCCTCGACAATCTGGCCGCAAAAAGGGCAAGTTGGGAAATTGTAAAAGCTCGCAAAGTGTAACCGGTCCCAAGCGGGGCTACGCTTGCCACTTATGCCCCTCGGTCCCCCTGGGTCTCGTTGCCCTGGATGCCCACTACACCACACAGCATCCCGATGAAAAGCGCTTCAGTTGCAGGTTCTGCAAGCGCCACTTTGCCAAGCGGAATCCCTGCATCCGTCACCAGAGAACGCACACGGGGGAGGCCCCCTTCAAATGCGACCTCTGTCCAAAAGGTTACCCGGACCTGTCGGCATTAGTACGCCATAAGAAAATACACGTGACACTCCCGCATAAATGTTCCGAATGCGGCAAGGGCTTTGCCGCCAGGACCCTCCTAACCGCTCACAAAATTGTGCACAAGAAGAAGGCAGTGATCCTATGCAAGGCTTGCGGAAGGACCTTCAGAAGTGTGGCCACCTTCCAGGTGCACAAGGCACGGATCCACAACGGTGCCGCGGAGCACTCCGAACTTGCACCCGACACAGAGCCGTTATCTTCAGAGGTCCTGGAGTCTCTCGGCGTACCTTCGGAGGTTCCGGTGACGGGCGTGCTCAAGTGCCACCTGTGCTGGCAACTTATCCTGGGACGCGGACGTAGATTTGTGGAGGCTCACTTTCGAGAAAAGCACCCGGACCATCCTGGAGGGACCAACAGTTGCTGGTGTGGGAGCAAGTTTAAGAGTTACAGAAACTGCTGCTTCCACGCGCTGCGTCACTCTGAAGCCAACCGAAGTTGGAAGTGTGACCAGTGTCCACAGGCATTTTACACTAATGGGGAACTCAGAACTCACGGGAGCTCACATCTTCCCATGGAGCAGAGGCGGAAATTTGTATGTGAAATTTGTGGACTGGCAGTGACCTCTGCGACCCATTTGACGGCGCATAAAAAGAAGCATGGAGATCTGGAGCGATGGATTTGTGACATTTGTGGAAAGTCTTATGCGGAAAAGAGGGGGCTCCTGCAGCATAATCGGGCGGTTCACCTGAATATAAGGGATCACAAGTGTACAGATTGCGGAAAAGAGTTTTCTGTGAATGCAGATTTGGTGGCCCACATGAGACGCCACACGGGGGACAAGCCGTTCAGTTGTGAGATTTGTGGAAAGGGATTTTCGCGCAAGAATCAGATGAAGAAGCACGTGCAGGGACACGAGAGGTGGGACAAGAGGGAGGGTGGGGAAAGGGAGGACGAGGTGACAACAGGACCGACCAGAAAGGAGAAAAGGAAGGAGACAGCGTCATCGGAGATGGGGGAGGGTGGAGGGCGGGCGGTATCGGCGGAGGAGACCTTGCCAGTGCAAGGGGGAGCGTCAATTGTGACCCCCCCCCCCCCCCGGGGAAGATGTTAAATAAATAAAAAATATTCGGACTTGTGAAAATTAAAATAAATGTAATGCATACTTGCCAATAAATTAAACTGAAGAAAAGAACCAAATGCATTCATCATAAATTTCTTGAATACAGATTTATTTATTTATTTTATTTATTTATTTATAATATTTGCGCTCTGATATAATATTCCCAATGTATAAATCATCTACCTACATCCTTTAAAATCCGTGGCTGTGACTCAAGATGTAACATTATCAATATTTTTAGCATATCAAAAAAGTCTGGCCTTACAAAGTATTTTGAAATCTTCAGTGATTCCCCAATCCACGTTGAGGATTCTTCAAATGTCTGCATTTAGAATGTGA
>CM023200.3:10277083-10495393 GCA_004115045.4 Sinella curviseta | reverse complement strand
ATGCTGTCGGAACTTACATGGTTACGACTCACTTGCACCTCAACAGACAGTACTGATTCCATTTACATTCCAAGAACCACAGAACTTTGAGTGCGTGTCCTGAACCCTTCGGTTTCATGGCAGATGCATTACGTAAAAGCGTCCCTTTCATCAACTTTGAGACTGTGAGCACTCACCAGAGCATATTTATCCAATGTGGTGGACGCAAGAAGGGTGATACAAGTCCGATGACTGGGAACTAACACACAACCAAATGTATTATGAAAAGGATGATGATTTCCCAAGTACATCCAGCAAATTCACAATCGAACGGTACATCAGTACAAGATGATTAGGCCATGCAAAATTTCAGCATGCCAGTCAATAAAATATTATGTTACTTCCCACTAATTATTTGTTGAACGTTACATTATTTGCGGAACATGGAGACTTTTTGTCTTTGTTTACATAGTACTCAACTGCAAAAATTCGACAGAAATTTATAGACATGCATATTTCTTGCACATTCAAGAAATGCATTCGGATGCAATGAACTTTCAGAAAACTACCTGAATAACACACGCGCTGCACTTGAGAACTCCAGACAATAAGTGGCAGGTCTGGATAATGCTTGTGGTCAATAAATGTGTATCATTGAAATTTTCTATTCGCTACTATGTGGGCTACTATCTACACTTGTAATCTTGATTAGGTACACTATGTCGCGGAAGACTAGCCCATAAAATCGTTCTACAATTTGCTGATTCTAAAAGTATTCACTCTGTGGGTGTGAATATTCACATGCACTTATATTAGTTTTGATACTTTACAAGCCGCTTCCAGCAATTCAATCCCAAATGATGCAAATCATTATATATATCAATTACTGTGTTGCCGATATTATTAATGGCCAGACAGGTCATAACGAAACATTCTCTTATTCATAACCACTCCACGAAGTGATTTGAATAATTAAAAAATTACTACAAACTACATTGTTCGTAGCAGCATGAATGCTTATGTTAATGCATGTGATGGAACTAAACTACAGCATACACAACGGCGAAATACGAAATAAATCACTCATTTTGTACAACAGGCCTTGCATATTGATAGCAATTTGACCATATTATCCTGTTGCGAATGACAATTGTCTTCCTTTTTCTGAGTGTAACGATTCCTCATAATTCTCTACTCGACGAATCCAGCATGGATGTAAAGATAAGCCCACAAGTTATATTCCTAGCACTTGTGCAGTGGTAGCCTGTGTTTTTAGAAAATAACCAAAAAGTTTGTGAAATTAGTATTTGCAGTCATAATACGGCAAACTAATTTAATCACGTACTCTTTTATTTATGTACCGTCAATTACCCTGAATTCGTATGGGTGAATATTGGATCCGTTCATTCCAATTCCATTCCAGGCTGGAATTTCCACTTCGACAATGGATACTGCGAATATTGAAGAAGCATATAAATGATGGGCCAGTTCTGCAGCCTCACTATAATAACGATTACATTCTTGATTTTAAAATATTTTGAAGTTTTCATTGCAAAGAAGCCATCCACATGAAAATTTTTCCAGCCAGGTACTAAATTGTCGCCATTTATTGCCAGTCGAATATCCGCTCGGAGATATTTTAATAGGCATGAAATGCATTTAATAATGGTGGCACTAACTCGACACTCTCCTGAAGATTATGTATTTCTAAAAAAATATCTTTCTACTGCGTTTGCAACAAAGATTTGTGCCTATTTTTATGAGGTTTTACAAATTTGAAAGTATTCATCGTTTACAGGAACATGATTGAACTTAATTTCATAACAACAGTAAGCGCAAGATAATTTTGAACGAATAATTCCGAATAGGAACAAACACACCCTTCACTGTAACATATTCAGTGTCTTGAAACTTTCCGTCGTCACGTAATCAGCAGCAGTTCACCTCTAACAATTCACACAATGTTTTTGTTCGCTATTCTCTCCAATGGTACAAAAAAGATCTCTTTCATTCTTGAAATCTTTACCGAGAGTAACAGAACATTATATTGTTACTGATGCTATAGTATTTTTGATTATGGTAGCAACAGGTAAAAAATCACAACATTGCATTGTGGCAACAATGTTATGGGGTTATACATATCACTGCATACCAAAGAAACATTCCTGCCCACCGACCGTCCTGCGTCTTCGTCTCTCATGATGTAATCAGTATCGGCATTATTATCGTATGTATATTTCCCTGAATGCACGCAACATTATAGTTTTGTATGCATCTTCTAAAACAGCATACTTGATACGGCAAGAATATTTTGGTCCAAACTTTTGACACATGAAACATGTTTCAAGCAAACCATCATCCTAATATGTACAGCTTTGTTCCTTGCACGTTCAGTACCAAGATCTTGTCCGCTGCTGAGAAGGGGAAGTATTCTTCAGCTAGGAAAACTGAAACTTGAGTTGATGTTCTTGGTTATGTTATTTCTGCATGCACTGCATGGGTTGAAGTAGCAAAACGAAGAAATTGAAAGTAAAATCCATGAAAATTACATGAGTGGGGAGCATCATGCGTTTTAAAGCAACGAGATTCTGTATGATCATGTCCGCTTCTGCTGTTATTATTTTTCGATGAATTAATGAAGTATACAAATAAAATTTGGAGCATTTGACATTAGATTCGGAATCATCATCATTGATTTTCATATAAGAGAACACATTGCCAAAGTTGACATTTCAACCGTTTCCGAGATAAGTGCAGTTAAACTTGACGTCATTCTCAATCCACCCCGCAATGTAGGACATGAAGAGCACACAGAGCCCATGCTTGAGGTAGAAAGCAAAATCAGCAAAAGAGAGCCCTGCTAACGATCCAGATTGCTCGGTTACACTAACGAAATCTTGACGACGACATGAGCAAATTGTTTCTGCAAACGTTTTAATGCTGGCAGCTTCAGGATAGTAATAAATTGCCGTTGATCGAGACGATCAGCACTGATTTGGTCATTATCGCCGGAAATGAAGCTCGGGTGAAATGCCAGAAAGTTTATTTGGCCAGTTAGCATTATTTAAATTGAAATGAGCTGACTCAAAAATATATTATTCCACTAAATAATTATTGATGAATTTATGTCTCAGTGAGCAGTAACGGTTTCAACGGTACACTGGACATCCAAAATGGGAAGGCGACTACCACCGCCGCCTCCGACTCCATATCCACAACTGACATGAGCGAAGCGGGTATCCGTGCTATGTTCGCCCTCATCTATCACTGGGATTTGAGGGAGGCGTTAAGGAGCCACTACATTGCTGGCGAGATTTACCAGTCTACCAATTGTAAGTATATTTAAATGATAAAAATCAGCGCCCGGAATTTTTAAATACAATGATTATACTGTTTGGTAGTTTTTAAGATCACTTTCCTCATGAATTCTATTTATGGTGTTAGTGCACAAATAGATAAGATTTATTTCAAATTTTAATTCATTATGAGCTACTTTAATTTTTAAAAAATGATTTGTGGAGTGGAACCAAATACAGGCATAAATGAACTACAAGTACGCTAAGATCTTCTGCGCCCATTTAGCTTGTGTACAATTTTTAGGAATTAGTAAATACACACATGTGCTTTAGGTACAAAGGAAATGTACGAAGTTGCTCTTTGCTTGTTCCGAAAAAACGTTTTCTGTAAGCAAGAGCAGAATTTCAAGTTGCCTTCTAAATTCACTTATTTCTTGCATGAGTTTTGTCTGTTGCAGATGCGTGGCGAAAGGGGAGTCAAACGGAGTAAGGGCAAATGCCCAGATGAAAGTTATGATTAGCGGAATGGCCTTGGCCTTGGAATGAATGCGTAGAACGTAGAATGAGCGGACAAAGTAACATCGTTTGAGCGGAGGATACATTTTTATGAAATGGGTGATTCTTATATAACTTGCTTTCAAGCATTTGTAAGCGTTTTAGTTCTTTCTTCGACTTGCTAGTATGTTTCGGATGTCATTTGTTTTGTCATTAAGGGAGTACGATGAACGTGTCCGGATTCAGCGCGACAATGATGCTGAAGATGATATTGTATATGACGATTGAAAAAATGGGTACATATTTAATAAACCGAATAATAGATGCAATTTTGTATTAAAATTTGTTTCATTTGTGTATTGATAACTGAGTTAATAAAATCCTGGAATATTAAAACAAAATTACTGATAATACATACAATTTTATTACTAGACACAAAAACACTGAGTAGCTAGTCTTATCATTACCTTATCGAACGAAGTAATTCAGCAGGAAATGGGAACAACAAACTTGCACATGTATACATGTTTCAACATGTTTCATCGATTAATACATAATGCTCTTAAGCCACGTTGTGTGTAATGAACGAGAATTGTTGCCCATAACGCTTCCAGATTCCCCTGTGACCTTCGACTCCTCAAAACCAATGTACTCCTCATACTACTTACAAAGTAGTGTACACTATTAGCCTGGTCGTTCAAGTTCATTTGCATTTTCATACTCTACGCATATTTAACCAAATTAATTTTCTGCGCTAGTTCACTTTAAAGTTTTCAACTTGCATCATTATTCCATTTAAGTACGCTATAAGCTTATAATTATGTGTCAAGCTGAATTCGCATGTATTGACTGACATGTAAGGAAATTCATGTAATTTTGATGAAAAGTGCAGATGTTGAAAAATATGGGTGGACGAGGATAATTTCAGCATGGTATATATGCGATGAAAATCGTATTGTAAAGCACTCTTTATTTATTGAGCTTAGAGAATTGCACGTCGGGGATTACAAAGTACTTTTTAAATGGTTAATGTTCAGTATTCAGCACTTTGGACTGAGCTCGAACAGCCTTGAAGGCGTTTACGCGCCCATAGCCGAGGAATATGTTTGGATAAACCCTGGGATCTATTGGATTTTCAGTGCTGTTGCAGTAAAATGGATAGTAGTCACTTTTATAAGAAAAGCAGGATCCGTATTTCGGGTGAGGAAGGTAAAAGCTTCATCAAATGTCAAGTCGGGATTCCGAACCTTTAGCAAAGCCACCACGCCAGCCACCACCGGACAGGCCATGGATGTTCCGGACTGATGCCTGTAACTATCATCTCCCCAAATCCAAGCGGAGACTAAAACATTACCAGGAGCCACCATGTCGGGTTTGATACCACCATCCGACGCCCATCCAACGGAACTACCTGCATTTAAATGATCCTTTCCATTCGTGCTTCCGACACCAATCACAAACTTGTTTTCCCCTGGTGCAGTGGTTTTGTTGCAATGCGATCCATCATTTCCAATTCCCCACACTGGAATTATGCCCATTGCGCGCCATCTTAAGATGTCCTCGTTGAAATCATCTACTCCCCTGTCAACAACCCAGGAGTTGCTCACAATTTGCGGAGCCTTGGAGCAGTCCGGATTGGAGCCGTCTGGGAGTGTTGGGCATGCTAATAACTTGATACAATCCAACAAAGCTTCGCGGGACAATCTGTCTCGTTACACGCCTTACAGGTCATCCATTTGGCTCCAGGGGCTACCCCAGTATAATTCCCTACTAGGATGGCCATGGTATGAGTTCCATGTCCGGTAGCAAATGTCGGCTCTGGATCCTGTGCCAGGGCGTCGTACCAGCCGTATTCAACTCCGATAAAGTTGTCTCTGAGCTGTTCGTGTGCGTGGCGCACTCCATCGTCTATGGTCGCTACGACAACTCCTCCCCCTTTTTTCCACCCAGCTCCTCCCATGCCTCCGCTGTCTGGATTTTTGACAGGTGCCATCCGTCATATGCGTTTGGGTCCGCCCGCGTCATTATTTCCGGCCCTTGTACTTGGGCGGATGAAGTCACCTCCGGAATTTTTCCCATGATCTCCTGTTTTATTTTCAATACGTGTGGATCCTGTGCAACAGCATGAACGGTATCTGCGTTTGCGTGTTTGATAAACATTTTGTTACTGTTCCAATACTGCTTGAAATATTTAAACCCATTTGCGCCACTTCGTGCTGACAATAGATGCAGAACACCGGATTGGGAAGTGTCCGCGTGCTCCTTCAATGCGTCAACAATGGCCTGGTTCTGTAGTGGTCGGTTTTTCAGTCGGAGCAAGGATGCTTTTTGCAGGGCAGGCTGGACTCCACCTTCAAAATAGACAACAACGTTGGCTGTCTCCCCGTTCGTTAAACGGGAGTTAAGCACTGGACATACTTTCGACGTTTCGCCTTGTACTTTGGTATTGTGAGAAGAGAGTATGAAAATAATACATATGCCACAGATTACAAACTTGAACATTTTTGCAAAAATATCACTTGCAATTCACTGGTATATAATTGAATTCGTATGCGAAAATATTCAGATGTGCTCAAATAATTGCAGAAATGGCAGTTATAAAGTGGTAGGTTGTCTCGTGACCAATTGGGCTTGTATCTTTTAATTCAATTGTGAACTGCGGCAGTGCAACAATTACGTATATATCGTCAACTGACATGGGAAGGCTCAGATCGAAGACGCCCATTTCGGCTTCTAACTATGCCTATTTTGTAGAGTTTTTTTCGCTCTTTCAGATACAACTTTGCTTTTTCCCGAATGCGCAAAGTGGTTGGCACAGCAGATCGTTTCTACTTGTCAAAATGATCTTCACAGTATATGTCGTTCTTGTAACGCTTCAAAATGACTCTTAGGTAGCCATTGAACGTAAAGCCTGTTACATGCATGTTTTTAAATGTTTTCTTTTTTTAAAGCCTCGATGGCCATTTTAAAAATAATATACGTTTTTACCATTATAAAAAACAGGAAGCAAAATTCAATAAAACACGATATGCGCGAAATTGCTTGCTATAACGGAACCATCGCTTTAATTGACTTTTGTCTACTGTTTTTTTCTAATGGTAAAATCGTATATTATTTTTAAAATGACCATCGAGGCTTTAAAAATGAAAACATTTAAAAACATACATGTAACAGGCTTTACATTTAATTGCTACGTATTAAAGAGTCCTTTTGAAGCATTACAAGAACGATACTGTGAAGATCATTTTGACAACTAAAAACGATCTGCTGTGCCAACCACTTTGCGCATTCGGGAAAAGTTAAAGTTGTATCTGAAAAAAACTCTACAAAATAGGCATAGTTAGAAGCCGAAATGGGCGTCTTCGATCTGAGCCTTCCCTTGTGAGTCATTTCCTTTAATAAACTGTCGATGCCAATTTGCGTCATTGCACTTAATTGTTCTGTCGTCATATCCGCACATTGACGATAACAAGGAACGTTCGGTGTCGCATAATTACTGACTTTGTCTTCCGACACTCCTGCTCTACTTTCCCGGCGATTGCTCCTCTGATCCTTTTCCTTTCTTGAAATTGATTTTCTTTCTTCAAATGATAAATGACTGAAAACTGTTTGGCTGTTTACATGCAAAACTTCTTGAAGTGGTTTTATGAAAAATTTCTACGCCCACAAATACTTGTTCTTACTAATTACATGAAGTATGAAATTTTGAAAAGTGGTTACTTGTTCCCTATACGTTGACAAAGGAGGCTCAATTTTCTTCACTGAGACACCTTGGCCCCAGAATTGGATAGGAGAATGTGATGATAGTGGTATCAGCGTTTTATTGATTAAATTTTAGCGAAAAACGGTTGCGAAATTTATTAACATTTTAAGGAAAGTTACTCTACGAGTCAAAATGAATTCATGCTAGTATCACTTTACAAATATAGAATCATTGTAGACACAAAATTATAGTCTGATATTGTTATTAACAATTAGCAAATAGATAAATTGTCGCCATGTAATATAACAAAATCTTATGGCATACCATGTGCGAAATGGTCAACATTTTCAATGATCCATCCCATGTATCTTGAAATATAGGTGAAGCCAGCTGGGTAATAGTTTGGACAGGAGCCTGAAATGTTCAAACTAAGCTATTACTCCTAAACAACTCTCAATTTACGATTACGGTACATACGCGTACTCACCGCCATCAAATGACACCACACCAACCAAGGACCACACTCCTTGCTTGAAATGCCCTGCTGGGCCTCCACTGTCTCCATGGCAAGGTTCCCCATCCCCATTCAAAGATGCTAGACAAAGAATTCCATCACCTATTTCCTCCGGTATAGGATGTTGTTGCCACATTTCCTTGCAAACCTGGTGATCAATGACTGTTAGATTCACCGCCCTCAGCTCCTTAGAAATGTTTCCCTCGTCCTGCGTCTGTCCCCATCCTGAAACAGTTACTACACCATCCACATCTTCCGAATCAAGGGGCAACGCTATTTCGCTCACGTTTTCATTCACATCAAATGCATAGTCCAAAAACATCAGCGCCAAGTCATTTTGGATTTGAGGTTCAATGAATTCTTCATGCACAACGACGGCAGAAACTCTGCGAGTTTGTTCGTATCCAGATGTATCTCCTAAATTGATGTCACCGGCAACTAGAATAAGACTGCCGAAATCCACATAAAGGAAACAATGCGCTGCTGTGATTGCAAGCTGAATGTCATGTACTGAAATCAGCGACGCTCCGCATACATGTTCTCCCCTGGATTGAATACTTAACTGGAATGGCAGTTCTCCTTGAGAAATACGGCGTCCTCCTGCGATCCTAGTGATAAAACCCGCCTTGGCTGTCCCTGAAATTTGAAAACAAGTAAAGTGTTTTACGCCTGTCAACAAATTTCGGATCGCCAATTGAAAATGGTTCGAAACCAGTACCGCTGTATGCAGTGATGGCTGCGTTTGGACCGACGCACAATAGAGACAATACAATGATGATTGCCTTGAAATTTATGTCAGTTGCCCACATTGTTGCTGGAATAAGTTTTTTACTCGTTTCGGAGAGTTAAAATTTTCTGAATTAACTTCTGAGTGGTTTGATGTGTATGGTTTGAAATGGACTTGGTTTCTGTGACGAATGAATGTAAACATATGCGAATTTATAAATGAAAATCTGCGTGTATACTCAATTGTGCCCTGCCAAATACGATTTTTTGTGTATTTTGGAGTAAAAGCAGCTGCTGGAATATTTTTTATATGCGCTAACATTTCAACCTTGTATGTATTTACATCAACATAGGCAGTTATTTTTATTCGACAAGTCAACACCAACAAGTGTTTTATTGGTGCACAAAATATGTTTTTGAACTTTACGAGACCATCAATCAACTCATGCGCGCGTTGAGCACAGCGGATTGCTGTGACAAGTTTTCATTTTTGTTCATTTTTTTATTTCGTTCTTATTACATTCCTTCATGCAAAATTGATTAAACACTTGTTTTTGTACTATTATAAATTATGGCACAAAGAAGAGCGATTTCATTCATATGATTGTAGAGGAATATTATTTTGTTTTGTCATTCTTCGGCTTGCTAGGACGTCAATACGAAGATTTTAGTAAAAAATATATATTTTTTTTGTTCTGAGATATACAAAGTGTTGTTGTTGGATTGTTATTGGTACACGTCGAATAAGTGACGATCTGGGAGAACTAGCGCAACTTTTATTGGACGAATGAATAAATGTGCGCCTTTTGTAAGGTGAATATGATATGGAATGTATTTTTTCCGCTAAGATTGCAGATAATTTTTGTTTCGGTAGGACTTGTGTACTGACGTAATAGATGCCACGTACATATATGAAAACTAGCCATTAAAATCAGTGAAAGAATTCCTTCGGGCTAATTAACAATTAAGTACTCCTGAAAACATGAAATGTGTACTTTACATATACACCTAATGATTTGATGCAGAACATGACACGCATTTTGTTCAGTCTGATATTCCGTTTGCGTTATTTTTATTGAAAACATGGAGCAATTGAATAAAATTGGGAGCACTAATACTTTTAATTTTGACTACTGGGGCAAACTGTTACATGATAGAGAATGACCCACATCATCGTGGTCACTATCTTGACAGCGACAACAAATACCACCTGGACTGGAAAGTGAATTGGACACCAAACACTATAAATTTCAACGTCATTGCAGAGACAACAGGCTACATAAAATTTGGACTTGCAAGAAATTCAAGTGCAGCAGCCACGGCTAAATTGGTTGTGGGTGGGGTACGATCAAGCGGTGAGGTTTACTTTTTACATGGAAATGAAAGCAGTAAAATATTTCATTCTCAGGAGCACATTGCGAGAGCAGGAAATTATGCACTTCATACTGCCAAAGAAAGCAAAACTCATACTCAAATCAGTTTCTCAAGACCACTCCACATTTGTGAATCTACAGACTACCCTATGGCTGACGACAAGGTGACAGTGATTTGGGAATACGGGTCCTCCGACGAGCTGGTCTCTAGTGGCTCCAGGAAACATGGAACGTTTGAAATATATCTCCTAGACCCCGAGTATTCTCCAGACATACAAAGGAATTCTGAATCAATGAAGCTCACACTGTTGCTATCGCTGATAATAGTAATGTCATTCGCGTTTGGAGCATCTCCAGAAGAATTAAGTTAGCCGCCAATGAGATATCTTACACATGATCAATTCACAAAGGCTCTAGATTGAACCGGAATCATCACATTGTTGGCATCGACATTCACTTTCTCAATGATGAAAGCCGCACAAGTACTCACCATATGCTAGTATACAAGTGCAACGTGCCAGGAGGTGGAGACCCCAACAAGTTATTTGGGCCATTTGATGGCAGTCAAGTGGACAAATGTTACATGCCACAACGACCAGGTAATGGAACAATTCCGATTCATCTTTACAATGAAAGGGTAGCACCGTGGCCGTCTGGGGGAAGAGCCTTCTTTACACCTCCTCACGTAGGAATCCCGTTTGCAGAACAGCCAAATGAATACTACATGCTGCCGGTGCATTCCGAAAATACCGGAAACTCTAGTTTTGCATTCGTTCACCTGAGCGTCGACATTTTCTACACTGGTCAGCTTCGATCCAACGAGGTTTCCGTATTAGTATCTGGACATGAGAACCCTGCACTGCCTCCGTCAATACTACTTCCACCGGGAACAAAGTCAGAAAAGATTTACCAGCACTGTCCTGGTGAGTGCACAAATAGGATATTTCCAGAAGAGGGAATTAAGATATATGCCGCTGTATTTCATAGTCACTTATCCGGTCGGATACTTCGACTGCGCCATTTTAGTAGGGACGGGATACTGGAGATGCCACCGGTGTTGGATGAGGAAAATTACAATTACAATTTCCAGCAGGTGCGACATTTGAAAGAAGAGGTATTTGTCCTTCCTGGTGACAAGTTAACAATAGGTAATATTGACCGCTTTGCCATTTCTAAGAGAATGTGAAAATTTATTTGTAATGATTACCTCTTAACTGTATTTTAGAATGCGAGTATGATAACACGTGGACTAACGGAAGTATCGTTGGAGGCTATTCTACACGCCAGGAAATGTGCATTGCAATATTTTTCTACTATAACCGGGTAAAGGAATTCAGCACGTGCCGAAGTGAGATAATCTGTCCCGAATATCGGGAAAAGTTTCTGGGAGTATACAATGTAAGTTGGAACCAGGATCTTCTAGACTGGGTAGCAGATACGCCATCTCATTTAGCCGGAAAAACCATGACTGACATCAGTGATAGCCATGTTGACTGGACCAAGAAAAACGAGATGAGCTGCGCAAGTACCATGAGTACCACCCACATGTCAGCAAATGCTCGAAAAACTGGGCTTTCTGGGATCTGAGGTTTTTTATGAAGCGCTTGTATTATTTTTGTCGCTTCTGAATGGCAAGAAAGTCTAAATAATATAATGTTATCTGCTGAGATATATATCTAAATTAAAATGCTTGCGACTCGTCATAATACATTTATGATGGTCACTATCTAACTGTTGTCTTGGGCGGACGTGTGACTGCAGCAGCCCTACCGGCAATAATTGGCCACTTGGTTTACATTGCGAAGGCCAGACATACATACTTGGTGACCTCGTGTGGTTGAACGGACGGTTTGCTTTGTTTGAATGGAGTCATTATAATTCTAACTTGAAGTTAAAGTCCCACACGAGTTTACGAAATTACACGTATCTCGTTTTCAACTTTACCGTAAGCAATGAAAGCACGGTAATCTCAACAGAGTATGTAAACTAGTAAGGTGTAAACCCTTAATACATAACTACCGGAAGTGCGATGCATGCCCAATTCACAACCAAAATACGCATTTGACCAATTTTAATATGTTTTATAAGCTCAAATTGAACCTCATATTGAATTTGGACAATAAAATTTTTCGAGGTCGGATCCTTCCGGGATCCACCCTGACGACAGGGGAGTGATTTGACAAATTGTGCTTTGGCAAAAAATGATCGTCTTGAACTTCTCTGTTCATTTCTACAATAAAAAATTTTGACGGCTTTGTCACCCCTACTACCCCAAAGACGCCGACCCCCCTACTTCCGGTCAATGGCGAGCTACATGGATGAAAAGCAATAGGGAAGATGCTCATGGGCCAAGGTCTATGTGTTCCAAATTTGAGCCAAATCGGTCAACGTGGATGGAAGTTAGAGTGGATACGGCAGACAGACAGACAGACAGACAGACAGATCAATCGCTATAACTACCTTTCAAGCATTTCATGCTTCCGGTAGTTAATAAAATGATGCGTTTTTAACAAACCATTCATTTTTAAAGTTTGTGAAGCAATAGGAATATATACTTTCTCGGCTTGAAATTGCAAAATACAATTTCATAACGTTATTTGATATGAAAAGTTCATTACTGCCATATACGCAATAACCATGTCAATCTGTATTCTAGATACACCGCCGTCCTGCCATATAATTTACATCTTGAATTGGTTCCAAACATTTTCGTTGATGTTGGTGACCTAGAAATCGATCTTGTCCATTGTCAGGGTCACGATCTTATGTGTATCATCCCCGTTAAAATCATGAACGAGTCAGTTACGGGTTTTGAATAGCCACATTTTCATTCTAGTTCTGACATGCTGGGACATTTTAAAATTGTGTAGGAAGCATACGCAACATGTACCAGGTAATTTAATAAGCAGTTGCAGTGATTTGTAACGTATGGGTAAAAAACAAAATTTCAAACGTCCAAGTTTTGTGCGTTACTAAGGAACACCTACATCCTGCACAATAAATAATTAAGTAATACCTGCACAAACCGTAATCATGCGACTGCGAAAAACTGCGATGCATATTAAGCTCGTTTCTTCACCTTCGACCATTATTTTAACAACTACATACTTCCAATCACGATATTTGATATTGCCCACTTTCACCAGCCGGTAGCAAAGACTACAGCCTAATGCAGTCCCTGCTAAGTGATTGAGCGAAGCTCTTACTTCACAGTATTACATCAGTACCTACATTTACAAATAACTTAGGCTGGAAGTTGTATTTGAGCTGATCATTTACTCGGATAAAGTACTTTGAGTACCTCCCGCCATTGATGCCATGAAGTTTCTTCGACGCGTTGTGACATTGTCAGCAACTGATGAGCACTGATTTAAATTAAATTCAAGATACAAACAATTTCAGAACATTTTTGGACTATTAATATCAAGGTTTCCTTGAGATTGAGTAAATGTGGCAAATACCGGTATGATGTTCATGGCTCGCCATCTCAGTATGTCCTCATTATAGCCGGTTTCGTCTCTGTCAGACATCCACGAGTTATTGATGACATGAGGCGCCTTAGAGCAATCCGCGTTGGAGCCATCCTGAAGTGTCGGACAAGTCATCCATTGCATGCAATCAAGCAGAGCCTCACCAGGGCAGCCACCATCGCAGGCTAAACAGGCCATCCATTTCACCCCAGGAGCTACTCCCACGCCATGACTGCCAGCCAACGTTCCAAGGACATGTGTACCATGTCCGTTAGTGTCGTAGGGTTCTGTTTTGTTGAACAAGGCGTCCTTCCAACCGTAATCAGTGCCAACAAATCTATCTCGGAAAGCTTCGTGAGTGTGACGTACTCCAGTATCAATTATACCAACCGTGACACCTTCCCCTTGGCTTCCCAATTCCTTCCAAGCTTCAGGTGCTTGTATTCTCAATATATTCCATCCAATATCTTCTCCGTTCAGAGTATCCGTGTATTCCCCCTCAGATGATGTCGTGGTTGGGATTCGCAAAATTGGTTCCTTAACGATTCGTGATACTTCAGGATCTTGGGCGACTTGTTCCGCCACTTCTGCGCTTGCCGACTTGATAAACATTTTGTTACTGGCCCAGTAGCGCTTGAAGTACTGAAATCCGTCATTGCTTCCACTTCTTCTTGATAACATGTGAATCACGCCTATAAGCAAAAATGACCATAAAACAGGGTAGTCCAGGTTTTCGGTTAGTTAGCAATTCGGTGCGAACATAGTGAGCTTAAATTTACCTCCTTGTGAACTCTCGGCATTTGCTTCCAAAGACTCCTTAATTGCGGTGTTCCTTTCTTCCCGATTCGCATGACGCCTCATTGTGGCACTTTCAAGAGTGGATGCAATGCCCCTTTTGAATGAGATAATGACGTTCACACGTTCTCCATTCTTCATTTGCTTAAGCAGTTCCGGCTCAATTTTTGAATCACCAGCGTTGACCAGATTATTTGAGATCAGATGATTGGAGGATACAAAAAGAGCGGTGTAATACACTAGTCGAAACATGATTACATGCCCCACAGATATTCGTGCTGCAAATATTTTACTGAAACACTGCTCTCTATTTTATTTTGCCGTGTCTTCAGAAGTGAGAAGACTGTTGGCAGTAAAGCTGAGAGTGATGTCGCATTTTGTAGTCGCTTTACGCTGGTATGTATACGCCAATTAGCACGCCATCGGCATTTTATTCTGACATAGTTACAAATAATGATTAACACGTTTAATTGGTCTCCGATTGCACAATGTAATCCTGAAGTATGTATCGTATAATAGGCCATTACGCAGACGAAATAGTCTAGTAAACCATTCCGTGTTGACTGAGTACAAACATCATCGACGTGGAATCGTTCGTATAGTTCGGATTAGTGATATGTGATCAATACACACCTAATAATGTACTGTGTAGGATTTTGTTGACTTCTGACGTTTTAACCGGATGAAGACATCATTATCTGAGTAGATATTGCAATGACAATGTGTTATAGGAAGGGTCGCTGCAGTTGAAGCTTTATCAACGTGGATGTGACAATTGTCATATTTTATCTCCTGTGCATTTTTCTCTCGGCACCATTTACTTTGTAGGATTCGGAAAATATATTTTACACAATTATTTGGGAATGTCGATTTACTGGTAATATTCAGTTTGATGAATAAAAACGCAAATTTCTATTGCTTTTATTGACACCAAGAGCTGCGCCCTGTCGGCAGTGTTTGCCATGTTTTTGTAATTTATAAAATCGACTGTAAGAATATGCGTTAACTATACTGCGAAAAATTTGTGGCAGTAGATATTCATGAATCCACTCCATATTGATGGATTTACCATGTTTCCCAATTTATTAATATTTCTTGGTGGCGTGGTTTTAAGTTTTTAAATGAGTTTGCAAAGTACATATTTTGTTAACTCTGACTCTTGCAACTAGTTATTGTTAAATTATAATTTGATTAAATTTACAAATAATTGTCAGTCTTATGAACCACAACCAATTACAATTAGAACTGTAAGCCGGATAACAACACATTTGAGAAACCATTTTGTTGCTCCCGTTGAGTTTAGTGCCTCTATAAAATATTATTTTGCATGCTACAGATCCATCGTCGCAAATTGTAATATGAAGCACGAAATATCTAAATTTGCTAAGCCAAGATGCGCGGCAGACATGTATACTTTGAAATAGTTTCCAATGGCAAAACTTTTTCCCGACCCATTTCCCATATGGCCGGTGGTTGTATTGCTGGTTTTGCTCACTATCTGGTTCTTTGAAGGCACAAGAATTAGTTTTGTGATAATTTACTAAGGAAATGCACATGTGTTTGTGAAACGTCTATTCTGATCACGATTTTAACTCACATTTCAAATTTTCTCTGCCCCGTCCGCGTGTTGGCGCCTGATTTTAAATGCCTGCTACGTCGTACATAAGTTGTATTCTATTAAAGCTAAGGTGCGGATCCATACTTATGGACAACAAATGGTTCCATGAATAGCTGACACGGTTGGGTTAAATCACATGACAGCAACTGCATTTCATTACGCCACAATAAATAAAATGTAATACGTCATATCATTTAATAAATCATAGCACCATTCCCATTTGTTTTTAAACGAAAATGTAAAGAAATCATTTGGATTGGCAAACCTAATTTTAAATACGACTCTAATCACAAAATTAAAATGGTTTTTATATCAATTTGATATTATCAGATAGCATATTGCGGATCAGATAGCGGATTGCTGCTGCTGCTGCTGTGAAGAGGTTGTGTGTCTTTGCTGCTTGCTATTTTTTAATTAATTAATTAATATCAGTGTTTTCATAGTGTAAATAACTGTTAATAATTGACAAAGCATAATGATAGCGTGGTAAAACTTTTTTAACACGAATTTCATTGCTTTTTGACATGTCAGCAGTGTTTTTTCTCAGCTGACTTACATTTTCTTGTTTATTTTCCTCTTAAAAGAAAAATGATGACCTTCCTTACAGTCAATTACATGCTACGGATTATGCTGAGAAAGAAGAAAGTGCAGTGATTAACAGTGAGTCATCAACGACTAATACCTGGACTACTGTTTCTCAAAAAAAGAAGAAAGCTAAGAGTCCACACATAACTGGGTCGTCGGAAAGTGGATCGATCAAATCATCACAAGTTGTTCCTGTCAAACTTTTCGTGACAAGATGTCAACCAGGTACAACGACGGATGATTTGAAAAATTGTCTTGTCAATGAACGACAGTGGAAAGTACTGGGCGTGGACTCCATTAAACCCAAATATTACACATATTCTTCATTCAAGGTAGTAATTGACGCTGGTGAAAATCAGAGATCAGAATTTCTGAAACCTGAAAACTGGCCACGAGGTGTTTGGGTGAGATATTTCTATCCAACTAGAAAATCCTCCAATAATGCGAGCAGTGCGGCCACAGGGCAGGAAAGAAAGATAAACACGACATGAAGGTACTTTCTTGGAACTGTCAGGGTTTCAAATCGAATGGGCTATGGTTACAGCCTTTTATGAATGATTATGATGTGATTCTGTTGCAAGAAACGTGGCTGGATGACCACGAAATTACAGAGATTATGAAACTAAGTGACAAATTTGATGTTATACACAAATCAGGGATGCCGGCGCATAAAATAATTTTGAAGGGTAGGCCATACGGTGGTATTTCTATCCTGTACCAAAATTATATGCATAACAATATTTCAAAACTTAATTACAATGACACACGCCTGCAGGGCATTATTTATAAATCCAGTGACGAGGATGTTCTAATCCTAAATACATACTTCCCAGTGAACGTGCGTGAAAATGATAATTTGATTTCGGAATATATATCGAAAATTGAGGCAATTGTTCATGAACACAATGGACCAGTGATTGTAGCAGGGGACTTTAACTTGTCTCCTTCTCACACTAAATTTAAAGAGTTGACTGATATGTGCAAAGATTGTGATCTGACAGTTTTAGACGTAGGAAGTCTTCCTACTTCATCCTTCACGTTTTGCAGTAAGGGAATGGGGAACTGTAGCTGGTTAGATCATATCATTATATCTAACTCATTGCAGCGTTATCTTCAGGATGAGGCATGCAAGATAATCACCGATGCTAGCCCCAGTGATCACCTCCCTGTCTGTCTTGCAACTAACCTAAACGGAGCATTTCGCAAAATGCCAACGGCGGCCAATGGCATTGATAAGAAAAAAATAAATTGGAAAGCAATACCATCCTCTCTCAGAGCTAGATATTCACAGTTAACGAATGAATATTTATTTAATTTGAATGCTAATTTATGTGAAGTTCCAGGCTGTTCTGGTAATCACCATTCGGAAAGGATAGATCACCAGCTCAAAGGGCTAATAAATCTGCTGATGAAAAGTGAGCAAGCAATTACTGCATCCCACTCAAAAAATGTTCGTAAGAACAGCAAGAAGTTTATTCCGGGATGGAATACACAAGTAAAACAATATTATGATGACTATCGACGTGCATTTATTTTGTGGATTTCAACTGGGAGGACGGATAACGGTCTTCACGAATGCGTTAAAGTGTCCAGGTCAAAATTCAAGAAAGAATTGAAAAAATGTAGACAGCGACGGGAACAATTTTTGCGAGACAAACTTGCGTTGCAGTACAAAGGAAAGGATTTCTGCAAATTCTGGAAAACTGTAAAAAGTGACGACAGTACGAAATCAAAGTTAGCCGAGGAAGTTGAGGGTGAGTGTGGTGAAGTTGCTATAAGCGAAATGTGGTCAAATCATTACCGGTCTATTTTTAATAGTAACGGTGATGAATCATGTAAAGATTCTGTCACTCAATTCCTAAGTGGAAAAACCAATCATCATGTAAATGGTGTCTCTAGTGAACTTGTTGCTGAAATTATCACCTCATTGAAGTGTGGTAAGGCTGTTGGGGCTGAAGGACTCTCTGCAGAAAGCTACAAATTTGCTAGCAATGTGATAAGTGAAGTTATTGCAAACATATTTAATTCTTGTATGTGCCATGCATTCCTTCCAAAGGATGTTATGAGTGTCTATATTGTGCCCATAGTTAAGAAAAACGGTCTAAACTGTAAAATAGCCAACAACTACCGCCCAATAGCAATTGCCAGCTCAATCTCAAAAATATTTGAGAAGCTTATGCTTCATATACACGCTTCTCGACTTGCAACGCAAGCAACGCAGTTTGGCTATAAGAGAAAGGTTGGAACGGAAATGGCAATATTTGCTTTAAAAAGCATCTCTCACCATTACATGCGGAATAACACACCTGTGTATATATGTTATTTAGACGCCACTAAAGCATTTGATATGGTTAACCACTGGACATTACTAAGGAAACTAATTGATCGTGGTATCGACTATCATACAGTGAAGTTGCTTCATTTCTGGTTCCAAAATCAAATGTTCATGGTAAGGTGGGGTCGAACAATATCGTCAAGTTTTCCGGTTCGAAACAGCTGCCGTCAAGGTGGTGTTTTAAGCAGTTTCTTTTTTGCAGTGTATATGGATGCACTGTGTAACAAGTTGACAGATTCAGATCTTGGATGCAGGATCGGAAACAAAACGATCAATCATCCGTGTTTTGCCGACGACGTATGTATAATGGCTACAACTATATATGCTTTAAATAAACTGCTCGCGATATGCGAGGATTATGCTAATGTGCATAATATTAGTTTCAATGCCTCTAAGACTGTGTGCCAAGCATTTATCCCAAAAGACTTTGATTCGGTTACTCCAAAAATCCTGCTATCTGGTCGTGAACTTCAATGGTCAGATTCTGTAAGATATTTGGGGTATGATGTGAGCTGCTGGAATAGGGATACTGATGAACTTTTGAGGAGGCGAAGGGAATTGTATGTCCGGGCTAATCTTGTTAAATCAAAATTTTCCAATTGTAGTAGAGATATAAAAATGTATATATTCAATACATATTTCAGCAATATATATTGTAACAGTGTATGGGTACCGAATAATGAAACATATCTCAATAAAGTTCGTGTGGCATATAACGACTCATGTAGATTCATTTTTAACTATTCCAGAAGGTATAGTGCCAGTAAAATGTTCGCGGAAATTGGTCTCAATGATTTCTTAGCCATGAGAAGGCGAGCAGCATATTCTTTATTAATGAGAGTAAGTCAAAGTGACAACAGTGTCATAGCTGCAATATATTTCTCGCGAGCCTTTACTGGTTCTTCAATTTTGAAGATGTGGAGCGAACTTTTATTTGGTAACCCGGAAAGCAGCGAACAATTGCTCTCTGTAACAAACCAAAATTAATTAATGTTAATTTGTATTATATATGACGACTGGAGCTGGGTGAATGCGGTAGGAGCCTAACTCCTACTGGGCAAGGTTTTTTTCCCTAAAAATCTTTTCTTCTTGCCAATAGCAATTTTCCCCCTTCAGGGGTTTTTAATGGTTTTTTTTCCTCTGCCCACAGCTCCTGCGAAATGTAATGTAATGTGCAATGTACAATGATTTTATGTATCTTAACTTATCTCTCTATATATATGGATGTCTATGCTTGTCATATTAAGACTTCTGTGCTAAATAAATACAATTACAATTACAATAAAATATACAATGTTTCATTAGATAATTAAGTAATATCGACGCAATAACAATAAAATCTCTAGGCCATCTACACTATTTCCTTCCGTGACACAAAATTAAACAATACATTAGTTTAATAGAATCTTACATCAACATGCAACATGTGGATATTTGCCAAAGCATAACACAGACACAAAACCTGTACGATTTAGGTAGGCACTAGTCAACATTGGATTCTTTCTAAACATATTTCTAAAACTTGTTTGCAGTATTATTTTTCTGGAAATAATTTCTTGTTGCATACTTATTTTGCAAATTTTTTCAGGGAAGATATATTATTGAACATTAAGGAAATATCAACCAACGGCATAGTTTATATAGTCGGATTTAAAGCATCCATTTATTATATTATTTGTTGGTTCTAATAATTATGTACATTCATTTATCATTTTCATGGTTCATTTTGATTGACTTGCTAATTACATTGTAGAAAATACATCAAAATTTAACACGTTTTGTCAATGGTGTTACATTGGAGCCTTTGCAATGCCGTCACTTTACAAGAAATTCTCTTGATGCCGTAGATTTACCTACGTTCTTACAGGAATTTCTCCGTGCACGCAGTTCTTTCCGCCCGGTCACACTTGTCGCCTCTTATAATGACAAATGTGAAGAATTATTCACGAGAGATTAGAATTCCTTTTATCATGATGTGAAGGATATGAACCAAGTAATGAATGAAGCGGATGCAGAAGAAATGGTAGTGGCAAAGGTCGCCCACCAGAACGCATGAAAAGAGAGGGAAATTAATTTTTTTGAAAACAACTCCTACAACCTACAATGATGCGGAGAAGTGCGGAGACGGGAAATTGCCGAGAAATCGCTACTTAACCCAAACAATGTCAAGGGACACGCAAGAAGCATTTTTTTATATCTTGCTTGGGTACGAAAAGGGCTGAAGCGGACCTTTGCACCGAGAAGTCTCCAACAAGGGACATATTTACATCCATCCCATAGTGGAATGAATCATAGTAATCACTACCGTTGAAAGAAGACGGACAGTCACTTAAACCAGTGTTACTTTAGTGCTCCGACTCAACAAAATGTACACGAAGAATATTATTTATCAACGTCCATGTGTCAATTTTTACATGTGATCATATTATTTATGTACATTACATTATGTACATTTTTACACTCAATAGTTAGTCCTACATCAATTCGGAAGAAGATGCCCATGATTCCAAGACCTTTCCAAAAGGAAGGACAGGAGGACATACTGAATAATTTTATTGGTATTATCGCCCTTGGCAAAGCGTAGGGCTAGTGCGTTACACAAGGAAATGGGAATTATTCCCAATGACTATCAAACCCGCCAACATTTACTTTGTCTTGACATTGCATCACACTTTCAAAATTCAATGTGAAACAATTGTCAGCGGGTGACTACACTTTGCTAAAGGAAACGGAATTATATGCCAATAATGAGTCTTTTAAAAATTAACGACTCTTACGGCTATTTGGTATCGTGTGACTTTATCTATACGAATGAGACAAAAATGATCAGCGAGGATTATCCGATTTTTGTGCAGCGACGCCTAAATAAAAACCACATTGAGTTGACCCACCAGGAAGACGTCAACACAGCATGCCAGTCTAATCATTTCAGTCCGTGTGGTAATCTCCAGATTTTGCTAGAGCAAAATGATAAAAAGAAGGCTCTATTCCACCCCAATATGATTGACTGGTACATTGATCACAAACCAATGCTGAATCGCATGCACTATATCATCAAGTTCAGAAAGGATGCATTTCTCAAAACAAACATTGAGAAGAACTTCGAGAAATACCTATACACACTTACGTATATATATAAATTTGTGAATTAAAATGCTTGTGACTCGTCATAATACATTCATGATGGTCACTGTTTAATTATTGTCTGGAGCGAACGTGTGGCTGCAATAGTAGCCCTGCCAGCAATAATTGGCAACTTGGTTTACATTGCGATAGCCACACCGACGTATGAACAGAAACACATTGTAAAAAATGATTAATATAATGAACGAAAATAAATTCGACTGTAATAAAATTTAAAATATTAAGAACGCCTGTTAAAAAATGAACAATTACTTACTCCAGAGGTTAAAGGAGTGATTGGAATTTGAATTCCACATTTGCATGAAACGCATGAGGTAAAAGTAAATACCCATTCAAATTCAAAGAAATTCATAGCTAACATGACAGTGTCCAGCGTTTTCATTGATTAAAGAAAGCACGGAATACGACAAGCAACTTGTCAGTGCTCAGCACTAGGAAAATGACATTTCAATGAGCACGATCCCCAAGTTAGCAATCCAAAACTACTTGGAATGTTTTAATAATGTCTTCCACAACCATGCCAACTACCTGGCAGACTCGACTTGGTGACCTGGTGTGGTTTTACAGAGGGTTTTCACAAACCTTGAAGTTATAGTCTCACATGAGTTTAGGAAATTACACATATCGCTTTCAAGTTTAGCATAGGCGATGAACGAACATGGCGTCATGATGTTTTATGACTCATAACTATTTAGGCGATGATTTGTCACGAAGTGATTGAAGAGCTGGGCAATAACAGCAAGCCATGTGGAAGTAAAAGCTGACCGAACTAATTCAAGGATAACAGTTTAACAAAAGAGATAATTTGTTTAGTTTTTGGTGTTTGAAATGTTTGTAGTTCTCTTTCTTGTCGCATCTGAATTGGATGAAAGTCTACATTATATAATGGTGCATGTCTAAATACAGGCTAGAATTAAATTGCCTGTGACTCGTCAAAATACATTAATGATGGTCACTACTAGATTCTTGTCTGCTGTGAAAGTGTGGCTGCAAGTTAGCAACATACAACTACGTGGAGTGTTTCCATAATGAAATTGTGTGCGGTACTAACGAACAGCTGCTACCCGCACAATAAATTATTAAGTACTACATGCACAAACCATCATGAGACCGCGAAATAGTGCGGCGCATATTAAGCTCGTTTCGTCACCCTCGACCATTATTTTAATCAACATATATTTCCAATCACGGTATTTTATATTGCCCACTTTCTCCAACCGGTACTAAGGATTCCAGCCTAATGCTGTCCCTGCAAGTGATTGATCGAATATATTACTTCATACTTTACATTAGTACCTACATTTACAAATAACGTAGGCTGGAAGTTGTATTTGGGTTGATCATTTACTGGGTAAAAGTATTTCGAGCCTCCCGCCATTGACTCCATGAAAATTTTGCGACGCGTTTTGCCGTTGCCAACAACTGATGAGAACTGATCTAAGTTAAATTCAAGATACAAAAAATTTAATAATTTTTTTTGGAAGATTAATTACACCGTTTCTTTGAGATTGCGGTAATGATTCATTCAACACATACATTGTTTCATGGTGCCCATATTAATAAATGAAGAACAAGAAGACATCGGCAGGGACGGAATTCATCCGTAGGTTTCTACTGCGCGTCCAGTGCTATAAACAATGTTGCATTAATTAACAATTTGGTTCATACTATCCACATTTATTTTAAAAATTCATTCTTAATTTTGATGGTAACGACAAGATTTATACTACGATGTAGTCAGCAACTTTTCACTGCTTCCGTACCTATACATAATACTTACTGCATCGACAGTAGGATCCAACATGGTCCACCAAACGCTCCTCCAAATTACAATTTTCGGCAAATTTAAAAAAAAATAACACTTCAGCAGTAATGTTAACGAACCAATAACACACACATTTCGTCCTACAGATATTCGTATTTTTATATTTACAATTACTGCAAGCGGGGAGGGAACAGATCCGCGCTACTCAGCGTATCGGAACTGACTGAGGAATCCGACTCTAAGCATCATCAATAAACGAAATTGCTCTCGTTATCCAGACAAAAATAGAATCTCACACAATATTTGAAATGAACATTTAAATTGCCAGAACCCAAGAAATAAAAAGTTTACGGGCACACATCCAGTTTTTCTGTGAAATGCACTCTTGTCATTAATAGTGTTGCTACCCATGTAAATGTTTTCATCCAAATGGAAGTCATGATTCATAAGCAAAAATACATTTTTGCTTACTACATGCCTTTTTCTCATCCTTGTGAAATCAAACGCCACCCGTTCTCTTTGCTTTGAAAAAGCTATTCAGATGATGGCTCGTTTGTCTGTTCTTTGTAGGTTTTACTTTCAAAGCATTGGTGGCGTAAACGTATATCAGATTCGTGATAATGGAAATGATTTCCTGCGTTTTTCAAGAATAATATACATTCAACTTTCTTAGAATACGGCTGCCACTCATCTCTTCTTGTACCCTTTTTAGTATATGATGTGAATGTGTGAAGGATTTCTGTCTTAGCAAAAGCGGCCGGCGTGTGCCGATTTCGTTTTTACTTTGCACTTATATAAACTTAATACCTATTCCATTTTATTTGTACCGAGTTTCGACATCTGGCTCATTTTATTTCTATCGGAATTGAACGGGAAGATTGAAAGCAATTCTGAAAATGTTTGTTGTTTGAACATTGGTCTATTGTTATCATGGGATTTACTGAAACAGTAAAAGCAAATGGAGATGACATCAGCTTTGCATAAATGAAACGAGTGTTTCCCTACAAAATTCTTGTCAGGATAAAATTTAGAACGCATTTTGATTCGGATATTGAATTGAGTGCTCGTTTGAATGATAGTGACTGGCATGCCGATAATGTGCTCCCGTTAATGCCTATGGCTGAATTATTTGTAATTCCAAAATGACAAGATGCGTTCCAGACTTCTGTGCAAAATGAACTAATGATTCATGGGGTTGTGTATATATGCGAATTGTTTCGATTTTATTTAATTTCGGGTCATAATCATGATAATATGCTGCTAATGATTGCTATGCTCTTGTTGTTTGGCAGAAAAATGTCTCCCCAAATCACGCCTTTGCAAAACACAAGTAGAACTGTTTATGGATTACGAAATTTGACTTGTATGAATTCCATCAGATTTATTTACATGCTGAAGAAAATAGAACCAGTTTATTTCGTTTCATGTTTCACTTTCTTATGAAACACCGAGTTTTTTACGTAATCATCATCGGTTGAAGTGATAGTGATACAAGCCAACGAATCGATTGTTATTACTCAGCAGCAATGCTACATATTGCATACACCATTGTAACTGAACAAACGCATGGCATGATTGATGAAGGATTTTACAATGATCCGATAACGTGTTTTTGTATACAGATTTTATTTAAATTTTTCATATAAATGTATTAATGAATGCGGTATTTCGTAAAATAATATTTACCGTGTGACTCACCAGTAATCAGCTTTGCGGTTTCGAAATTCACAATTAAATCATGTTAACTTTTTATTTGTATTTTTATTAACATTTACAATTTGACAAAATACAATTTTTATATCCATAAAGTACACAAAATACTTAACATACCTAGGTATACGTATTATTGAAAAAAATTATTTTGCACATTTGTTGAAATAATTGCAGTATGTTCCCATATCATACATAAAAACCTTAAACATTTACTTTACTACATATATCTAGTGGCCACTCTTTCGGATTTCGGAGCAGATATGCACGAAAGAGGAAAACATTTTTAATAAAGTTTCTTGGAATATTTTTTTTGTTAAAGTTGTTGGTCTTAAGGTACGTGTACCTTGTGATTCAGCAAAAGTCATTATATTAAATTTAAAAAACACCAGTCAACGGTGTAGTGTATACAAGTAGATTTAAAGCATACCTTTAATTTGTGTATTCCCTGATTCTATTACTAATACGAGTCCGTGTAATACTTACAAAGCTTCGTGTCGAATGTTGTACTACTTACATTGTTGAGGGATTAATTCTTCCAATTTATATAGTAGCATTTATTATTTTACACTGATTTTACACTATCGTTTCCATTTGCTGCAAATGTTATGTAGCAGAAACTCCTGCGGCATCCTTACAAAATCAGCTTTCATCATATTCATTTCGGCATGGAAATGTATCAACGTTTTTTTTAAATACTAGAGCAATATTAGAGATCCTCGAGAAATCATTATCAACGTCAGTAATGTGCAGCTCATATTTATGTAACTTTCTCCAATCAATTCACTTGTTATATCTGGATGACTCTACAACCCTATGATCATATCCATCACATTATCCTTTATGAATGAATTCCGATCTGCTTGGAAATCTGTCATCCTTTATTAGTATTGAATGACATCCAAATAATATTTATGATTGAAGATTAATGAAACAAAACGCCATTATACAGCAAATAATTTAAGTACAGTTTACACGTGCTAACGAATATTGTAATACATATATGAATATATTTTCTAATGGTGGATTCAAGTAACCCCAACACTAAGCTAAGTACCAGCCTATTCAGTGAATGTCTCGAGTAAAAAAACGTTCGCATCTTTATAGTCTGATTGACAAACTCAACTCCATTGAAGCAGCACAATAAAACATTCCAGCTTACACAAAAACTTCAAGATCAGGCATAGAAGTGCCAAACGATATTGTAAGAAGAGGATCCACCCCTATGGTTTATTAATGAAGTTATATTTCTTCATAATCATCACCTCCTATATGTGCAATGAAAGTCGTTACGTTTAATAAAACAATACTTTTGTGAGACTCGTGTCAGCGTTTGTTGAAGTGAAAGTGGTATTTGAATTTGTGCACCCGTTTATCTTACTGACGCTCAACTTAAATCGTGCTATAAACCCGTTATTTGAGATTACGCAACAGATTTCGTGACTTGCTGTTTTCAAGTACTAGACACAGGGTGCCCCGGTTCAGTTAAGGTAAATGCTTTTAAGAAAGCAGAATATGCAAAGGAAGATCCGCCCCCATCTGCGACTGTGACACCTCAGAAAGTAAAAGCTTTTTTTTCTCTTAGCGGCTCACCGACGAATAATTTGAGCACAGTCGTGTTTACGTGAAACGAATTTAAATACATTTGACTTGACATTCCGCAGTCTGAGCAGTTGTTTAAAAATAAGAAATTATATAGATGCTCACATCAAGCCGCCAACTCTTGTCCCAAACCTATCTTATCACTGCTTCAACGGAATCAACTTTTACTCCTGAATGAAAATGGGCTATCAAAACGATGGAATTCGCAGTCATCGCATTACTTGGTGAGTTATTTGACGATTTCCCATTGCAATTGCGATCACCGAGCCGTTACATTTTATTATTAGTAGATTTGTTCAATTCATAATATAGTTACATCTGTGTTTTATGGCATAAAAATCGCTTAAATGCAGCCGTTTGAATTCATCTATGTACCCGAAGCGGCCTTGTCCCCTCACAATAATTGTTAGTAATATAATTTATGCTGAACTTGAAATCCTTTGTGTTCATTGAGACCATGAACCAGAGAGTGACGCACATTGTCAGAGGTGCCGGCAGTGCAAAACTAATCACAACAATTTATGTAGAGGCCAAAATGTAACTTCATCCAATATCAATGCATTTGATACACAATGAGTCAGTGATAACGCAAATAGCAATTTATATTTCAATCCCTCACTATATGATATCATGATCCAAGGCAACAACTTGCAACTTGATATCAGAATTTTTACTTACTTCATTTGAGTACCGGTAGTGTGTTTCAATAAATGCCTGTGCATGCACATTATGCACAGTTAATTGTATGGATGGATCTCTAAACTTGTGAATTGAATAGTACTGTTTATGAACATTCTCAAATGGCATTATTTATGGCATTCACAAATCTCATTGATTTAGCAATATACAACCAGCAGTTTCTTCGTTGACCGAGGCGCGAGAAATATGATTAATGATTACTCCAGTAACATGTGCTTTTAAATATACTTAGCATTTGTTGGTTTCAAAGGACATGTAATGCTAACCTCAAAATGTTTCAGCTGCATAATGTTGGCGGCATTGCGAATAATTGTCATTAACATTGCAAATAACTGGTAGACAGATATACTTTATTCTAATCTTTTCCATAATGCGATAGGCTTAGGTCGATGTCAAATCCTCTGGAATTAATATTTTACTAGATAGAATGCTTGATTCAAAATATCTACATTGATATTTAACATGACATACTCTCCACATCATAAAAATTAAATAACTGCATGTTGGTCGCATCCAAAAGACGATGTATACGAATTCTAATTGGAAAGTTCTAAAAGGCGCATGATGCGTGGCACGCATTGCGTGCGACATTGGAGACTACTATGTGATTAGAACCATGGTTGTGAGTCAAGCTATACCAAGATCTTAAACTAATATCTGAAAGAGCAAACGGAACTTATATATAACGGAAAATGTACTTTACTTTATACTTCAGATTCTACTTTGCTCACGTTTATTGCTGTGAATTGAGTTGTAGAATACTGTTGGATCTTTTGCAAGCTTTTATACGGAATTTAATCAATGTTTTGGGGCTAAACCAATGTCCCCTTCGCCACTAACTAGTTCAGGTACAGTCATTCTGTACACCATACCAGGATATATGTCAGATATAGATTTCCAGTCAGGCAAATCAGTTTGACTAGCAAACGTAAATGCCTGGTGTGTACACAATTTAGCGGATAATAATTTTATTTCCTGCGTAATTTCAATCGATTGACGGTTTTTCAAAATTATCATAAACATTACTAAACATTGGCAGATAGCAATACTTTTTCCTTATCTTAGCCAATGGCTAATAGCCCCATATGCGGAATATTAAGGTCACTGTTAAGTCACCATTGACCACTATCTTAATCACTGATGATTCTAGTTCAGAATTTGTGCATTGGCATTTTTACTGTATCAAAGTCGTCACTATTTGTGATAGGACCAAGGGGATTTGGTTAAACAGTTTTACAGCGTACCTCCATCTCCTCACGGAAATTTCTGGAGCGCGAATAGCGGCGTTGTGTCAACAGAATTAATGTTTTTAGTATATTGTGATGCATAGAGTTGTTGTGGTTTGGGAGGTAGGTTGGGGAATAATCCCTTTTATCCCAGAGCTTCATATAATCTGAGAATATTGTCAAAAATCAGAACTAACTGACCAAATGCTAGTATTGTCTTTACAGGCGCTGTGATGTCACTGACAAACTAGTTGAGCTTTCTCTCCAACTGATAAAGTTTTTTTATCATCACTAAAGGAATAAACGACGAACGGCGTACATGCGTTAAGAATAATTCCACGTCTTCCATTTGCTGTATGATCACACACCTATACGTGTCTTGTGGCTGGAGGAGAAAGAAAAATGTGCTCTAATGGGAAATTCTATTAGTAATATTTACTAAGATTGTTAACCGAAACTGAACAGCGTGGAACAAACACCCTATGAAAGCATGTCCCACGCATGCGTTAAGCCGAGACAGTAAGATCTGGTAAATATAGCGGTGAACAGTGAGCTTTATAAGCAGTCATTTTCTGCACATACCAAGGTACACAAATAAGAACATCACGATAAGAACTGCATCGCGGACCAATGGTTGACTTTCTAATGTTATTGTAATCGGTCTGATCGGTAAGATTTTGCTTATGATTTAACCGAGGCTGGAGAAGCTGCTTTGGCGGCAACATTTGCCAGTTTTCCAACATAGCAAGAATACTGGAACAAATATGATACATTTTGCATTCGCCAACTCACGCATGCATTTGCGTGTGAAGTGTCATTACATTACGTTTGAAGTTACATAAACCCAATTAGAGATGCCCACCTTCTGTGAGGACGTATTATGGCATCATGTCAACAGCGTCGATATTAGAGTTAAACATGATTAATATTTAATGCTCAGGTTCCATAAATTGTGACAGTGTGACATAAATCATAAATTAAAAGTTATGTTCAACTGCATTCTTAAATTTGTCGTACATTCCAAACTTACCATTCAACTCATTTAAAATCGGTCCGGTTGTCTGATAGTCGACTGCAGGAATCGTCTACCATAATTTCCTTACTTAAATTGAGCAGTGCGGAAATGTTGCTCTTTTTAAGCGTAACATTTCAGGCGTAACATGTGCGTTATTACAAGCGCCACAATAACTTTCCAAAAGGATATTTTCAAGGGATAATAATTTAAGTTTCCGCTAAACCAAACGCCGACGAGGCGGAAGTTGCGGCGTCAATGTCATAGTAAACTGTTTTGTTCGTCTCAGTAGCTGTAGTATCCTCACGTGATCAAATTTCAGTGAATATTTCCGAGCTAACCATTTGAATCAATGCAGATGTTGGCACTTTTCCGCCATGTAGAAAGTTATAATTCATCGGTCTGCTGGAACGAAATACTACGCCAGGCAATTTGTAATTTACCTGATGTAAACACTGGTGTGTTTTAGATAAGAAGATTTGCAGTCACCGCTATGAACCTAATTCATGCGATTGTGAACTTCCATTCATAATGGAGTATCACAAGTGGTCATGTGTAAATGAGATGTTATTTCATATGTTACCATGCAAAATATAAAAGTGCACATTTGAGCCGGTCGTCAAAATCCAACGCGTGGCACAATATTTAACTTAAGCAAGGCTTGAGTACACTTCAAGTCAAGCCAATATGTTGAAATAAGAGTTTCACCATTTCAACAGAGAAAAGTTCATTCTTGTAGACAACAGAATTATTGCGAACGACGTAAGCGTGTAGTACAAAGCCATGTTACGGCCGCGCTGCTGGTGAAGTTCGGAAAACCTATTAACGCGTATAAATGCCGTGACGATGTTGCCGTGCAATTATGACAATGTTCGCGGACCAAACGACGTAGGGGATAGCACAAACAACGTTCAGTCAAAAACCCGACAATAATCTTAAAAGTTCAATAATGGCATCATGACACATAATTCTTTTGTTAGATAATATATCCCAATTGGGCGAATGATTTTAGTGCCTGTTTGTGTACATTATACATTAACCAGGTTTGACGGCAAATGTTGAAATTGTTTGCTGGCGGTAAATCTGTTGTTAAATATTTAAAATATTAAATGGCATAAAATCGAAGTACTGACCACATTGCAGCGACTCCAATGATAAATGATCCAACTATAAGTACATTCGTCCTATCCATCACATATGTACGTATTCCACAAATTGCAATGCCCGTGAAATGGACTACAGAACTCTTCACGGTGTTCGTTGGTAAAAACACTTACATTTCGAATGATTCCCGTTGAATCATATAGCGTTTCCATGATATCTTTGTCACAACGTCGTATATTACAATGAAAATATTTCCTCTATATCAGTACCAGACGAAGTGGCCTTTTCGATATATAATATAATGGAATTCCCCAATCCGTACTGACGTTTGTACAGCCACGTTTTTCATTGTACGAATTGTAATGTATACATTTAAGAATCGTGGCTATACTTTCAAATTATTTAAATTATTTCATACGAATTTGAATTTTTGTGCTTCAGCAAACTGTGTGGAGAACATTAGTATCCGCCATTATAATTTAAAAATCTAAAGTTGATAGCAATGAAAATCATAAACTGGTGGATAAGCAAGCCACATGCCATTCAGTGACTGTTAGGAGTAGCATAATGTACTAAAGTATATCATTGTATGGAAACGCACGACATTTTATTTCCAAATCGGCATCAGCGTTATCAGGACCAAATCTTTAATTGCAGGGAATATACCTAAATCGAAGTATTTGGGTTTTATACATGACTACACCATTTTAATGTAATGTGCCACGTCCATGACAGTAACAGCAGCGGTAACATGTTTTTCATTTCAATTACGCATTCAGATCAATCTTCGGCAATTGTTGAATACATTTTGTACTCTATTGGCAAAGTATCTTTGCATTACAAATAGACAATACACAGTGAAAACATAAATTTTCGTTAGTGATTCGTTATATTGGTAAAAGAATAATTGCTGGACTATCACATGACAAGTTAACGTTACTGATGTTTGCAATGGATTTATTGCAAAGCCGTCAGTCATATGTATGTTTAGTGGGGCACACACAATCCTTGCCAAAATTCAAATTTTGAATTTTCTGCTGGGGCCGTCAGAGCCTGTTTTAATACAATACCCTTGATACAAAAAGTACATACAGCCACACTGTCCAATCCAAACAGCTGACAGTAGATTGAGCCAGCAAATAACCATTGCTCTACAAATAGCTCCGTTGACGTTTCACCTACGCTGAAATTTATAGTTAAGTTGTTGGAAATTATTGGGCGGTGAGTTAAAGAAGAATATGAAGAGGTAACATTTTTCATTAATCTAATATAGCAAAACGTTCAATGGAAATTGTTGGAACTCCTCCATAGGACCAACGTCCGTGCAGTCCTCCTATAAGTGAGATATTTTCTACAAAGCTGGGCTTGACGGAATGGATTTTACAGAATATAAAACTACATACGCATATTATGTTAAATCGCATATTTTCGAAATTGTTAACAAAACCCTGTGTATTAATATATAATGGGCAGATGATCAATAGCTTCCTAAAATATATGCGAGCTTATTACATGATATATGCACACTTTGATTTCTGAAACAATTTGCTGACAGCGCCGAAATTAAGTTTTTGAGCAGTTATCAGGTAGTGTATAAAACTGAATGAAATGGACGTGCTATTGCATGATAAAATCATGCACCACAATGCAAAACAACCTTGAGCCAATCACATTTTTGGTACCATGAGTTATATACAAATATATTTCATACGATAATCGTAATCATGGATAAAAAATCACTTATACTTGACATTTCATACTTGTACATAGGTAACTGTTTTTGAATGCACCAGTTAGTACACTCCTGATTACATTAATGACAATGTGGGCGACTTGTGCAAGGCTTCGCAACCCCTCGGTCAAAGTGGTATTAGGATACATTAGATGCTTTTTGAAATTGAAAGTGGCAAATTGTCTACTGCCCTGCTAATGTGCATACGTGACCCTCTGGTGTCATGCCAATATGATGAAACCTTATGAGAGAATATTGAGACCTACGATTCAATCATCACATGGATAGAAGAATCGTCCCGAAACTTCTGCTCATATATTTAAGTTACATGGACAGAGAACAATCTAATATCAGTAAGTACAATTTTTCCCTAGTACATCAATGCAACCGTATGTTGAAAATAATGCAGAAATTACAGTGTATGTACATTATACACTTGTCAGAGAGATTTTCACATGGAATAATAACTTACAAACTATTTACAATTTTCCGTATATATTGAACTTGATTAGCCCCTCAGCTTTGGCGTTCGGTGAAATTAGCATTTTTCCAATTGTTTTAGGAAAAAAACATAACGATAAGCGGTACATTACGCAACTCAATGAGCCCATTTATGGTGCGAATTATCTACAATAATTGGCATAATCCTGCTATTTAAGCAAGCGAAAATTAACACGTGATTTGCACCATTCTGTTTGCACGTATCATAATGTACAAGTACAACCCACTTCCCAATGACCTCTGAAAGCAGTGAAGTGTTAAGCATTAAATACATTTCCAATTCATTCCAGCTTTTCGCACTTTATAGATACCTAGGACACGAAAAAATTTCAAGCTTCACTTACATCGAATAATCGCCACCAAACATGATGCACATATGTCCAAATTTCGCTACAAGAACTTTGAATATCTGAGTTCGGACGATAGACAACATTAAACTTTCTGGTAGTATTTGCGCTTACATTTGCACAAATAAATATACCTCCTCTAGTTTCGGATGCTTCACTTAATAATGTGGCAGGGAAATGATTTCCTATCAGTAGGGTTTCAACTTATCCAAAATCCTTAATTATTTTTGGCCGGCTACAACATTGGTGGAATATTGCACACACGCTGGAGTTCTTAATCTTTGTTAACTTCAATATATATACATATGCAATACAATGAAGAAACGAAAAGTATATATATCATGACTAGGTGTATATACGGGTCAAATATAATAAAATAAATTTTATTTAAATAGATAAATACATTATACACTAGTCAGAGTTACAGTGGTAATATACTCTCCATTTAAAGAAACGTATTCCACATTTGGCAAAGCAACACTCAAAATCATGCCGCTATCTAATGTGAAAAAATGCAAGCTGTGAAATGATTTCTCATGCAATTCTAAGTCCAATTTATATCATTAACATTTTAACAATCCTGTAATGTAACCACACTAAGGCGTAGAGGAAAGCAAGCTACATGAATTCAAAGCTAATGCAGATGTACCCAAACTAGCGCAGTGGCTGCCAATCCATACAAAAAGTTACTGAAGTAAACCAAATCGTAAAGAATCACTGAAATGAATAATTAGCAACATGAATAATAAGGCCAAGAAAATTAGACCGGGCTAGCAGTGCAGGCGTGGCACAGAAACCAAACCAGGACAGACAACAGCATATCGCATGGTAATATCCTACAAGGACGTTAATCATACCTGGACTTAGCATTGCCCAAGTTTACGCAATGATCAATTCTTGTGAAGAAGGCCTTCCTTTCATTATCGAGTCTCAAACGTTACCATCCTGGCATTGGGATAGGTTGTTTGAATCATGTTAATGAAGATGCATGCGTTTCATGTATGATTAAACGTAAAACCATCAGAAACATTGAAAGTTTGTATTATGGTGAAAATTGTACACAAATTTTACAAAATTACCAAGCTCACCCCATGCTGCCTAAAAAATCGATGGAGACATATATGATTCTACTTTTATATCATTAAAAGGACGAGCGAAAGCACCTGCTACTATATACAAGGTAACAATTGTGATTTCAGTACGATTTTGTGCGAGAAATAAATGACAAGAGAGGTTGTCAAACGGAATGCCAGTGCGGATTCGGAAACTCCTATGGGGACAATTTCTAATCGGCCAGATGCTGGCACACAGCCGGCAAAAATCGTTCACATTTTGCATTTAATTCACCAAAGGAATTCCATTAACGGTTTCTGTCGCAGTCACAGATTTCCAATTACTAAATATGTATTGATACAATGTAAAATGACGTACCAAATCTTATCCGTCCACACCAAACCGATACCAAAAATTGTACGCTGCAAATATCATTTAACATTTCAACCTGGTATCCAGTGCTAACCAACATGATTTTGTTTTATTCCTTTCGGTTTGCATTTGCAATACTAATGAATTGGAATGTGTAAATCATGGCGTACAAGACGAAGAATAATAATACATGTGAACATTTACAGGCAGCGATTGCCTATTAACACGGTGAAAGTACTTGATGGGGATTGAGCGTACCACGAATAATACATTTACGACACAACGTGAATTTGAGGGAGATGTACGTGGTCGGTGGTGACCTGCAACTAGAAATGATCATGGCAGTTTAGCAGGAGTGTAAGATGTAATTTCGTCCGAAACCAGCACAATAGAGTCGCAATGATTGCCTGAAAACCAACGTAGTGTTAACATGCCAAACCACATTCAACTTTTTGCAACAAGTCTAAATGTGTACCTGAGTGTCGGAGCTCTTTTAGTCAGCACCTTTCAGTACAGAGTATGTGCTTTAAAATTTGACTGTACATATACAATATAAACAAGTCAACGTTTTTAAAATCATTTTTGTGAAGTTGTATAGCTTCCTCGTGTGTTAAGAAACGGCTTAGAAAGTACAACGGCTCACATACCTGAGGGTTTCAGACAATAATTGTTACGTATAAGTTTGTTTCATGTTCAGTTGCAGAATCCTATATAGAAAATATAACTTCTGTCGATTGGTTGCGGTATACTAATAATTACAAGTTTGAAAGTGTACTGGAAAGGGAGTAAATATAAATTTGGAAGAAGGAATATATGTTGCCCAAAGAAAATTTTTACTCAACCTGTGACCGCAGCGTTCAACATTAATGAAACCGAATACACTGCTGAAATGCTCAATATAGTATGTAAGCAGAAGGAACATCCGCTGCTAGTTCACAAGATCAAATGGCATCTAAACCCATCCGTCAAGTGGAACATTAGATACAACTTTGAGCAATGAATGAGACGAAAATGTGGAAACTATTTACATTGGGAATGGAGTGAACTTAAATGTAATTCCGTTTATTCTTGGTGAAATATTCCTTGTATTTATATCATTCGGCCTAACGTACCTCATCAACATGTGATGCTACATAACCCGAAGACGAACAGCTCGACAACGCGATTCTAAGGATGTTGATCCAAGAGACGAACATGATGATAACTGTATGTATGCCTTTATATTTACTAAGTAACAGTGAATGTTCTGGAGGTAAACAATCACTGACCCAGTAATTTAATTTGCAGGTTTGGAGAGAAGGCTCCACAGAAGTTTTCTGACCACGTTTTCATTCTGTACTTACTTCCCACCGATACCTGGAAATTGCTGGTAAGTTTCCATTTCATTGTTTCGGAAAGAGAATGTTTTATTCGGGGTTTAAACATGAATGCCTTTAGTATTTTTTTATCGTCAAATAATTTTAGAACAAAAAATTAAAAAATGCGACTAAAGTGATGATTTTTAAATGTAAAGTGAATATGAGATATTTTTTGAATTATGGTGACGATTTTTTGCCACATGAAATCGTAGTTTATTTAGGCGTTGTTGGTTGTAGGGATGCCCTACAAACGAATCCTAAGTGCCAATTAGGCTTCTTGTGAATCCACTGTTTCATAAAGTAGTTGATAAAGTTCGGCTCGCTTTCCTTCCATTTCGCTTCATAAGCTTTGCTGCTGCTCGTAAGATGGGTTTCGATGATGCATGTCCAAGCATGGTTAAATCAGTTTTCATATCATTCCTTCTAGCAAGGTTTTGACACTGTGCAGGTACTTGTCTATAGCTGCTTTAACATGATAGAAACAGAATACACGCTGTGTTTCGGATCCAAACACTTGATTGAATCCATTTGAAATAGCGTCGGCGCAGTCAGCAACTAAAAACTGCGGTTTGTATTCACTTCATGAAATTCACGGTATGCAATGGACTGCGAGACTGAGAGGACTAGATATACAACTACTACATTGTTGATATGTATGTCTTTGCTCATTACCACAAATATGGATATTTTTTATAAAAAAACAAATAATCACTTGTCCTGGATTTGTAATTTGTTTACTCGTATTACCTTTACCTTTAAAAACTCATGGTTTATCTCCATTTTTTGTTCTCAGATTTTTTGACGATAAAAAATACTAAAGTGATGATGTTTTAAGGGCGAGAAATTAGCTGCCTTTCGGAAATTGAATTTAAAAAATATACAGAAAAATCCAACACCAAAGTATTTATTTTTATTGGATTTAAACTGGTAAACATGGAAACTACGCTCCATTCGGGAGATGTAAAATACTCTATCAATTTCATTTGAAATTCTGATCTCACATCGTAATACTCTCACCTTTTGTTTTGGTGGTTGCATGTTCAGGCTGAGCCACGGTAAAGCGATTAATATGGGATATTTCATCACCCCCAGTTATTGAGGTCTATAAGTTTGGTTTTATGCAAAACTTCATGATTGGAAAATATAGTAAAATTAACGAATATGAGAGTTTCTCACATGAGTGCTGTTGGCACAAAACCCTGAGCACGAATATGTGGAATCCTATTTGTATTTTTTTAAATTGTTTTGCACCGAGACCTTTCCTTCTGAATTTAATGATGTTGTGAATGAGGGTAGATATTTTAGATACACCGTTGGATCGTATGTGTGATTATGATTCAGTCAAATAATTCATCAGCATTTACATTAACACCGATGACCGTTATGCGTAGATTTGTCCTGCAGAGACACGAACTTGTCACTTGCGTATTTATATTATGACTAATATGATTTCTCTATATTAAAAATGTAATTTGAAAGTAAGGACTTTGTTAGTTTGAATCATCATGGTTGCGATTTTAATACGATTCCATTGTACTTGATAATAAAAGCTCGTTCATAACATAACTTTTAAAGTGCTTAAACAAAATATAGTTTGTTTACTGATACGACGACGAATACAATGTATTGAATTATTACTTTTATGAATGTATGTATACATCACTCTCTTCATAGCAGATATGATAAAATGTTATACCAGCCCAATGATTATATGAATGTTTAAGCGAGGCAACACATTTATTTTATGTATAACATATTAACACGAGTCGAATTTATTTTATGTATAACAAATCTTAGCCCCTCAACCTCACCATCATCGCAAGTATTAGTGAAATAACAGATGAATGTCCCCTGCCAATTGCAATTACCAGACTGCTAAGACGTGTCACTGGTAAACCACAATGCCGATTATTATATATGCGATGAAGCGTGCTCAACTATGAACTGCAAGACATGGAGGAACGAAGAAATAATTTGACGTTAATAGAAACTTTTTCCTGTGCCCAAAATCAATTGTAACCGCATCTGGTACTCGGACCAAGCAGAACACGCAAAGGGTAAACTCGTTGGGGTTTATTATTTTTTAATAGTTGAATGAATCATCGGCATTTACATTAACACGAATGACTGAGAATGCGTAGTGAGGAACCAGTGTGTTCCTTGTACTTACAAAATCTAAATTACACCAGGTATTTACATAAAAAATGGATATCTTGACAAAAAATAAAATTGTTCCCTTTTCTCTAAGAAATTGATTAAATTAAGCTATATCATCATCTATGCGGGTAATAAGCGACCGACCTCTATCCTATCATTCTTTGGCTCTTTGGCAGGTCTGGTAATAATCCGATATGTTCGGAACTTCACACGAGTATGAATTGGTGACCAACGCGTCTAAATAGTCCGATACCGCAGATATGATACCGCATTGACAATGTCTCGCTCAAGAAATAACACCACAGAAACAGAGCAAACATGGGTCATATCGACTCAATTGTACCGAATCCGAAATAAAATCACGAGAGTATATTCTTATATGCATGTTTTAATTGTGAGCAGCCGCTGCATTGTGCTGCTTGGAATAAGATGCGTTTGATTCTAGGAACCATTTGATCACTATGGCTCATTTTTAATTCGGATTCCAAGTTATTGAAATATTTGTTAATTAAACGCACACATATATAGACCAGTTAGAAGTCATGTCTTTGAAGAATGTGATTTGCTTGGTAGCAGATGAAATTAAATTATTTACAAATCCCAAACAACTCTGACTGCACAATACATGAATAGTTAGGACAACGTATTATTGAAGGGAGCACTCTTGTTTCGCTTTGATTTCCGGGGGTGCATCGATCCAGGTTGATGGAATTGAGCACTTGCCCAATGCGATAATATATATATTTGTGCTAAATTGTGAAACAACTCATGGAAACTGCAAATGGTGTTTACCCTTTTTCTTGTTACACTCAAATTAACAAATTCGCTGCGCACATTGCAAAGAATATCTATTTTTTTGCAGTGAAACAAAAAATATCATTAGTAGCGAACACACTATTTGAATAGTTCAAACCATAACACAGGATGCCCTTGCAGATAATGACACGACCTCATATCACCACGTTAAAGTCAGTAAGTACTAGAATACTTTTAACACGTTCGGGACACCAGCAATACACATGGTAACTGCTGTGCATACAAATTCAGTGTCATTCCTAAATAATTAATCTATTCAGCAAAAGACTGCTCTGCAGTTTAATCACCACATTGATGAGAGCATCGCCACAAAACTCGTGGCCATATCTATTTGCGACATGAGTAGGAATTGGACATGTTTGATTATATAGGCAAGGCCATTGTCAGTCGTATTTGATATAAGTATCTGCTGCCTTAAAACTAAACCCAATAATAATATGCTTAAAGGCAAATCAGATGCAGTTTTGCTGCTGTTCGGCCACGAGCAATACGACATATATCTCCAAGTTAAAAGTTCCATACGTCTCATTCGTGTCGTCTACAAAAGCTAAAGCTCCAACTGTTGAAACCGGATTATGCTTTTGTTAGTGGATATATATTTTTGTGCATGCATATTTGTATAATTCCTTTTGTTTGTATGCGCGATAAAAGTAATGCAGAATTGACTGTATATATACATTATACACCAGCCAGATATTTTCATATGGAGGAATACATAACACATAACTTACAATTAGTCTTATGTTTGGGCACAAGTTGCCATAAGATAAGACCAAACTTATTTCCGAGGTGTCTCGTAAACGTACCAGTCTTATCTTAAATAACACAGCTGATATGTTATGAAACTGTCCAACAGCGTATCCCCATAGCAAGTAAGTAAATGCTCAAACACAATCATTATTCGTTTAAACGGAAACCCTAGGAGTAGTAAAATAATTAAGTTTACGAAATGTCTTCATATGCACACTTAATATCAGCGTGCACAATAATTTGTATCGTCAATTACAATTTAAAAAATTATTTATACTTTGTGATTATTCAAGAAAAAATTTTCATAAAAAAAAAATTGGAATATCCACCAGAAACAAAATCCAATTTCCGACATCCGATCTGGCAATTGACACTGCCCGGTATTAACGCCCATCGACTTAACAAGAGCCATTGTCGGGAAACTATTTAAGAAAACGAAAGTACAATAGTCCACCTGAGCTATTTTACATGTACATATGAGAAGCAATTACTTTAATGGACGTATAGTAATTAGGTGACTTGCCGCAATTTTCCCAAAGGAGGATCTGCATGACGAATTTACTGTGCATATATGCATTCAACTGAAGTACTCTGCGTGCTTGAAATTTTGTAGCTTGTTTACGGCTTGCTGTATCAAACGAATATACAATAGCCCGGGAAGGATAGAGTCATAGTTATTAGTATGGAATAAGCGAAATGCAAATATATAACACTTTCATGAAATGTTATTTGAAGTCAACAACATTGAACATCGTGAAAGACCTAATAAACTTTAAATATTCTCCATTATAAAACGAATCACCTTGGTATCATCATCCTTGTGCAAATTCGGCGGCTACTTTAAGCTCAACCGCCACATACACTCATGTTACTCACTTTACTTGCCAACTTTACTTCACTTTACTCAGCAAATGGCCGCAGTGTCCCAACCAGTCAGACGCGAATGTGCGTAAGCTGTATATTTTAATCATAAGAACTGGAGTTCGTTTGTTGGCATTACGCCAATAATTATAAAAAGGCATATACTTGTGTAGTGGTATACTTAATAGATATGCAACATTGTTTCACATACATTCTAATAATAAATATTCTGAAGACCAGAGCTGGCATCAATGGGCTGTTGTCAACTAGAGACCAATTGAATGAATTGAATAAAGCGGTTCTCCGAGGACGGACCTCGAAGAATATTACAACATTCCACGTTAGCTATTTTACTTGAACAAATGTAAAACACACATCCAAATTGCCTTAATGGTCGTATGGTTAGTAGGTAGCTTGTTGCATTTTTCCTAAACGAACCACCAACATGAACAATTGCCAGTGCATACACAATTAACTACAGTGCTGTGCTTACCTCAAATATTGCATTTTATTTGCGGCTTGTATTACATTTATCGCTAACTTAAGATTTCTCAAAATTGCTTGTAAGAGTTGAACAAAAACGTCACATAATAGCCCAACAATCATTCATGTATACAATGGGTAAATGTCTGATTATAAAATGGCTACCAATAACGTTTTCGTAACATGCCTTTTGTAATCTAGTATATTGTAAAATCGTTAATCTCGTTCTACTGAAGCTTAGAATTCTGCACTACACCACGCACCATCTCGGGAGCATCGTCAATATGCTGGTTTAAAAAATAGTCTAAGTTCAATCACATCGTGTAGATGTATTATCTAGTACACAAAACTTTAAATACTCTACGTTATGTTTGGAGTAAATACCCAAATTTTTCAAATGAGCTACTAAACGCTACATTGGTCTTTAGCCAAAAGTACTAAACCGACATTTCATTTCAGCTTCATTCTCTGCGCAAAATTGCTGCGAGTACAAAACTATTTTGAACCGTTTATACTAACAACGATGTTCTGTTTTTGATCGCTACAGATAAACAAATGACTTAAGCAATCATAATACAAAAATCAAACCGACACAAATAGTAATGGAATAACGATGAGCACAACTCACCTTTTCAATTTTGTTGATGCCATCCAACAACTAACCTACATCAAAAAGGTGACAACTACCTCTCAGTGCAACATAATAAAATACGGTTTCTTCGTATTCCTATCAACATGCAAATACATTAATGTTCTCTGCACATAGCGGAACATGAAAATAATATTTCAAATGTCCGTAATGTGTAAGGTATAAATGATTGATTTTCTTATTTGAGCTAACGCACGTGCATAATCTTTAACCACTATGGCAGCATATGTAATTTATTAAAAATCACATAATATGTTAACCTATTTACATTTAACAAACTTGACTAATGTACTAAAAGCGAACTTTTCACCGCGGTTTTCAAATTATTTACAAATAAAAAAGTCGAGGCTCTGTAAACCGATCTCTCTCTGTGTCAGTTAGTTGTACAACTATTGACCATGCAACGTAGACCAAAGTCATTTGTACATGACGAAAGTGCTCCGGAAGTGACAGTGTATGTGCATTATACACTGGTCAGAATATTTCCTATGGTGCAACAATATGTATGTCACTTATAATTTTCTGTCCTTATTTTACGGGATCCACGATGCGTGGTACCTAATATTATCTTATATGCACTTTGCATGTGTCGAATTGAACCACATTGATACACTGTAATGGATTATTAGTATAATTGTGTTATATTTTAGCTTGAGTATGATGCGCACGGACGTGGTGCCCTGCGACTCTAAACTCAGCCTGCCAATCTACCAAGAGGCGAAGATGTAACTTCATCTGAAATCAGTTCATTGGGTGCGCAATGAGTCAATCAAAACCGACGTGGTATTAATATACAGAACCCAATTTTATTGTATTGTATTTTAAAAGCTTTAACTTGTATATGGATGCTGGAATTTTTAGTTACCTGACTTAGGCACCGGGTGTGTGTTTTTAGAAATGACTGCGCAAATACATTATGCACAATTCAATGTTTAGATAGGGATAAAAGCCGCAAAATTGGGCAGCTTCATGCAGTTTCTGACACTTCTGAGAAGCGCACAATAAGTATGTATTGATTAAGTGCACATCCCACACTTCAATCACTATATAAATTAAATTAAAGGCAGAAAACTACCACACAGAGACCCTTTCTAGTTACTGTTCCATATAGAGGCCGTTTCACTTCTCCATATATAATATATTTGTACGGGTAAATATGTTCACATTTTCACTTTGTTCAAAAGCATAGATTTGGCAGGTGGATATTACAACCATGACCTGGTGGAGCGTGTCCGTATAAGGATATTCTTGAGCCCAAACATTACCATGAATGATAGTGGCTATTAAACCGTTTTGCTCATTTTAAGTGTTTTATGTTACAACTGAATAATTGTTTCCGGTTTCTTTTTCAATATAAACACAACTTTTCAATGAACCATATATGATTTTCGGCGGTTTCTGCACTTGCTGCCTTACCCATGACAATACCATTTAAGACTTAAACATAATAGAAATATTTACAATTTCGAGTAATTAGGACGGGGTTTTGAACGATGTCACAAAATTGCAAGCGGTAACCTCCCTGCAAATATACATATGTACTTCTTAGAGTCGTGCGAATATGATGCATATATTTTAGAAAATTGACCGATCTCAATTTTAATCACCGTCGTGATAGCATGATTATTCCAAAACAGCTGCGCATATATTGAAATTACATGAGATAGGTTTTGAAATACTTATTTAAAAAGCTATTTCACTTTATATTCCAAATTTTTGATATTCTCTTTAGTTCCACTCAAAATATGAAACGGACCTAAGGCAGGATAAATTACTCAACAAAACCAAAACGATTTACTTGGCTGCCGTGTTTCCCGACACAAGGGATACGTCCACGTCATTCACTCCGCTAACCCTAAGAGACATTGACGATGCCGCATTAGCAACACACCCCGAAACGCAATTGACTTATTCCACACAAAACGATATTTCTTCTTGTGAAGTGATTAAAATAGCATTCTTCATAACATATATGGCTTAAAAATATTATCAAATGACGGCGAACATACATTATACACTTGCCCTAGCTTAGAGACTGCTATTATCTCGGAGTTCAACTTAGCCAAGAACTCTGAATATGTTCAAAAGCTAAAATGATAAAGAAAATCATTATGCCATATAATATAAGAAAATACGCTTTAAATACATTGATAAATAATCACTCGATATATTTCAGATTTTCCCAAATTTGCTCTTGCAACCGCCCGTTGTGTCTCACCCGGCTAAAACAAATACCATTCGTGACAATTTGAGCGACTTATGCAAGGATACACACTCTTGAAATCAAAGATTGCTTTATTAAGGGACATTTAAAGCTTTTGGAAACCGCAAAATACAAGTGACAACTTCTACGCTTTCAATGTTATGCCAAAGTGATGAAAGCCTTCGAGAGAATATTGACTGATTTGCGATTCAATCACCATCTAGATCAAAAAATCGTTCCAAAACGGTTGTTTATATATTGAAGTTACGTGGACAGGTTTAGAGAACCTCTAATTTCAGAATGTGTGCTGCTTATGGCAAGTTCGTTTTGAACGAGTGCATTACAAATAAACGTTGAAAAGACTATGTACGTACATTATACAATTGTCAGGGAATTTCATAGGGAATATCAATTTATCTATCACTTATATGCCATTTAGTATGAAATAACTTAAGGCTTAACGGGGATTACATTTTAACATATGAATGGGAAGGTATATGTCCGCCCCTGCAATTCCGATGGTACAAATTTGGGAAGTAATTGTATATTTGTATTTTAATATTGATGAAACCTTGAAAGCTGACTATATTTGAATTAGTTTTTGAATTTTATTTTCGGCTTCAATCATAGCAAAGTCAATTAGTACTTTGACAGCGGCTTTGCAGAATTAATAACGATATTTAATTATTAGAACATACAAATGCTGAATTGCTAATAAAATGACTCGACCGTGCAATACATTTACAGGAACCGAGTGAAAGTTGATGATGTGAAATCCATAGCATTGAGTCCGTAAAAAAGCCAGAACAGTGTATACTTAACTCTAATATAATATAGGGAAGCGGCCGCTCGGCGCTCAATTGAGCAGCCTTGAATTAGATAGACTCGACTCAGGCAATAATTTGCTCAGTCCGGTTCAATCTCCTGAGTTACGCCAGCTCCACTTGCACTCTACAATTTTGGGAAAACCCCACTTTACTTATTTGGGGAGCCGAGAATCCAATTTTGTCATCTGCAGTGCAATTGCCAATGTTATTGATGTAAGTGATCTGGCTAGTTTCCGTAATTTATGTGGCGCTTGGTTCCTATTAGACGTTCGTGAAATATAGATACGATAAACATGTCCAAAAAGTGCATGAATACAGAATACAGTTCCACGTGCCATCAATAGTCTGATCAAACTTAAGTATTACGAGGCAGGTTTGATAAACCCGGTTCATGATGGAAAGCCCCAAAATGATATACTAAATTATCAGCATCCATAGTGGAATTATCATTGAAGTGAAAACAAATGGTGCTGAGCTTCCCGAATTTCTTCAACAGTTGTAATGTGTAACTGTATGAAATTTAGTTTCTATTACTGCCGTTTATTGATTCAACGCATTTTGTTTACCAGAAATTTAACTACAGCCTTTATCCCGCACACGTTGATGTGAGACCTCTCACCATCAACGACATCAATGGGTTGTTAGCTAAAGGACCCATTTTGGAGCCATTTGCCACGTCATGATTTGTGTTGCATAAAATCCCAAGCACCAGTCAGCAAGCTAAAAATTGCGGCGACTGTGAATCGTGACGACACATGTTATACAAAACGTTTGGCACTTATATTTGTACAGCGAGAAAATATTACGAAATTCTATCTTGGCGCCTCTGAGAGATAGCCACGAAATGTATAAGGCAGACGGAAATTCGTACCAGGAATCGATGCATGTCACACCCCACAGTATACCTACTGAAAGAATCCAAGCCACATCGGACGTTTTGTTGAATTAATGCTGATACGAGAGCATGGTTAGGTATATGAATAATGTGATGATGACAACCGACTCTCGTCCCGTGAAAAAACACTACACAACTTCAGAGTGGCTGCTTCCCGTAGACGCACAGAATAATGCTCATTAACACTAACCAATACCACAAACGGTAGTTATGCCCAAAGGGGTGTATGAAGAATTAAAAAATGTCCCCCTGTCACTTATAAAAATTAATGGTAACTCACAACATGCTGTCTCATAGCAAAATAGAAATCGTGGATCGCACGTTTCTCTGGTTGGATAATATTTCTGAATTAGTTACGACAGACGAATATGATGATGTTGTGTAATTTAACTTCGTAATGCCTTCTCAACATTCACATTAATGTCGAGTGTGACTAAAGTATCGGTACGCACTTTCTGTGTTTTATATGACATAATTGGAAAGCCGAAATTTGAAAAATCCACGAGCAAATAAACTCGCCAAAATGTTTTTAACGCCACTCGAAATATTAATATGACACAGTGTTTCACCAGCCTTTACGTTAGTTATTGGAACAAGTAGTAATGACGCCGTTGAGGCGTAAATTCCCATTAAATGTACATGGACATATTCCAATCAACTTGAGCATCAACAGGAATGAACTTGTTGATATTTTCAAATCCAATTTAATATTTTGCCAGTCAAAACAGTAAATGAATACAATGTCTGCAAAGATCAATACAATCGTTCTCATTGAATATTATTCTCAGTGTCACTGGTAATAAAACACTTCCTTAATCCATACGTTTGAATAGAAAATGGAATTGAGTAGTTGTTTTAAAACTGTGGCGAGTCATGCATATTATGTAAAGTGATTTCGAGTAGACATATAACTTAACAGAGCATTGAAACCAGACACCGACGACATTGTTCTCTGTTTCCGATGGATCACTTATACATTGAATAGCAAATCTCAATCACGTAGTTACAATTTTATCTATCCATTACTTCAGCCAGCAAATTGTATGCTCCCCGCATAATATCATGTAAAATACATGCCCTGAAAAGACCTAAATATACGATTGAAAGGAGACATCTGGCATAGTTCATAACACAATTTTATCTTACAAATTTAGTCATAAATTCATATTGCTACTATATTTCTTTGTGCAGAATTGAGTGCCAACGAAAGCACGCGACAGGCCAGACGCAATTTATCCTAAATTTGTTTATGCATTGTGAAAATGAAAAGAAATGACTGTGCAAACACATCATGCACTAGTCAGTGATTTATCCACGGATGTGGTATTCCTTATGAGAACTCTGCGCAGGCAGCATTTCATTTAAAATTATTGAACGTAAATTAAATATCCCAAGTTTAGTATCAAAAGTACTTGTATTTAATTCCAGTTGTATTGGTTTAATCGCAATTAAAACTGAAAACATAATAGCTTGCTGGGAACAAACGACCATATTAATAAGGACGAATATAAAACTTTAGAGTGATGGCGAAATACTAAAATATCGTCTGACAGTGGGGTTATTACGCTGCCACTCATAACAGTAGCTTCAAATTAGCATACGGGAAGCAAATAGCTTCCAAAATATGTGTGCAAATTGCTCAGAACTATGGTTGGTTAGTTTTCGAGAAATTCGAAAAAATAGAATTTTTGCTGACATTTTGTCCAATTTGCCATAAGGAATAACATGGAGATTTTTATGTACAGAAGACCCCCTCCATGCCAATTTTCAAATTTTACGGTCCTCATGTCCATACCCCATTGTATCGAAACAAAAAAGAAATGAACGGAACGATGTCCGAAAACACCGATATGACTGGGGATGTATGCTAATGTGATTGAAAATGTTCATAAATAGTACTATCCAACGATGGTAGAGTAAAAGATTGCACTCATGTATCACCAAGGAAAGGGGGAACGCGCTCAGATTAGAATGGCCAAGGATTGACCTTCCCCATAAAATGGGGATGGATGGGTTTCCCCTCTCAACCAGAACGCCATAACCGTCGACAACCGATTCTTTAACTTTCGCCAAACCCGACTTTTTTGCCTGCAAACCCAATGCCAGTTCCATTTTCCATTGTTACTTGGTATTAAAACTCATTGTAACGTTTTACCACATGGCATATTATATTGCAAACATACATGAAAATATATTTTGCATTTTTGGCCTTAGACTTTCAAGCACAAAAGTCGGGTTTTGCGAAAATTAAAGAATCGGTTCACTTGGTTGGGGAAGGGTCAATCCTTGGCCATCCTATTGTGAGCGGGTTCCCCTTTTCCTTGGTGATACATTAGTGCACTCTTTTACTCTACCATCCTTGGATAGTACTATTTATGAACATTTTCAATCACATTAGCATACATCCATAAACTTAAAACACGCTGACTGGACATATTTAAAATTGTAGTTCGCCGCATCTCGATAACTCGATGCATCTATACAACCATTGACTTGCAAGTCAGTTGTGAATTGTGAGTGTTTATTATGCATGAACGAGGCAAAATCAGACTATTATATCTTAATTGATTTCACAAAACTTTTCCATGCACAGCACGATGATTGCCCTAATGGTCAAACACGAGGCCTGACAGCTGAAATGATTATTGCGGCTTACGCGGAAGCAAAGATGTATCTCCCATTATCTTCATCCGAAAGCGATGAATGAGTTCCAAGGATTGAAAAAGGATGTAATCTTTTCAATAATCTACGTTTCCGTAGAATTGCTTCAAAATTGGAGACTGTTTCATTTTCAGTACTTATTTTGAAGACGTTGTTGTTATTTTGAAAACGTTGAAGACGGGTTGTGGTATATGAATTAGTAGTTGTATTGTTTTAGACACATGACAAGTGCACTAAAGTAATGGCTATGCATATACATTATACACTGGCCAGATGAGAGCTCATAATATTACAGTTAGAACATACCTACATTTAGCTCTGGAAGCGATATAAAATATCTACATTGACATATTACATGTTATTGTTTCTGTGGCACCAAATAATAAATAATAATAATAATAATAATAATAATAAATAAATCACTCGACACTCTTGTGCAACATAAAATGCTCTATTGAACAACAAAATGCAAACCAAATCCTTTGATATCACTGACCAGTTTCAGAATCGTACTAATAATAAGCAATTGAAATATTATTGTCTCTCAATAAAGAACGCGTCGATTCATTTTCAAAAATTTCTACAACTGTAAATTTTCTGGAAACAAAAAATCACGACGCAGTAATTTAATTTTCTGATTTAGAAATGGGCCCCTCGGAAGTTTTTTGGCCATGTTTACATTCTGTGCCTCCATCCCAACGCTATGTGGAAATTGCTTGTATACTTGCATCGTTTTGCAAATTGAATTAAAAAGAAATTGAAAGAAAAATCCGACATGAAAGAAAATATTTTTACTGGATTTAAACTGCTCTCCTTAATGTATAACGAAAATGGAAGCTACTCTCCTTAAGGGAGATTTATGTTACTATTTCAATTACATATGGAATTCTCCGCGCACACCATACATCGGTAAATGGTGTACTAAAGAATGTTTTATCACCCCAAATTTTTGAAGTTTACAAGTTCAGTTTCGTCCAAAATTTTTACTAAATTCAATAAAGCAACGAATATGAAATATTTGCAAATAATTACTTTTGGTACATTCTCTGAGTGTAAGGCGCAAGCCTTCACATTGTGCAGTGCTCTACATATAAGTAACAGTTTATCTATAATATTATTCTTATTACTTCTATTCTGGAGAAATGAGGAATGTTCATTCTCTCTAGAGTAGCCCCTCTACTTCTTCTTTGTTCATTTAGATTTAATTTCATTTCAGCAGTGAGAATAATATCAGCTTTAACAGGAGCATTAGGCGGGCTTAATCAAACTATGCTTAAACTTATATTAACCTACTCATCTATCTCCCATGGGGGGTGGATATTAATAAACTGTTTTTTAAATTTTAAGTCGTGGGTAGTATACTTTTCAATCTATACTTTCCTTTCCCTTTCCATTATTTTATTTTTTATTAAAAATAAAATCTACAAAATCAGAAACATTTTTTCTAGAGGAGATTCTTATGTTAACAAAGCAGTAAATATTATAAATATCTTCTCATTAGGAGGGCTCCCTCCTCTTTTTGGTTTTACTGCTTATTCAATTTTTATCTTCTACTTTAAAGCATGAGAACAAGCCTTTCATTCTGTAAAAAAAGCGTGCATAATTATATTCAATCCTATACCATTATAGCTATAAGCAGTGTAAAACATAAATATGTCTTATCTATGTAAACAACATCGACGACATTGATGCTTATGAATGTTTATGCGTTCCATTTCCTCCTAGATTGTTCACATTTTAGGAGTAAACACGCTCTTTTCGCATTCCCTCCGAGTTTTGTGCAAATCTTGGTGTAAATGAATCTTTTAAATCTAGTATAAAAAGGGCAAGAAAAGCAGGTATCATCTTTCAGTTGTTGTTACCAATTCGTCAGCACAGAAGACCAATAAAAGTATCTCGTTACTTAATCATCACAAAGTGGCTCTCACTATCCTTTATTAAGCACAAGTCTTGAAAGACGCAAAGATATACACATTGTGATAGTAGTGTTTTTGCGTACCTTACAGCTGGTGGCTCCTACCAGGAGCAAGTGTGCTTCCACCAGCAGGAAAGAATTATCCATCTATAGAGTTTGAATGCTTAGCAATTATTTGGTTGCTACAAAAATTCAGACATTTTATCTGGGAAAGGCATATAACAATTGTCACCGACTGCCACGGGCTAAGCGCACTAAAAAAGATGAAAGCATTTAACAACGCAAGGCTAACAAGATGGCAATTAAGACTAATGGCCCTGAATTACGATGTCGTTTATGAAACAGGAGCAAATCATTTTTTAGCCGATTGCCTGAGTAGAAGTTCAGTTCTGCTACCTTCTAAGGAAGATGAGAAGCAGGATGAATTTGATTTATTTAAAATTACGGCTAGGGACGCGCTAAGCGAATTGCAACAAGCCCAAAGGAATGCCGAAAACCTATCTAGACTCATAGAAACGTATACAGGTTGCACTAATGAAATTGGGTATAAATTACTCAATGATATCTTGTATTTCCAAAATACAAATGACAATTACCCACGTCTCTGCGTACCTGAGTCTATGATAGATGAGCTAATTCGGGAAATGCACGTTGGCTCGGCAAATATGATAGAGCGCATTCGCTCCAGGTATTTCTTCCCGAAATTGCGAAGTCAAGTGCAACAATACGTCAGAAGCTGCATTTCCTGCCAAATGAGGACAGGTTTTGCAAAAGGCACTTTTGCTCTTGTTAGAAGCGTCACCACTGAGGATTTAAATGTCTGGGATCTTGTATCCTTAGACCTTGCACGTCCTTATGTGACTTCCATCCGCGGAAACAAAAAGATCATAACTGCAATTGAACACAAAACCAGGTATGTACTTCCCAAGGCTGTTAGGAAAGCCACAGCAAAAGTGTGCGCTAGATTTGTACTTGAGGAAATCATTTGCAAATTTGGTGTACCTAAACGTACCTTGTCGGACAATGGAACATGCTATTTTTCTATCAAATTTCTATAAAGAATTAAACCAAAGTCTAGGCAGTAAACCGATTTATTCTTCACCATTTAATAGCTCAGGTAATGCCTTAGTCGAAAGGCAGCATAGAATAATACAAGATATACTCGCAAAATTCATTAGACCCGATCAACGCGACTGGGATAAATATTTGGCTTCGGTCATATTTTCCATTAATACTACAACACAAAAATCATTACAATATATTCCTCATTATTTATTATTCGGTAGGGAAGCCAAGCTTCCCCTAGATGTAGTGCATGATAGGGTGGTAGAAAACCCTGAAATTCAAAACGTAATATACAAAATGGCTCTTGTTCACGAAGGCGCCACAAAATCACTAACAAATGCCTTTAAGGCCAAAAAAGATATTAAGGATAAGTTGTACAAAGATAAACAATTTGATGTTGATGACTTTGTTATGATATACAATCCAGGTAATCAACCAGATACAAGACGTAAATTTGCCCTTAAGTGGCACGGGCCCTTCGTTATAACTAAGAAATTAAGTCCGCTAAATTATATAGTTCAACCCTTTTCTACTCCTACTCGAACAATAAATCAAAGAGTTCACATACACCGACTTAAACAGTACCATATGTCCAAGCCCCTCCAAGGTATGGTTGAGGAGACTGAGGACAGTCTCAAGAATAGAAAGGGGGAAGACCCGGAAGAATTTTCAAAATTTTCCGAAGACGAAGCAAATTCGCATTCAGATAGTAGCGGCGATGAATATCAACCGCCCACACCGAGGCGAGGAGAACGACCAAACCAAGTAGCTAGAGATAGAGACGCCAAGAAAAAGGAAGTTGTTATAAGCCAAGAGAATAGCAATAAGACTAAGTCCGACCCCCTAGCAGTCCTAACCCAAAACTTTTGTTGCTTTAGGTGAATTGGAAGCTATCCCCTCTTGGTACAACTTACTCCTTGAGGCCACCACTCTATACATCCTACTGGTCAACTCCGAAACCTCCCTACAATGTTAGGCAAGATAAAATTACTTTTAATTAGTGTGACGCTAGTAGCGGCACAGTTATATAGTTATTGAGAAGGTGTTAAAACACGGGTAGTTAGCGGAGCGTATACAAGAAAGTTGAACAAGGTTTTAACCTACTCATGTACAGCACCACTGGTCTACGAATTAACTTTTAATATCACGGACATCAACCGGTCCAATTTTGTCAAAACTGACTGCCCAGCCATCCGCCAGAACGAATGCAAGGTCTTCGCAGGAATTGAAGAAATGATGGATGACCTAGAAATAAAGTTAACTTTGCTTCAGAAAAGTCTAAGTTCTTTCCCTTTTGGACAAAGTGCAGTCAACACCATCAGCATATCTGTACTATACCTACTGGCTAGGATTCTACAACCTAACCTCAGCAACATAGCAATGGCACTTGGGCTACCGTTACAATATCACGTTACGCGCTGATGCAGCACAGGTTAATATCCCTTAACACGTGGAACACTACTACTTAGCCAGCACAATATTTACATGGGCTTTCGTCAGCATTGCCCTGACCCTCTGCATCATCGCCACCTACATAATCATAAAACACAAGATCCAAATTCGACAACATAAACGTCAACGCAATTTATCAAGAGCCATCCCGCTTGACACTATGCAGCAAAGCAATGACGAAGAAAATGCTGATGAAGCGGAAGTGGGGGAAAGTGAGTTTCAGTTGGATAAGTTCAACAAGTTGAAAATAAAAATACAACGACAGCATTCATATAATGACTCCCCTTCTTCTTTCACTCACTAAATCTGTCAGCTCGATAAAAAACACAGCATCCTCACGGACTCAAGAAATGTAAATAAAATAGCCTTCGAAATCGTATTTAAGGATAGCACTAATTTGATCAACAGCCAGTCAGACACTGCACCCCATACAAACCACAACTTTGCTTATTAGTCACTGTGTACCATTCAGTCTCTGTTGTCCCAAACAAAAAAGTAAAATTTATTTTGTTAAAAAAGCAAAGTGAAAAGTCACAATGCAAACTGTCGTTATCCACAACTCCCAAGGAGTTCGCCAAGAAATTCCCTTAGTCAACCATCGCACACCGACTCACATTCCTCATCCCCATCAACTTGTGCCAGGCTCCTATTATTTTGATAATGGAGTGATCTTTTACTCGCGTTGCAAGAGACGCAACAAAGAACTTGAATACACAGTCGTGTACCGTGACGGTGAAATTTCTGCTGAAGTGGATGATCAACTCCAAGATCCGTTGTGCAGAAACATCCCCATCATCATCACTAATACTGAGCGAAATGCACAGTATGTCTTTTCCCAACATTAGGGGCAACATGCGAGTTGGAGCAGAATATGTGAAGTTTCAAATCATTCTCACATCGAATGTTTTTATCTCTGGCGTAAGGCACTACGCTCCACAGGCCAAATAACTCAACCTCACCGTTTTGGTGATTTAATGTGCTTGCCTAAAGCACTATGCATGTGGTCGGAGCCATTCCGATTTCTCACCCGTGCTGTGGAACGACAGGACGATTTTATCGCATTCGAAGTCGATCCCCAATACCTACGACCTCGTTGGTGGAACCACGACTACGGGTACGAGCCAAGGTCTCCCCCTCCAGCCCGTCGTCGTTAGGCTCATTGTGCTTAATTATATATATGTAGTTTAATGAGTCATCAGCATTTACATTATCACCAATGTCATATAATGGAGTTTAGACTTTGAGGCACAAATGTGTTCCATATTCTTACACAATTGAACTAACTGCATGTTGAAGTTTATAGGAAAACAGCAAATCCAGACAAAAGAGAAAATCGCTCCCTGTTTTGCAGGTCTGATAATAAACCGACAGGTACGAAACTTCACGAAAATATGTTTTTGGGAACCTAATGTCTATTTGGACCGGTTTCCACAAATATATGATCACTGCATTCTAAGTGTACTGCCAAAGGGATGTAAAATGCCCGTGTGGTATGACAGTCTTGTCCAATATATCAGCCCACACGCCATTGGATACCATCGCATAATGTATTCAGCAATGCTTTCAGCACAAACTCAAATTCTAGGAAATGAAGGCCGGGAATACCACATTGGTTCCTAGGCCAAATGGAAGTTCTACCGTATTTTATTGCACCTGGCGTCACTTTTTATCATACTGTTCGTAATTTCTTTCTGCCTGTTTGTTGAATCGGATCTTGGCATAATACCACAACAACACTTTGATATAACGGTATCCTCTGAAACTGAACTAATAGGTTAAAGCGCCATACAACGAAGCATACCAACGATGATTTCCAATTATATACACTGTAGTGATACAAAGTAAAAATGGCAAAGTAAATTATATCCGTCCAAACAAGCCCGTATCAAAACATTTACACTGAAAACAGCATTTCAAATTCCATCTGGCATCAACCACTAACTAACGTGATTTTGTTTGATTCCCGTTGGATATTTGGTTGTATTTGTTTATTTTGTAGCAATACTAATTAATTGTAATGCATAAATCATATCGCAAAAGACGCAGATTAAAACACCATAGGAACATTGACTGTGAGCAAACTCCAAACAATACGGTAAAAGTACAGCATGGAGATTGCATTGGTGACACAACGTGCCGAAGACGATCACATCATGCGCTAACTAACCTAACTACTAGGAGTCAAGCTGCATGAACCGCAAGTTAATCCACATACAAAAAACCTATCAAAAACTGTTAAAGCATGTAAGAGAACACGCTAGTATAACACAAATGTTCCAGCCGAAAATTGAGGAAAACAATTGCGCATATTTTGTATTAACTTTGTTTACTGATATTCTGTGTTGGATGGAAATTACATACTTACATGAGCACATAATACCCTTGCTGATAATGACATGATCTCACAACACCGCGTTAATAGCAGTAAATACTAGAATACATTTGGGATGCGAGAATTGCACGTAATAGCTGCCATGCAAATACACATACATTTTCAGTGTCATTACTAAATAATGGATCTATTCAGAAAAAGTTTCACCTACAATTCAAGCACAATATCGGCCGGAGGATTCCTCCAAAACTGATGGTCATATATTTACTTGACGTGGGAAGGTGTAGGAATTGCCCCATTTTAGAATCTAGGCCACTCTCAATCGTACTTGATAAAAGTATCTGCTGTTTTAAAAGTAACATCATTTGTAATCTTGATTAATATAAATCAGTTCCGCTTTTTACAGCCTCATTTTGACTCTGTTTTTGTAATTTATTTGTGCGTGTTCTTTCCCGATTGAAATATCCGAAATTTATATTTTCCCTTGGCGTCAACCAGAAACATTCTACACATCCATTCATTGAGTGGCTCATACCACGAATATAAACAAACAGCAAGTTAAAAATGAGGATGGAGAAATCTGTTTCTAAATTAGAATGAGCAATGACTTGTCACTACACATTGGTGACGGTGATTGTCACTTTTCAGTCCTGAAAGGAAATGTTGTATCACGATCAGTAGCTACCGACTGGTAAAATTAACAAAACGGTTACATTATAACAATCTAATCAGACAGACATACACATAATACACAGGTGGAAAAAATACTTTGAATAAATTTTACGGGTTTCAAAAAATCGTCCCTAACATTGGTATTTAGTGTTTGGGGAGCCGTTCTTTGCACTGTATTAACACTGAAACCCGTACGTATGTACCTATAAAAAATTGTGACCCAAGGTCCACCTGTTTGCCTTCCATCTTGATTTTGGTGCCAATGATCAACATAGGGTGGAAAAAATACTTTGAATATTTTGAAATTATATAACGTTTTCAAATTTTTATAGCAAATACATACCTGAAAACTGTTTGATTGGTCGTAGTATGATGCCCTTTAGTGTGCCTGTCACTTTTCTGAAGTGGTCCAGAAGCAATTACCCCAACTTCCGGTTCATTGCACATTGTTTGGTTTGGTGACCTTCAACTGGGGTTCCATTCGCATTTGGGTACCAACTTTGCATTAACACAAACTTTTGCCCATGAAGCAACCCCCATACCTTGCATTGACATCGTATATCCACTTATTACACCGGAAGTAGTCAGGTACAGGGCGCTATATTCATCAATGGCACCGAAATAATGGCGGAAAAGGTGCTGGTTTACTTGACAGGACCCTTTCCCAAAGTCTGCTGCTTGATTTTATACCAAAAACTTGGAAGCAGCGGCGCCACAGGCCTTGCCATCAAAGAATTACGCAGACCCGTGGTAAGCGAAAACCCTGCTCCAAGCGGTAGTCCCATTTTCATCCCCGTGGTATTGAATATAATGGGCAAGTCACAGGAAATGTGGTGGAATATCTTTACATGCCCACTGTTCACGTAATACAAAATGGGCGACAATGCCGTTTCCGTGATTAATTAAATCACATTCTACGTCTGCACTGGTAGAATGCATTGCCAAAAACAATGCCGGAAATGTTAAGCATAATTGAATGTGTCTACACGTGCGTTGTTGAATATCTATTGAAAAGCAGTTTGACCATATGAAAATCTTTAATTGGATATTATTAATGCTTTGGATATTTTTGTCAGTTACACATATATACATCTTAGACAATAGGATGTACTAAAATGGGAATGTACAATCATCACCAATAACCAGGCGAGGACCGTCGATGCACCAGCAAATTGTGAACTACGCAAGCATAATATTTTTAAAATTGATTATCAAGTGTCACTCAAAAAGAATTTCTAGAAGTGAAGGTAGATATTTTCGTGCAGCCACGTACAAACCTGGACGCTTGCAACTGTTTAACATTATAAGTATAACTCACACTTCGTGCATACATCTGCTCAGAGTGCTTCTTAGATATCCGTGTGGGGACGAACGGTACTTCAGTACCTATGGGGGGCATAATATTGAGACCAAATGTTTTAGCAAGAATGAATAGAGCGTCGATTCAGTAAACTACGTTTGATAACCTATAATATGATCTCATGATTAACTTGGACTATAACCAAGCGACGGAACGAGACAGCATGGATTATATGCATTGACTTTGGCACACGTCATATCAAGTAAATCAATGGGAATGACCAACTTTCGTTCTGAATATAGTAAGATGAATGCAAGTGCTCAAGGCTGTTCGGAATTAAGTTCCACCCAGTGAAGGCACAAGTGACAAATCTCCTTCATAATGACCCTGTAAAACATTTCCTTGGCCACAGCAAAACGGATGAGATTTTGAATCGACTTTTCTTTTCACATTACAAAATAAACCATGTGAAGGTAATAAGACATTGTTAAATCACCTTCCACATATTTATGCAGCATATCAAACAGCAGCAAGATTGCTCTGGTAATTTCAGCACATTCATATAAAATTGAAAGATAAATTCATTTTAGGATGACTTTAATGTGCATTCCTGAATTGATTACTATTTTATAGGTGACACGTTTTTCAGTTACACAGTCGATAGTATACGCACATATACTCACCGGACATTGACAACCTTAGCGTGATCTCCCTAACTCGTAATATGCTGCTGTAGGCGCTATCATGGTATGTGATATCATTTAACACGCGCCACAATTAGGCTCATCCCTATCAAAATTTAGGTGCAGGTTATGCCACGGATTAACATATGGAAACGGTAGTATGATTCCTGGGGCAGAGTTTCCAACACCCAGCTTCAAATTATAAAACGCTTCCAATTTTACTTGATAAAATATCATGTCTCTTAAAAACATCATTAGTAATGTGTATAATATTTTAAACGTGACTAAATAGTGACGGTGTATCTACATTATACAACAGTCAGAAAATTAACGGATATTATAGTGCTTTATGTTCATACCTACTCCTTTGTTGCTATGTCAAGTTTCAATTGCAGTAGTCTGGTAAAAGCATGTAAAACTGTTTTGCTGCTTCAGTTTTATGAACAACAATATCAATTCTCAGATTCTAATTTAGCGTAACAACGATAAACTCTTTTAATCCCCTATACAGTTACAATTTCCAAATGACGCATCGCAGTTCTAATAAATGAGCATGTACATACCTACAAGTACTTATGGTACATGTACGCCCACCCAGGTGTGCCGTGATATTTATACAGCACGTTTGAGGCAATACTATTTTTCATTAATGATAAACCATAGTTACCATAGCATGAAGTACATAATTATCGGACATCGCTAATAATATAACCTAATCATTATATAGTATATCTTACAAATTAATCGCTAATTAGTTGTCATAAGTTTGCCGATGGACTTATTATTTTCCATTATTACAACCTTATCACTTCTCATTTCCTGTATATGGCATTGCATTTTTAAATGTAATGTCTAAATCATTTAGCCAGCAATCCTATAAATCACATGAGACTGGAAAAGGAACAAGCTAGGGCATTCACAAATTCAAACATTTATACCTTAATCCACAATTCCGAACTGCCAAACTTAATTCCAATTAATTACACCTTGAGAAAGCGAAATGGTTTGTGAAACTTGTGTTTGCTAACTGATATGATATTGTATTGAATCTATAATATTTCTACTTATCGCTTCCATAACTTCGTCGTCTTGTAAAATGATACTATTTAAGAAGATCCGCACCACAGTAGACATAATGGGATCGGAGAAATTACTTGCTCTGTTTTCTGCGTTGACACTTTCTGATTACCCTCATTCATTAAATGATGTTGAGGAAACATGACTTTGGTACATTGTGCGTTTGCTTAACGACGAAAACATTACTTTTATCGTTATCACGTCGCAAGGGCATATCCTGCCGTTATACAATAATACGAATTAATTCTCCTGTCCAGCATTCGTTTCTGAATTACTTCTTAAACTAATTCTTACAAAGTAGAATCAAAACGTATCATTCATTACCAGGTACCACGTAATTGTTATCGTCGACGTGTAAACATTGGCGGTAGTAATCAGTCCGTCATCGGTGTCGTGATGCTCCTTGACAATTGCGTGTATTTGTTCATGGTGTACAGGTTTCCGCGCTTCCTGTGCGATGATATCATTCACTTCATATGCCAAGTCACAAATCGTATCCACCTGCAAATTAAAATGAAGTGCATATTTTTACTTTTTCTTCTATGGTAAAATATTACTGAATAGTTAAATATTTGTATAGTTCACACACTCTTTCCGCTCGTTCATGCAGCTCAGATGAGACTACCATTTTTTATACATGTGCGTACAGCCCGGCCAGGAAAGCATTTACTTGGTACATTCCGGAACAGATCAGAAGCTGCAAAAATAAGGTGCGTGTCAAAAGATAGGGATATTTTTTGAAATGGTCATAACTTTTCAGGAGTTTCATGGATTCTCCCCATGTTCATACCAAATTGGGACGAACATATACTGATAATGCTTGCAAGGTTGCGTGATCCTAGCTTCTTCATAACGAGAGTAATTGGTAATATTCTGAAGTGGTCAAATTTGGAGTGTTCCAAAACATAGGGATACTGTCACTAATTATGGCTGGAAACCAACAGATTTGATCAAAAATGACTAAAAATGTCATTTTGTGCATAAAAGAGTCCATACTCATCAATACATGATGTTTTCGGTTCAAATTTCCAAAATTCGAAAAAGTCGATTTACATGGAAAAACTGGGTTGTCGTACGTTTCCGCATCTAGAGACCACACAGGTTGACCAATATTTACAACTTTTTGCTCAAAATGAAGACGACAGTTCTGTTTTACTATGGCGTGTACCATTTTGAAATTTCCATGTATGTATACATGCTAAATTTTGAAATTAAAAATTGCGAGCCAATTCTAACGACAAAACGCACTGAAATTCACTGCAAATTTCAATTTTTAATGTTTGGACGTTAAATCCGTTACAATGCAAAGCTAAAAAATTCGGAATGGTAATCCAAATAGTATAATTGAACTGTCCTCTTCATTGTGAGCAAAAAGTTGTAAATAGTGGTCAACCTGTGCGGCCTCTAGATGCGGAAACGTACGACAACCCAGTTTTTCCATGTAAATCGACTTTTTCGAATTTTGGAAATTTGAACCGAAAACATCATGTATTGATGAGTATGGACTCTTTTATGCACAAAATGACATTTTTAGTCATTTTTGATCAAATCTGTTGGTTTCCAGCCACAATTAGTGACAGTATCCCTATGTTTTGGAACACTCCAAATTTGACCACTTCAGAATATTACCAATTACTCTCGTTATGAAGAAGCTAGGATCACGCAACCTTGCAAGCATTATCAGTATATGTTAGTCCCAATTTGGTATGAACATGGGGAGAATCCATGAAACTCCTGAAAAGTTATGACCATTTCAAAAAATATCCCTATGTTTTGACACGCACCTTAGATACAAATTTGTGCTATCATAAAATGTCTTTAATTAATTACTTTCTTAATTTTCCAACATGATTTACTTTACTTGGATTACTAGTTTCAACGGGGCTTTGTTCACGTACTGATACAAGTGATTATTTATCTTATAACTGATAACTAAAATATATTTCATTACTTAAAAATCACTGTGGTTACCAAGCACTCGCCACTGATTGTACTACTCGGAAATCTCAGTTTTTGAAGGAAAGTCATTTTAAGTGTGAGAAAGAAGTTGTTTTTTTCTTTTTTACTTTCTGACACAAGTACATGACTGTTCTGATTTTTAGGCAATATCCAAGTCTTTTAAAACTATTTCATGATATTAGTTTCGGCAACAATATTTCCGCACATTATAAAAAAACTAAATGTGTTCCGATTTAATAGTTTCACTCATTGTGTTCTAAACTATTCATTTTCTGAACCTATTAATATTGAACTTGCTCGTTTGTGTTCCTTTGGCTGGATCGGCCACACGCACCCCTGTGCAGTAGAGCTGACTGAGCTGGAGATGTTCTTTGCCATCGCAGCAAGCAATAATGGATGCATTTCAAAGATATAAATAGATCCACTTCCGAGCATCCGTTGCTCCCCTATCGTCACCGTCTGTATGGAAAGAAAAAAACATACCAACCAGTTCAATGCATCTCTGTAATCACAGTAAATGTACAAATGCAGGAATTTTTTGCTGATGCCTATACGAGATGCTTCACAGAGAAGCAAGTACTGATTCGTTGCGTTTGTTAAAACTGTCTGCTTATTTTTGGAGTTTCAAGAATACGACAAGACTGCACATCCAACAGATTTTGTTTTAAAAGTTTTTTTTTTCATATGCTCTCCTCAAAGGAAAAATAAACCATTCACTCAGATATGAACTACATTTGACTCATATAGCTTGGACTTCCTGATACACTGAAACAATGGACATATTTCTATGCCGTGGTGTTGTAATACATACGTAATTTCTGAAATACATGAAAAACATCACAGCCACTCTAGCTTCTCTTCAGCAATTAAAACAGACTCCCATTTATTTGACAAGAAAAAGTAGACGCAATGATTGGTATAGTTATATTCAAATTTCTGCAATCATCATGGTTACAGGTGAGATTATCGTCAGATCCCGAATGCGTTTGAACATTTTCATACTACTCGTTACGCGTGTGTGCTTTGCTGTATTTAATGATGTACAAATTACTTTTTACACTTACGGTCCAATTTATTTTTCCTGTCATCCCAGTGAGAACTTTGTGAGCTCGAAAATGCCAATTATTGGCTTCACGCATGCACTCTTTAAACAATTAAATAAGTTGACGGCGATCCGACACAGCATTTTTACAAAATAATCGCTTTCACAGATCTATACACCACTGCCACAACACAAATGGGAAATTATCCGATTCCAATAATCAGTTTGAAAATATTTTACTGTTGCGCAGTGAAAGTATTTCTACACAAATCAACATTAAATACGTATTATGAAATATGTTGTCTCTGCACTCACCGTTATGTACTTCACTGACAAAATTGTGTCCGCTTCAGGCCGTTTGGTAAATAACACTGATAATTACAAAATGTTGCTAGTATATCTCCAGAAGATTGTGCCAAGAAAATGTTCCATTTGGCCATTTGGCTGCTGTCAGTATTACGATAATACCACTCCTAAACAACTTGTTCCTCAGTCACCCAGCATTCCAACAGCATTGACATGGCTTATGTGATATTATACAAAATTTGTATGAAGCATGGAAGTGCCACAATGAAAGAGAATTGGTACAGGCCAGAGACTTACTATATTTTAAATATGCAAGTAGCTTAAGAAACTTTATTATATCTGATAACAACATACATGGTACATATATATATTAGACTTATGAGCATTTCAATATGAGCCGTCGAAAAGGGTAACTGCGTCGTTCGAATGACTGCTACTAATACATTCATTTTATATCCCACGTTTCCTCATCAGCTTATCCAGAACGTTGGCATTTCCAAACAGCAACAAAGATCAATAGGGCATACAACATTTAAACTTATGAACCTAATGAACTATTATCAGCCGCTTTCCAGTCTCCACCAAGGATCACCGTATGCAAACAAATATCAATGATCACAATTCTGCTGAACAGATTGTTTTATGAGTACAGAGTGCTGGAAATGTGTGATGTGATGAACCTTTGAAAGCTAAAAATGGCATATTCCTAAGCTCAGCTCAGCTTCAGAAATCTGTACATACATTATTCATTCTTATGCTTCATAGTATCCCGTCACTCTCTGTGTGGTTGATAAGTTGCATGCTGAATGTGATACATGCACCATTGACAAAAGCCAAGCTGAATTCAAGTGTGGTCGCTCATATTCACCACTATTATTTACGTTTGCGTCTATCCAAGCTTTAAACCCAGCAAGAGTATTAAATGCATATTGCAATGTTTTTCCTATTGCAATTCAATACAGTTTACAATTGCGATATAATTGATACATTGTTCATGCATGCAGCCGGGTCATGATTGACTTAAATTGCCTGATTGGCTTTGTCGTAAAAGATCATTTATTCACTTAAACAATAAGCGTACAAAAAGCTGTTTGCTTAGACAAGCAGACATGCAACAGGCAAACCGTATCGTTTCAGACAGCAAAAGGCTTTCTAGCGTAAGCAATGAGTGCAGACTCTGCACTTTAGAGAGAGAGAGCCTCAATAGGAACAACACAATGAACCAGCTTAATATCAAGCTCTGCTCGTTATCGCTTTTCTTCGTACTCACCATGCATGTCTGCAATATAGCGATTTCGTCTCTTAAATGATAAATATCAATGTGCGTATGAATAGTAAATCTGCTTTAAGCACGAGCAGACATACAGCATATTCATTTCGTAGAATGAGAAGCAACAACTTTCAGTGTGATTCACCAGCAGCTCAGATCACCTCACTCAAACCTTGCTCCAATCGCGAATCTCATTTCAACGTTGTGCAACGAATTTCGCAGAAATGAGTACCTACCTTGCAAAAATAGCTCTCTTTGCTTTATCCACGGCAGATCGTCTGTGGTCTTTTTCTATTCACACATTCCCATTACCAGCTGTAGTTTTCTTGCCGGCACTTCTCTCATTCTTCAAGTCTGATTATCATACAAACTGAAATTATAACAACAAGTGTCATACCTAATCACATAATTAAGTATACGTTAAGTAAATAATACACTTAAACTTCAAAAAAATTGGAGATTCTTTTTTACATTGTGATTGGTATGGCCAAGTGGAAATTTGCAAGCGCTTCATCTCCTTCATTTGGAAGTGATTCTGAAAAAGTGCCTTGATAAATACACTCGAGTTTGCCGATAAATCAGATTACTTACACTAATATTGCTCAAAACCTGATACACTGTTCTGTGTGTGCAGTTTTCTGAAGTTTGCTGATCTATTATACACCACAATATGGAGAGCCTCACCAGAAAAATTATTGCACGAGGTGATGTTATTCGGCAAATCCGCTCCCACACTCAAATAATAGATGCCCTGCATCTCCTGAGGAAACGCATTCTGAGTGTGCAAAAGGATTTGAAAATATCTAAAACGGTTGGATCCTCAATTAGCATCACCGGATCTGTTGCAATAATTGGCGGTGTGATTGCTATGCCTTTTACCGCCGGCGTGTCGCTGGGGCTCTCGATAGGAGGCCTGGTCGGCGGAATTTTAGGAGCCGGCACGTCAATTGGAACCGGACTTGTTGAAACCGTCCAGACAAAGAAATGGTCAAATGAGCTTAAAGAGAAACTAGATGAACACCAAAAAGAAACTGAAGCAATTCGCGAGAAAATTTCCAATCATCCCGACTGGATTGACGTCACCATGAAGACCAAGCAATGCGTTGACTATGTTGTGAAATCTCTGGACACTGTCATTGATATTGCGGAAGTGATTGAGTTTTTTGTTATCATGGCTCCTTATTACGGAAAGGAAGAACTTGGAAGATTAGGTGCGCCTGTGAGTAAGCAGATAATAGCACAGTACAGTGAAATGGTATTGGAGAAAGTGGGGTCAAAAGGCGGCATGTCGTTATTGGGATTGGGGATGAAGGTTACAAATGTAATCAATATTGGCGTTGCCGTTGCTGGAATTGGTTATGACATTTATACTATTGTTGATATATGGACAACGACGCCGGGATCTGTTAAGCAGATTGATGCAATAATTAGTCAGTTAGAGGAAATGAAGTCAAGTCTGATAAAGTTGAGAGATAAATTGTATGAATGAAGGTATTTTTGATAGGTTTTTAATACGGAATATGAATTTATGTTTATCTTATGTAGTAATTTATATGGTCACCTCGATGTTATTTAGATTACAAGATATACGGTTACATTTGTCATAGCCGCAGAAAATGTGTGCATGGAACAAGAATGTTCTGAATAGTGCTGTGTAAACAGTACAGAATACGGGATTGAAAATATTTATTTTAGTGCCTTCAATGAAGCAATTAATATTTATTAACACTCAATGCAATAATTGTCCCTGCTGGACATTGTGGTGATGTAATGAGAATAATTAAATGGCGAAATTAAATTTGTATTTTCCACAAATACATCACATTTGTGTATAATGAGCGACATTTATTTGCAGACTGAGCCGATGTGATAATTAAAGTTGCAAAAATGCGACATGAACGTTAAAATAAAATATGTGTTAAATACAATTTGTTTTACATTTTTAGCATATCTATTTAATTTGTTACAATGTGCATACAGCTTCAATGGAAACCTTCATTGAATATAAAAACCATGAAAACCTGTCCAAGCTGCACAATGCTCGTTCCCGACTTGAGTACATATGAAGTAAAAAACAGGCTTGCACGCACGAAAATGTAATCACATCTGAGCGTTATGTAAAGAATTTCATACGAGCAAATTTTCAAAATGTATTTCATATTGATTTAGAAGAATTTTTATTAAAATTCTATAAATTCGTAGACACAAAAGGAAAACCGGTCATTAGAATCGTGCTTATACATGAAAAACACTGGCAGGAATATCATGCCTCAGTAACATGAAAAAAACACGAATGTAACCTGGGATTTTTCCATAGCCGCAACAACGTCTGAATCTCTGGGGGGGACGCACGTCAAAATTTGGAAATCGCCAAATTTCCCCCCTTGACCAGAAGAAGCCAAAATTCTGTAATGTTAATGCTGACATAATAATGACATAAATTAACTATCGAATTGAAAGTTCGAACGAAGTACAATAATGCGCGTGCATGGTTATTAGACATAAGCGACGGCGAGCGAAGCGAGCCAAACTTTTGATAATTTGATACAATAATATTTTCTTAATACAATAAAATAAAACGTTTGTGCGACTGTAAATTCCTTCATGGCATGCGTAAGAATCGTTGAAATGAAAAATACTTTGTATATAAATTATCAATTTAATTGAGGAAGTAGCATTTAAATTTTTTGCCATGATCTGACGTAAATATCCGGCCCGCCATGATATGGAAATTTTTCCGAAATACTCGGAAATCTGTAATCCCGTAAAAAAGTATTCCAATTGGAAGTCCATTAATCTGCTGGAAATCTGTATTCGAAATCATAACAAAATATGCCCACGGCATCATGACGTTTTGCTTCTGGAATTTCAGGTTAGAATTCTAAAGGATATATACTTCTGAACTGAATATAAAATTCAGTTATAATACTCATGGAAATATGTCAAATAAAGGTCTTGACAGAACGGATATCCAGACAGAACTGTCAGTTTAATTTAAATTACCATTCCTTCTAATTTCATAATTCGTAAGATGGAATGCAGGAATTATGATGGAACTATCTCAGTTCACAAATATGTTCCTAATAAAAAAATCTCAGCTTAAAATATGTATGTGAGGAAACGAGCGACTTTAAACCTTTCGTCGCAAAAACGACAATTATCTGTCCATACACAAAACCGGAATTTAACCCACATGGCGCCAAATATAAAACATTTGAAATACCGAGTTGGAGATTAAAAATTGGAGCGATTATTAAATTTGATGATGGGGAAGTCGATAAGCAGAGTAGTTTGACCCCGAGGTCAATTTGACCTCCTGGGTCAAATTTTAAAAATCGGTATTGTGAACACGGTGTCAAACTGTTCTGCTAATCGACTTCCCCGGGTCAAATTTAATGGTCGCTCCAAGTTTTAATGGCCAACTCGGTATTTCAATTTTTTCATATTTGGCGCCGTGGCGGCTAAATTCCGCTTGTTGTGTATGGACTGATATTTTTCGTTTTTGCAACGAAGGGTTGTTTCCTCACATATGTCGGCCTTCGTCAAACGCTATCGTCCGTTGATCGCTGATGGACGACATATTTCCTCTATTATAAGAAGTACATATAGCAGTACCATATTTACGGAATATCTAGATAAAGTTGTGGTCATAACCAGAATCAAAATTACGTATCATATTTGCAAAACCATATTCCATATTTGGTTGACAAAAAGTTTGCTGGAATAGGCTATCCATGTTTTTTGTGGTACAGATGAGTATTATGAACCAACTTGTTATCCGAATGTGCTGATAATATGGAGTAAGATTAAAGATCTGATTTTTCAATTTCCAATTTAAAGCAAGTCATTGTGCACCTACCCGACAACTCGATATGCTTTGTCACAATTTTCTGGGACCAAACAATATTTATTTAATTTAGAAATTTCCTTAATTTTATTTAACAAAATTCACTAAGAATGGATGGGAGAACCGTTTTGTCTCCAAATTTTTCCATAATCAAATTTTGTGTAAAATATGCCTGAAAATCTGCTCTGGGTCTTGATTCACATTCAAATTATATTGAAGATAGGAATAAAAACTATCATGCGGAGACAACAGCATTAAAATGTCTCAAATAGTTTTTCACTTCTTGCATTTTAAACATTGATAGAAATAAGGACAAAACAGACATTAAAATTTTGCTATACATTGCTTGCTACGTTTGATGAACAGTAGCGAAGTGCGACAGAAAAAATATTTTCAGGGTCTATGACTGGTCCAATTTCAATTTGAAGTTAACATGACCTGCATACATATGCGTACATGTAGTCTCAACTACGATTAGATTTTTTGACACTGCAAAACTATTGGAAATATGCTCTATATTTTTTAGCATATTTTGCGCACGTCAACGCCAGAACTTACACCATGGATCTTACAAATGTTTTCCGGTGTATCCATTAAGCAAATTTCGTTTGTGCTGTAACACAGTGACATAATTTGTGGTAATTTGTTGGATTCATTTTTAAGAAGTTTGAAATAGTTAGAAACAAAATGTTAGATTGTTTATGCTGATTCTATTGCCATAAAGATTGCGTTTTTATCTTCAGTAGATGTTGCAAGGTTTTCGCGGATTCAGAGTTTCTCACCCAAAATTTTCTAGAATTCCATTATCGTCAAAATCGGAAGCCAAAATCGATGTTACGGTAACATTTCTTAAATACTACTCCGCCGTCTCCAAAGATTCTGACGAAACATGTCGAGTTGGAAAATATTGGCAGTGTGAACAAAAATAAAATTTTGCATTCCACTGTACAAATGGAGAAATGGTCCATGAATATCATACGTATAGAGTAGGTATCATGAGACGGGATTTTGTTGACTAGTGCATATATCCGAAGTACCGAACGAGATGCGTGAGTAACGCTTGAAAAGTGACGGCTTGTGGAATGTACATGAACAATTTGGGTGTGCGTACGGGTCAAAAAATTTAAATTACTCCAGAACTGAATATTTCTTTTCACGTAATTTACCTCATTGCTAGTCCAAACTACTCAGCTTCAGTGAGAATTTTATATCTGAAAATATAATTTCCAACTTTTTCGGTCATCAGTGACATCAGAGTGAGTTTCTCTGGAAGGTCTACAAATACTGGCAGGGAAAATCCTTTGCCGGATAAAAGGCTTTTTATGTTCTATCAAACGCAGAAGCTCCCTTACTGGTAACGGTTTTTGCTTACAAGCCGTAGAGGAACGGACATTATATTTTCGTAAAATTGTGGAGTAATTGCATTTATAAACTTACGCAGTCATACGGATTATTATTGTTGGATCATTGGTCGGCTGAGTGAGACCACTTCGAAATCTTGATGGAAAATATTTTGCTACCAATTTTGAAAAATGAACAAATGTGAACATTGCTTGCGCACATAGACTTGATGATTTTAAAGTGACACGAAATCCCGGCCTGCATTGAGCTGGATATTGCGCCATTTAGAAACAGTAAAATTAGGATGTTTTGTTTTACAGCAATCTATAACAGCAAGGTTATTTTAGTTTTTATAGTTGCTTTATTATGCACAAATCACCTTTTGTACTTCAGAAGTGATTTCTTGTCGCGAAGAATTCCAGACCTAATACTTGAGCAAGTTTCCTTAAGTTTTCGGTATAATCCTCTACGTTAAAATTCACAATTTGTTGAATAACTTCGATCAGTTCTCTTGAAATACGTCAAGACGTCTTGTGTAAGAATAAGTTGTGTAGTGGGTGGAGCTCACTTGAATGCATGTAACAGTTTTAAATGAACACTTCAATACATTTGCTTCGATTAATTGAAAGATATGTACGAATGTATCAAATCGTGTTATAGAAATTATTTAATTTAATAGGCATATAATGTTGCTTAGCCCCAGTATTTTGCTTAGGTAAGTAAGTAAGTAATTTGAATGGGACTTACGTTAATGCTAAGAAATGTTATATTAACACATTGTAGAAACAAAACTCTCAGAATATGATTGGAACAACAAACTCGCACACAACCGAAATCACGCCTTAATTAGTTTGGAACAGTTTTCGTTAAAATCATTTTCTGTCTCAATTTATATTTGAATATATCATAATTCCTGAATGGCCAAAAGTCATTGTTGTCACGAACAGGCATTCATACATATTATACATATTACGAAAGTAAAGTGAAATAATAGAAGCTCATGGGTCGTATTTGCGAGCGAAGCGAGCAAAGATTTTTTATTTCAGGGTGTACTATTGTTACAAATCCAAATTTTTATTATTATCTAAAACAAAATTTTGCATCACCCAAAATTCCAGGGGGGACGATATCCCCCCCATCCCCCCCGGTTTTTGCGGCCCTGGATTTTTCCACTTCTATCTTGCATGCATAATCATGACTATGAGTTCGGGACATGAGAAATGAGATAAACGCGAGTTTGCAACACTCTTATTTATTATCCCATGGCGCATGTTGGTGAAAATAGTATACCTAATATAGATGCATTTCCACTTCTACCAATCGGCATATTTGCTGGACAATTCTTAACAAAAAAATGAATCCAAATGTAACATGATAAAATGTTGGACTGGAGATGTGAGAACGATATTATTCAAGTTTCTCACAAGCTGTGTTGCAGATGCGCTAAAATTCACGAAACAAACACAAGCAATTGGAGTTGAAAGAGAAAATAAAATATATTCCTAGCCTGTCAGTGCACACTGCAGAAAATAGACTCACAAATTTCGGATGAAAATAGGTTCAAGTGGCATTAAATGAGTTGATATTCCACCATTACTTGTTACAAACCATTTACTAGTAACGACGCTTATCGCTACAATAAATAGCCTCAAGTATTTCCATGTCAACTTCTCACCGGAATAACATATAAATTTCACTTTCCTTGATATAAACTATTGTGCATATATTTTCGACATAGGTAAATTTTCCAATGCATTTGCATTTTTCCCTAAAAATACAATTCAAAATCACGTATCACTAATTTCGTATTTTAGTAACAATGATATACAACGCCATAATTCGGGAATACACATCCCCCGGTGGCACCATAGTAGGACGCCTGCGTCTGAAGGATCTGAAACAGGTGCCAATGGCTTGGGTCATTGAGCATCGAGGGATTAAGGTGGACGGCCACAGTAGCCTTGACCATATCATGTGCAGTCCTGAGGAGCCACTTCAACTTACTCGTCCATTTCCTCATGTTACAAATGGGATTGTAATTACCATTCGGACTCGGTGTTTAGGTTCCTACAAAGTCCCCGTATCTCTTGACTACACTGTTAAAACTGTGAAAGTGAATGCATATTATCTGCTGGGCAGTGGCGCTTTAGGAAAGCCACTCAGCTTTAATGGGATTTGGTTGGAGGACGAGAGTACACTTAAAGAATACGGAATTCAAGACGGAGATAGTTTAAGTTTTCCGCTACCACATCAGCCACCCCATAGAAGCACTGGCGGATATGCCGGTGAATTTTGGACCGTGGATTTGGAGGGTGAGATAGAAGAGGTGAAAACAAAGGGAACTGTGGCTCGTAAATGGGAGGGCTACGATATTGGATTAAACTTGTACGGCGTTTGCCCAAATGAGAAATGTATCTCAAAAGGAAATGGGAGCACTCCAAACAAAGAGGTCGTAATCCAGGCCAAATATGGATCAATAAGAATGGTAAAGGACCAGAACAAATTTCGCTGTCCGGCTTGTCAAAACATTGTCTCCCGGAAAGATGTTGGCATGTTCACTCCGAATAACTTCCTTGTCAGCTATGGACGCGCCCTGTTCCAGCTCAAGAAAAGTGGAACGCTGGAACCTGTGAAGCGAGTGTTAATGGAGTCGCTTGGACTACGTGACCAGTTCAGTCACTTTAAAGGTGGTCAAATGTCCGAGTATGACTTCATTGAAATTACCACCGTTGCTAAGGATTCTAGCCCTTATCACTGTGTTGGATGTGATCGTAGTTGTTGGGAGCAGAGAAGGTCAAAGGGATCTGAGATTGTGTTGGGCTGTGGACATGCTTATCATATGAGATGCCGTCCGGGCTCTGATGGAAGTAGAGAATGCTGTGGAAGCTATGACATGCCAAGGAAGCGGTTCCATTATGATGTGATCCTGTATGGAGAGGACTGGAGTCAGTTGGCGGAACTGGGTATTGACGAGGAAGAATATGAGCGCAATTTAGAACGGTTGGAGAGAGAAGAAGAGGAGCGTTTGGAGAAGGCGAAGAGGAAGAAAATTAAGATATAGAGAAATGCACTTGTGGGAAGCAAATGTTTATAGCTTGTTCTTTTGATTTCATTACAAAACGGTCCTCAATTCAATGTTATGAAATGAAAATGCCGGCAATTTCGCTGTAATTGCAGGGTCAGCAAGGTGAACCGGAGTGACGATGAGAGGCATGCATTTCCACAGGATTGGAATGAGAATCAGAGTCATCAATTTTTATAATTTGAAACTACATGTACTCAATATTTAGCAGTTAGCAAAATAAATTGTACATTATTTATTACCAATTAGGTGACATTGCCATGATTATTGATTATGAATACAATTCATTTCGGCCAGGTATACTTTTTACTACAAGACATTCTGATATTGATGAACATTTTGCGAGTGGATAACATCGCTATTTCTATAATACCTACGATATGCGCACATTGAATAATAATTAAGGATCACCACAGTTTATTTTAACAAAGTCATCACTTAAATCTAAAAAATGGTATCGATTATCATGAATTTTCATCGTAATTGCCCTATTTACAACGATTTTGCTTACATGAAAACGTTTGGGGCATTTTGAGACACGCTCAAATCAACTTGCGTGATTCATTTCAATTTGCAAATATGCTAACATAGACAATGTACAGTCCACTTGTAGTTCTGCTAATCGTCAATTATAATAAACTGTCTAAGTTAACAGTTAAATTGAATAGTTAACCAATGTGTCGCAGGTATGTGTGCATCCGAAAAAAATCTTGCATAAAAGCTTGCATTTTGAGCAATGCTGATGTCGGATCTCGTTTTCTTTGCCCTCACACCCGTCAGTTGTCTGGAAGCATGTTTTTTCAGCATAGAAAACAAACAAACAAGCACAAACTTTCCTGCATTTCTTGTTCGTTATTTATCTGTCATCTTTTTGTGTAAAAATTAGTGTCTGGAGCTGGAAGTTCTTAAGATGAAGCTGTACAATCAACTCAAGTCATTTTATGGAGCACTGGAGAATTCAGAAGAGGATCCTGAACGGCTGCATCGGTTTCGGAGTGACAGTTCAATTATTCCTGAGTCCAACGGACCCTAAAGGAAATTCCTCCATGGAGTGTTCCCATTGCTCGAAAAGCTAATCCAGCAACTACTCCACTCGCAACTATTTATTTCAGCCGCACCGGCACATTATGGGGAACAAGCTGGTGGAGCTTCAGAAGAGCACGGGGTTGGAGGAAATCAGGGTGACGAAGCTGCCCTCCACCTTCTTCCAGATTTTGTGGAACTATCAGAATTATCATTGCATTCCCATCAGCGGTTCATGCAATAAGAACATTTTGCATCCAACCGTGATTGTAAAGAGTGTAAAGTAAGCGGTTTGAACGTTGTGAGTGACAATACTGAATATTATTCTCGGAACTATATAAATTCCAGCCCCGAATTAATTTATTCAATAATAGTTAAATAGGTAGCGAATGACATTATTAATTGATTGATGCCGGCGGCAACGATACTCCATTATATGATTAACAATGGGGGCGAAGCCATCCAGTGTCACAGTCGACACACCATCTTCAGATATCCTCAGTAAAGATGATATCGCTCGTCAAATTGAAGTCCAGACTCAAGTCATCAAGGTTTTGAATGATATCAAGGCTCGACTTATAAAGACGCATAAGCACGGCAGCATTGCAAAAACAGTGGGAGCATCAGTGAGCATTGGTGGAACGGTGTCAATGGTAAGGGGCCTTATTCTGGCTCCATTCACGTCTGGCACGTCTCTTATCTTCCCTACTGGTGGTATTGTGGCAAGCGCTGCAGACTCAGCGACAAACGTAACGACAGGTGTAGTGAAAACGGTGAAGAAGAAACGAAGAGCCAAGCAGCTCAAGAAAGCCCTTGCGTCCATGGAGAAGGAACTGGTTCAATGATCATAATCACTTCACTGGCAAACCTCGTTTTCGTGAGATTCTGCCTGTACTTCAGTCAGTCTGTGTGGATGCTGATGCGTGGCATTCTGTTCAGGTGCTGACGAAGGTGACCCGTTTTCCCCTCCTTCTGGAACTCCTCCAAATGGATCCTCCACCATGGCACTCACACCTCCAAACTGGGAGTCATGGCCCGTTCACCAATGCTCAAAAACTCGATTGTTTATTGTCAGTGAGACGACATATAATTGTAAATGTAACTGTTTCTATTCCTTTATTAATATTGTACATTTAGAATTTATTGAACATTAAGTTATAATAACAAGATCATATAAAACTACAAAATATTAATAAATGGATAGTTTTGAAAAGTTTTTTAATTAATTTGACTGAAGAAATTAGAATTGCATAAGTTTGGCTAATTGAAGATGATGCAAGATTGCATTGCTTTGCAAAATTTATAGCATGGACGATTTGGGAAACGTCTCAAAAAAATGGGGCAAAATGACACACCGAAATGGCTCATGAAGAGTTTATCCTCCCCAACCCCATCCGCCGCCACCACCCCCACGTCCGCCGCCACCTCCTCCTTTGCGACCACCTCCGCCACCACCACCTGAAATACATTGAATCGATTAATTCTTGTAAATCGTCACATTATAAAAAGTAATCAAGTAATTTATCTGCACTAATCAAGTAGTACCTCCGTATCCACCACCACCACCCCGTCTACTTCCACCACTGCCGCCGCCTCCCTTGCGTCCTCCTCCACCTGAAATATTGGATGCATCAATTAATAATATCATAAATTCTCATATTTATAGCTTTCTAATCTGTTATGAAATTTAATCATATAATACCTCCATATCCACCGCCACCTCCTCCCCATCGTCCACTGCCGCCACCTCCTCTCCATCGTCCACCACCACCGCCGCCTCCTCCACCGCCACCACCTTCAGCGAAGTGCAGGCATATCACCCCAATGGTGATGCAAACGAGTACAAGTGTCTGTAAAATGAGTCGAAATATTCAGTCGGTAAAATTATCAGCACGGTTATTTGTCATAATATGCCGTATTTGATTTAAAACCGAAATATTGTTTCGCTATTTCCACCAACTTACAAGTTTCCTCATAGTATTTTACAATGTAACCCACCGTGGAGTTTCTTCGAGTTGACTGATTTTACATGGCTGATTTGCCTAGTTTATATAGTAAAATTTACACCCGTCGTTAAGTACACATTTTATCTGTCTGTACAATAATAGCAAATTATCGTAGAATTTTAGATCATGAAATTGTATTACGCTGCTTGCTCACATGAAAACTCCAAGTTGATAAAATTGTTGATGAATTACAAAAAAATTAGCTCATTGACCTTCTGATGAACTTTTCCTTGTGTTCCATTCTCGAACATTTTCTTGCGTTGACAACCAAGTTATGCATTAACCTGAACCAAGGCCTTTATGCATTGTTTAACTCATTAACATATTGGTTACTATGCATTTCCTCTTTTTTCTTAAAAAGCGGGTTCACCAAGAATCGAGTGTCCCTTAAGTTGTCTTGTCACTATCATTATTGCCGCCAGAGGCACGGACATGGACACCTGCTACACAAATTGACAATAACTTGCAACAAGTGCCATTAAGACCATGAAAAATAGCTATCATAAATTTATTATTTACTCGAATTGCTAACTGTGCTCATTTTCGTAGAGATACGAGGAGATAACTATTATTATAGATCGCAATTTATATAACTGCTGCATTCTGATTACCTTTCAACAACCATCACATTAATTTGCTCATAGAACTTGGGTTTTATTGTTTTTTTAGCGGAACATGATCTACAGTATCAACGTCTAGCACTATGCTGCTGGCTGACAAGTGGAAAATCACTTGTTGGGTAGCATATAAGTTGCAATTGACTATCCACTGGGACAAATATCATACAGTTACGTAATCCCAATTTTGGGTAAATTAACCGTAACGGAAAAATGCAAGTATGTCTAAATAGTGGTGTGAAAATGATTTCAGGCATCAATGGACGCTTAACAATCGTCTAACAGCGACGTTCAATAAACTAAAGTGTCGATTTAGTACTTATATCAACATTATTGTGTGCGATCAGGGATCAGGATAATACTACATTGTCGACATTGTTTTCATTGTCATGACCATCTTGATAACTATCTCTATATTGCCAAAGCTGCGTAGGTATGTACACAATGCACATATAATTCGGCTGACATTACAAATCCAGAATTTTTCTCAAATACAGTAAATAGTTATTTTGTGGTTCTCATTCGAGTAATATTACATTACAAAAAAAAATCCGTAGCAACAATGTTCAGATTTACGTATATTTGCAAAAAACTGAAATGAGCAAAAGGGTAAGAAATGTCGCTTCATATCAGTACACTAATATACTTTCGAGACAAGTGGTTTAATTACCGGCTATCTACTTAGTTTCTGGCACATTGCTAATACTCTAGTCTCTGAATTAAGAATTCATTAGTCGGTGCATAAGCAGTGAAGTAGCAGCACACATCTCTGGGAGCAGGTGAATCATAGTCGCATATTATTTTCTCAAATGAATATAGGAGCGTTTATAACACCAACCATAAAAGCAAGAACCATTCAATGGTTATGCAATATTCGAATCTGGTTTCAGAAATACGTTTCCTTATATTATCGTACTGAGTGCTTAAGTAGATGCGTGCAGCTTGTTTCTGTTTCTTTACAGAAAGCAACCAAGATGATAAGCAAAACACTGAAAGTGCTTATAATGCGCTCATCACTTTTCATCCGTTCTGATCAATTTTCATCACATCACCTAAAGAGATGGAATGGGCATACCTAAAGCGGCTGTGATACATACAACGAAAATCCAAGAAAGTTGTACGGTTCAGTTGCTCGATGACATCTGCGGCGTAGCAGCCATTAATTGTGCCTTAATTAAGCATATCACATATATTCAATTTAAATTGATACAATAATCTCAATTACTCAATTTGTCCGTACAGTTCCTCCATAAATTTTGTACATATATTTATTCAATCAGTGCAGAACATATTTTGTCGTGTGCGTAATCAACATAATTCGGATTTTCACATCACTTACCGTGAGTAAAAATTACTTTACATGATGAATTAAATTTGATAATAATTATAATAGTGCTACCCATGCTAATTTTTATCTACATTTTCAAATTATAAGAATCGAGCGTTGACATAAATAGGTACATAGTCATTTGATAGAATTGTTTGGGCTTAAAAATGTAAAATCATTAAACCAATTTACCCCCAATGTATTCTATGCCTAAAAGGTACGGTGCTCTCATCAGACATGTTGGACAGGGATGACATTGACCGTCAAATTCGCGTCCAAAGAGAAGTGATTGACTCTTTGAAGCGCCTTAGGTCACGTATTCTAAGCGCGCATGAAGACATAAGCGTTGCCAAAACTGTCGGCTCTTCCCTCAGCATTGGAGGGACGGTGGCCGTCTTTGGAGGTCTTCTCCTCTCACCATTCACTGCCGGGCTTTCCCTCGGACTTACTGCTGGTGGCATTGCTGGCGGTGTAGTCGGCGCTGGAACCAATGTAACAACCAGCATTGTTGAAACAGTAAAGACAAAAAAGTGGGCCAAGGAGATTGAGAGAAGTCTCTGGGATCTGGAACGCGAAATGAAGAGGGTTGCTGCGAAAATCGTCAAGCATCCAGGCTGGAAGCAGTATGTTAAACAAGCAGCGAAAGGGGGTGGATTTGTGCTGAAGGGGACGCCAAAGGCCATCGAAATTGGCAAAATCATCAAGTACGTCACGGTCATGGCTCCACATTACGGAATTGAAAATGTCGCGTCCTTTGGGTTTGCTCTCAAGAATTTTAAGGGATATTGTTTGCTGGGCATTGACGACGTACTCACAAGCTGGACCAATGGAGCGGTACGGATTGGACCAAAGTTATTTGTGGGGCTGAGTGTTGCCTTGGGTGTCGTTGCGGTTGGATTTGATATTTACAACATTGTTCATACGTGGGCAAACAAACCAGGAGCTGTGAAGCAGATTGATGAAATTGTTGACAAGTTGGAGACGACTAATAGGAAGTTGAACGAGATTAGGGATGAGTTTTAAGTATTTGGACTTGTTTTTGTGCTAGCGCACAGTCCTTTCGTCATTTTGTATTTTGAGCCACTATGAATGAACGAAAGTAAGAAGATGCAAAAGTGTCAATACTATCATGAATAGTTACCTTAGAAAGTTATTCTTTAATTGATTGTATTTTATGCATATGTTGTAACCAGATAATATTCACTATTGGACACAACTTATGTTTGCTGCCTTTATACGACGTACTGTTGTAAAATGAAAGATGATAAATAAATCATTTTTGCATGGTTATAGTTGCTGCTTTTTATAATGAGTAGGAAAGATGATACAGTTCCGTGCCGCTAAAACATCACATATTAAAAATATTTAAAAGTGTGCATTATTCCAAAAACCTGTAAAAGTAACAAGTGCAGAAATTGACGGCAGCTCAACAGCTTCATATATTATAGGAATATTTGCGGTCAGAAATGAAGAGTAAGGGTGAATGAACTGGAGCATGAGATGCACGCTCTGTGCGATGTCCTTGAAAACGGAGTGAATACATGTCGCTTAGCATGAAACCAGACACTTTACTTGAGCTTAGAATGCATGCAAGGCTTCTGGCTCATAGTATTATTACATCAGGCTTACTGCAACAAATTTCACTTTCGTGTCTCATCCTTTTTCATCATTTTTCATTCATTTTCATCCTGCTTTAGTCGAGCAAAGAATGCTCGTTCTCGAAACGTTTGAATTTTAAATGAAATGTACGTTTGGACTAACAAGATATATAATAATGACATCGCAAATATACTTTAGCTTTCTCATCTTCAACACGGGTATTCATTCCAAAATGTTGATGCAAATTATTGATTCTCAATATTTCGGCATTCGATGTAAAATATAGCTACGGATCTAAAAAGTTGAAAGCTGCTATGCACTTTGAATGAGGAATTGTATATGATTTGGTATTGCCCATTTAATATTTGTCCTGATTTCAGAAAGACATAGCTCAACATGACAAATATGGCCATTGCACAGAATAAATGCACAATTATTTCCTGCTGCCACAACCACATTAATCGGATAATGGAGACGGGTATTTGTATCATTTCATGAAATGAAAGTGTGCCAAAACTGCAGTATGCAATGCTTGCCTGCCGACTTGGCCTTGGCTGAGCAAGCTTGTTGGCCTACAAAATGCTGTATTGAGCAGATTATGAAAGCTCACTGGTGTGTACAGAGCATAGTTGGTATTGTGGCTTGACTTCATAACCCCTCCAACAGCAACTTGTGCATATTTTTGCATACACATTCATCAACGTTCGCTGCTCTTTGCATGCAGCTTTGCTTAAGTAAATTGTAAAAAAAATTCATCTAATGAATTGATCCGTCAGCAAAACAGCACGCGCTTCCATCATTACACGTTTATATGTGTACAAAGATGTACATTTTGAATATTGTAAGATCCGTTTGTTACATAACTAGAGAAACAACAGTCATTATGATAGTGCCCATTCAATGGGCACTATCATAACATTCAAAATTCAACATTCCATGATTTCTGTGTCTTCAACATTTAGCCGAAAATATTATTAGAAAGTTAATTATTTCGAGTATGAATGTTTTTTGGCATATGATGATTCATCTAACTGTAAACTGGACTCACACTCATGTCAATAGGCATGCATACCCATTTTCTATCTAGGTATATGCTCTTCCACCGACAAACCTTCTCTGATGGACACCTGTGGTGTTACTTGCGTCATATTGGTGGTCACGGAAGATCTGTGTAGGGCCGGGGAGCACGATCCATGCGTTGTGCATTTGTTTGGCAGGAAAGAACAAAGATGAGTAAGCATGCTGAATAATTAATCGTTTTGCAGTCGGGCAAGACCCAGCGGAAAAAATGACATTTTTTTACAAATACAGTTTTAAATATTATCCAGTAAGTATATTGTAGTATGTGTACGTTACCGTACCAAAACACGTTGCCATGCACAACAACAGAAGTGGCATTGCACTCGCACGACTGCAGCCTTTCTTTTTTCTATTCTCAGTTCACCTGGAACCCCCGGCTTTTTACAGAAGATAATTTAGCAACTGACTATTTAATTTAATTTTCCAAGCATAAACCTAAATTAACAATCAGATCCATCAAATATTAATTTACAAAAATATCAGAAATATTGAGTTGACAGAGATCATTTCCAAATTATTTTCTGTAAAATCTACCAATATTGTGCCCATGCCTAATAACACAACTTTATTGAAAAATAAGTGTAACTGAAAGCGAAGTTTTCAAACTGATACAAAGGGCTTATACCTATATCCGCTTTGGTATCCGACATTACATAAAATCATGTTCTCCATAAAAAAGTCTAAACTGTCCCGTCCACTGGCCTGGGTTAGAGGAAAGGTCGGCTCCAAATCCCGACGGAGTGTTGACGTTGAAAGGCGAGAATCTTCCATTGTTTCTGCTGGCAGTGGTGATCGTGTTGAAATATCCTCCTCAGTTGGCTCTGCAAGGATTATCATGGTCCGCCCAAGAGGAATCGTCAACAGCGGTGATGCAATAGGAGTATCTCAAAGTGAGCCAATCATCGGGCCCTATAGCAATCCGGATGACTTCCACTTTGTTACTGACGGCATGAAAAGAAATAAAAAGTCTAAATCCGTCGGTGCTGCGGTAGCCCCAGCATACCCTGAGGAAGCCGGGACATCCGAAGTAAATATAAAAAATGGAGTAACGACAGGATTAAGACGGCGCTTACGAAAGAAAGATGCAGACAACGCAGGAATCAGTGGTCAATCATCAAGGCAAGCAGATGATGGTAGGTCACAAAATAGGAACCCACAGAATGACAGCGGCCAGGACGGCATTGGTGAGGGCGTGATGATCCCATTGCAAAATTTGCAGTCGTCGGGAGCAGCGGTAGTGGTCAGCCGCCCACAGTATCTGCATGCGTTCTTTGATATCATGTATTTTTGTGGAACAAGCCGAAGAGTTCCCCAAGATCGAAAAGATCGGAAGGGCTGCCGAACGAAACTTGAGAACATTTTCCTGCTGGTAAGTATATTACACAAGTATTATAATAGGTAGATGTATGCATAATTAAATTGAATATGAAATACATTTGTCACAAGTAAACTAAATGATATATATCCCAATGATGACTACTGTTTCAGCTACTGTTCTGCGCTGTGACCATCCTATCCGGCTGTGATTCCATCTGCCAAGGAAAGAATTTCGGCATGTACTTCCTCGCGGGGGAAGGCATGAGTTACTTCATGGAAGTCTCCTACAATATTTTCACCCTGCTCACTAAAGCGTATGCTGTGTACCGCCTTACCATGCTCAACGACGAAACCGATAAAATGTTGACCAGTGTCACCAAATACGATAGCGATCATGATCCCCAATCAGTATGCCATTGCAATTACTGGAAAGTTGTCATCTTGGGCATGTGCATTGGCACATTGATAATGGCGGTTCTTGAAACTACATTTGAGCGAGGACTGATGGATTGGTCACCGGAAAGGATGGGAATGGAAAAGTCATTTGATTTGAGTCAGGCCTTGTACCTATGGAGCTATCGCGATCTGGAGGAACGAAACATGGTACTGGGACTTGCTCATGGCCGACCTGAAACCTACAGCGTGGGATTTGCTCTCACATCCACCTTGATGGGAATTGCTTCCAACTTTCAAATGGGATCACTCAGAGATACGGTACTGGTTGGCGTGTTCGTCATCTTTGTCATCGTCTTGGCACTCATGAAAGGCATTCAGGAGACCACCGACAACGCTCCAAAGGGAAACATTGCGGCTTGTCGCGCCCTCCAGACCAGACGCGAAATGATTTGGATGCAATTTTGCAGGGTCAGGGAGGTCATAGAGCAATTCAACACTGTCTTCGACACACTTCTGCTGCTGCTGCACATGGACAATCTTCTGCTGGCTGGTTTCTTTGCATCCCTCTGCATTGATGTTGAGCAGAGGGACGATCTCGGGGCCTTTGTGTATTTCAACTATGCATTTAACTTGGTGAAAGTGGAGCTTACATATCTTCTGGCAGGACGTGTGTCGGCGCAGGTAACAATATATTTACTCTAGAGCAATAATAAGCCACAATTTGAAAACTCAATGCATATTAATGATACATTCGTGCCTAATAGTTACTATTATTATTGACTCAAAAAACTAGAACGGCCTGGTTCGAAAATGGCTCTGGAACTGGTCATGTCATACCGGAAAGATAGTTGTTGACGGGGAGGAGTATGACGTTAATGTGCTGATTGATCAACTGGAGAAAGAACCATTGGCCATTGGGACAGGGATATTCCAAATGAGTCAAGAGTTTCACTTAAAGGTGACCAAGCACATTCAAAAAACAATCCTTACATAATACCTGCAAACATATTTACAAAGCAATATTTTTACTTTATCGCGTCCAATACATGTATATTTTAGTATCACGGATTTGCCTTATCCCTTGTATTATTTCTGGCTGACGACAAGAAGAAGAAAGACCAATGTTGCCAAGCAATGTGCAATGCACCCACGCCAGGACCGTCATAATATGTTCGTCATTAAAAGACATGTACAGTTAATTTCAACATATTTGAAAAGAGTATGGTAACTGTGTTATAATTCAAAGACAATGTCTCCCATTCATCCTTTGTAACCCTGAATAGTATTATTATTATATTCAAATGACATGTCAAGGACACTTGAATAACAATTAATTCGTTTTCGTTGTTTTCATGATGATTAACTTAAAGACCGTGTACTAATTATAACTCATGATTTTCATCTTGTATTGCCACGTTTTTCAAGTAATTAATCGATTTATCTCTTCTGCATCTGGACTTGTAAAAGGCATAACAATTTATGTACATACCTATAGCTTTAGCCCGATGCAACCAGAAGTGCACATATTACTAATGGCCAAACTGGCCGAAGTGTCCATCCACTTCCATAGATATCGTGAAAGGAATACCTTATATTTGCCAGACAAAGTGTCTGGTAAAATTGAAAAAATAGACATTTGTTATTGCTGCTGCGATAACTCATTAAGCAATAAAATGTCGTGATGTAGTAGGGATTATTTTGATATGTATCAATGCGAATATATGACCAGTTATGTATTTCAGATTCTCCAATCAATATTATAATCAACATAAATGTGTTATGTGTTAAATTTTACTTACAAGTGTACACATAATTAATGCGTATATTTACCTATAATACATACTTAAACCACTGATGAAATAGCTTAATATTTACCTAGTTTCAAGTACAATGACGTATGCTTTTGAAACAACTCATCTCTGCAAACGTATAACCATTTGAAATAATTAGATTAAAGGTACACCATAAGAGTACATGTATCATAAATAAATCCATATTACTATTACTTTTGGAGCCTGCTAGAACATTTTTATACATTGTAATTGTTGTAGCTTAGTATAGTACAAAAATAATGAAATGTAAAATGTAAGAAATCTTTCACACATTTTTTGCATGTGTACCATGCTGTAGTTAGTGTTAACATCATTAAAGCAAATTGGTCATTATTATTGTCATTCTTTTAATTGTGCTAAGTAAATTAGATATGACATGTAGTAAATGTAGGTGTATCTTTATAAAAAACCCGAAATCCAAGGTATCTCTCAAATATAGTAATTAGTGTCAAAGTTGAAAGTGCACATAGTAAGTATGTTGGAAAATTCATAGTTGTCCTTTATTGTTGTTATATAAGTGCGTTTGCAAAATCATTAACTGTCTCGACGCGCGGCACTTGAACAAAACATGGTAGCTGACCCTGCAAAACTGTATTTAGGAAATTAAATTCAAACCATATGTATGCACAATTTTATATGCATACAAATAAATCATATCATATAAATATAAATTTGAGTGAATAAAATTGGTGTTGTAAACATTTATCTACTTTTCCGCTGTTTAATTGTTGCATGGTTTGCGTAAATTTAATGACATTAGTAATTGCATATTGTTTCGCTCAAATCAGTATCAATACAGGTGATACATATGAGCCGCGGATGCGCGTATGACATCACCACACCCAATAAAACGATCTGAGCTTAATCATTTTGGCTGCTAAGAATTCCTTGCGTCGTCGTCAATCAACTGAGGAACAAAAAGCCTGGTCATCATTTCCTTCCGTCTCCATCACTTCAGAAACCGTCGTGCTCATTGCTAATTTTCAGCAACATCTTGACACATAAAATTTACAGCCATGAATATATTTGCATACGTGACTCTGTGTGTTTGGATAATTTTGTCGTCGCTTTCACATGTAAGAAATTACTGACATTCAAAATTGACATTATTGTTAGCACTGACTGGACCAAATATCTCATCAGGTGCAATTTAATATTTCTTTGGGTTTTCAATAGGGAAATGCCGAGCGAAGGCTGCCAGGCGAAAAGGGCTACAACGGGTGACGTTGATGTAGCGGAATTTCCCACATGATCGCATCAATGGCAACGATACACTGACATTGGAATAATATTTCGCATACGTAAATGCTATTCAAAAACGTTTAGTTCAGTTTTGATGTTTTCAGTTCAATAAATTGAAAAGCACAAAGATATTTACATCTTGATTAGCATTACTCCACATTTATAATTATTTATCATTCTCGGCACTGCAATGTTGCCAATTTACACCAGGATGGCGCATTATGCACAGTTTGTAGCTATATCACTTTAAGTATAATTCGAAATAAAAATGCATAAGCAAGAAACCCCCATAAAATATAATGCTCTTAATAATCAATGTATTTCACACATTATGTTTAAAACTCATTGAACGTAAACTACAATTCCAAAAGATTAGCTGCTTGTGATACAGTTATATGATGCATCTGTCATCCGGTGAAAATTGCCACTGTAAAAAACTAAATGTATTACACGGAAACGCGTCTTCATCATTTTGATTGCGTGATATACGTCATCCAAGTGTGTACAGGTAGACACGCAGGAATTATTGGACAAATGCTTCCGTTTAGGGGACATATAAAAATATAAAAAGATGCAAGTGTGTAAAAATCTACATTGTTTCATTTCATCGAACCAACGATCGACGGCATTAACATGCAAACTAACAAAAATAGTATTAAAGATATTTGCCCTGACTGGGAATCGATATCGAGAACGTATTAAAACAAGTTGGACTCTCTATGGGTTCTGATTACAGGAGCAAATCTCGTCTTTGTTACGTCTCTAGGTTACCTATCAGAGCTGGCACAACAAGTACAAACTGCATATTATGCACTCGCCACCCAGTGGCATGGTTAGTTTACTTGGTCACTGGGTAAACTGCATGCAGACATTGCATACATCGATGCATTGCTTATTACTTAGCGCATTCTGATGATGCATGTATTTATTCAGCACAAAAACTTGAATCTTGCTGATGTAGTCATTAAAAATGCTAATATACATGCTTTGTGCACGACGTTTACTAATTTTTAGTTGTCGTTAAAATCGGTGCTGTCTTCATCACAGTTAATACAACATATACATGGCGTCTAATTGGTAAGATAAATGTGTGCCCTTTAATCACTTGAATTACTCTATTATGTATTATTTCAAAGGGGCGTATTTCATTCGTTCCCGAAATACATACATGTTTGGCGGTGAAAGTTTTCAAGGAATAAAATGAAAGTCAGTACAGAGTCCATTAGGATTTTTAGTGAGATACAAACATAATCCTGGGATTGGTTCTTGGAAATAATCCGAAACGAATGTGTTCATATTCTTGTTTAGTTTGCAATAGCAATAACAGGCACTGTCTCCTGCATTGAAACAAAAGTGTAGGTAAATACTTGTCGTAAATATATATACGTTGATTCTCAATATCAATTCATGATTTCAGTGAGGACGTTATATAAGATACATGATAATGTGATATCGACAAGGAAAAACAGCATATTTTATTACATTGGTACGCATCTCAATCAAAGTTGGGCATTCAGCACATCAAGTTTGAAGATAAACCCACAACTGAAATGTGCTCATTGATGCCCTCAGTGGTTTATTATCATACTCATTCAAAACCGATTCTGAACATTACATTTCTGGAGTATTCGTCGTGACTCAATTGACATGTATGCTGTCTCTGGTTTTATGAGACCTATTTCCGTTACACATTAAAGCAGTTCCGAATGAACTTTCTATACAGAATTACATATATTACGAGATAAGCAGATATAGATTGCGATTCGTTACACCAATTGTTGGAACTGACAGATCGCTAACCGCAAAAAGCTTTCCCGTGCTTAAAAAAGCGTGTTCAATAAAAATGATTACTGTGAGACAATTAGAGACTTGACTCGATAGCATAAACTATCGTCGAAAAAAGTATAATTAGAATATAAAAAGCTGGATAATTAGCATTTAAATAAAACAAGTACATAAACTACTGAACAGCAATTAATAATTATCAATTAACAACTTTATTAACATCGCAGTAATAATTAGTAATTACAACTTGAGTGCAGTGCACTTCGTAACAGAAAATTGAACAAGACAACTCACATCTCCAAAGTCGAGAGTGATAAAACGAGAACATAAAAGTACAAGTCACTTCGCTGAAGGCGAGTGCGATAAAAATGATAACGGATAAAATAATAAAGAAAAATACATACATAAGTTCACAGCTTAACAAGAATACATAATATGATACGACAACGAAATGCATGCTCGCGTTTCTAGAATGAACTTAAGCGGCTTGCTTTAACAAAGAAGAGAGCGAAAAGAAAGTGTGTGTACATTGCAAAGTTGGGTTACATTACAAACATGTGGGTACTTTTAAATATGTGGGTACTTTTAAATATGTGGGTACTTTTAAATATGTGGGTACTTTTAAATATGTGGGTACTTTTAAATATGTGGGTACTTTAAAATATGCGGGTACTTTTAAATATGTGGGTACTTTTAAATATGCGGGTACTTTTAAATAAGGTGCGTGTCAAAACAGGGATATTTTTTGAAATGGTCATAACTTTTAATAGGTTTCATGGATTCTCCTCATGTTTGTATCAAATATGAACTAACTTGTACTAATAATACTTGCAAGGTTGCCTGCTCCTACCTTGCTCCAAACGAGAGTAATAGGTGATTTTCCGAATCAGTATGCCATTGCAATTACTGGAAAGTTGTCATCTTGGGCATCTGCATTGGCACATTGATAATGGCGGTTCTTGAAACTACATTTGAGCGAGGACTAATGGATTGGTCACCGGAAGTAATGGGAACGGAAAAGTCATTTGATTTCAGTCAAGCATTGTACCTATGGAACTACCGCTACTTGGAGGAACGAAACATGGAACTGGGACTGGCTCATGGCCAACCTGAAACCTACAGCGTTGGATTTGCCTTCACATCAACTGTGATGGGAATAGCTTCCAACTTTCAAATGGGGACACTGAGGGACGTAGTGCTGGTTGGCGTGTTCGTCATCTTTGTCATTGTCTTGGCGCTCACGAAGGGCATTCAGGAGACAACTGCCAATGCTCCGAAGGGGAACATTGCGGCTTGTCGTTCCCTCCAGTCCAGACGCGAAATGATTTGGAAGCAATTTTGCAGGGGCAGGGAAGTCATAGAGTAGTTCAACACCGTCTTCGACACACTTTTGTTGCTGCTTCACATGGACGATCTTCTGCTGGCTGGTTTCTTTGCATCTCTCTGTATTGATGTTGAGCAGAGGAGCGATCTTGGAGCCTTTGTGTATTTCAATTATGCATTTAAACTTGGTGAAAGTGGAGCTGACGTACTGTCTGGCAGGACGTGTGTCGGCGCAGGTTTGGAGACATTTTCTTTGGAGCATTGTTCTAGATACACATTTTGATAAAACAATGCACACTAAAATGTGGTTAGCGATTATATTTTGATTGTTGTAATCTTTATAGAACGGATTGGTTCGAAAATGGCGCTGGAACTGGTCCTGTCATACCGGAAAAATTGTCGTTGATGGCGAGGAGTATGATGTGAATGTGTTGATTGATCAACTGGAGAAGGAGCCATTGGCCATTGGGACTGGGATATTCCAAATGAATCAAGAGTTTCACTTGAAGGTGACTAGGCACATTCAATAAACAATTCATACATCAGATATTAATATATATTTACAAACTATTTTTTACTTCATCATGTCCATTGTATATATGTTCCAGTACCACGGATTTGCCTTATCACTTGTACTATTTCTGGCTGACGAAAAGAAGAAAAAGGACCCATGTTGCCACCCAATGTGCAATGCACCCACAGCAGGACCATAATATGTTGACCATAAAAAGTAAACTGTACCAAAAGACTCCTGCCAATTGCTGTGTGTAGTAAATTTGAATGTTATTGATAAGTGTATGGTAATCGAGTTATAATTTAAAGTTGATATCACCCATTCATTCTTTGCAACCATGAATATTAATATTGCTATATTTAAATTAACAGGTATTTAAATTAAAATTATATAAAGAAATGTTAACGAACAATTAATACTTTTTCATATTTTTTCATTATATTAAACTTGTAATTATAACTCATGAATTTCAAGTTGTATTGTTACATTTTTATAGCAAATAGGTATAACATAAATAAATAAATATTATTATTACTTTTTGATGCCGTACCAACATTCGTTATGTTTTAAATTGTTGTCGCTTAGCATAATATGAACATAATAAAATGTAAAATGAAAGAAATGTTTTACACATTTTATTACTATGCTGTAGTTTGTGTTAATATCATTAAAGAAAATTGGTAATAAGTATTGGCGCCAAGATAATTTGATATTACATGTAGTGGATGCAGGGGAATATTTGTGAAAAATCTTTGTAATCTATCAGATTGAGTAAATTAGTGTCACAGTCATAACGTGCACGTAGTTATTCCTGTTACAATGGGGGATATGATGGTGATGCGACTTGACACAGTCAGGAAATCGTATTGATTATTTGTTATTCGGTAAGTTTTGTCGGCGTTGTCGGGGAAAAGGTGAAAGGATGCAGATGCCATTCATTATTAGGATTGCCACATCCAACATCTGGATCACAGTTGCTATTTTCCAGTTGCAAAATTCATAGTTACCTTTTATTGCTTGCGCTAAACCTTGCTTGTAACACATTTGCAAAATCATTAGTTGTGTCAACGCAGGGCAAGTGAACAGTACATGGTAACCTCAGTTGCGTATATGACATCACAAAACCCATTAAAGCTGTCTGGGCTGAATCATTGTGGCTGCTAAGAATTCGTTGCGACGTCATCAATAAGCTTAGAAGCAAAAAATCCTCTCCAGCAAAAGTAATTATTTCCGTCCGCCTCCAGCGGTTAAGCAAACGTTGTGCTCATTGATAATTTTTACCTATATCTTGATACAGATAATTTGCTGTCATGAATATATTTGTATACGTGACTCTGTATGTCGCGATAATTCTGTTGCTGCTTTCACTTGTAAAAATATACTGACATTCATAATGGTACTCTAGATAGCACTGACTGAACGAAATGTGTCATCAGGTCCAATTTAACACATTTCTTTTGTTTCTCAATAGGTGAATGCCCAGGGAGCACGACCAGGCGAAAAAGGCAACAATGGACGACGTTGATTAACTGGAATTTTTCACAAGATGGGATTAATGGCAACGATACACTGACCTTGGAATAACATGTTTCATCCATGAATGCAATGTAAAACGTTTAGTTCAGTTTTTATGTTTACAGTGAAGTAAACTAAAAAACACGGATATATTCACATATTTGTCACCATTACTCCGCATTTATTATTATTTATCATTCACTGAAATGCAGTGGAGCCAACTTATTCTTACATAATATATCATCATATACATTTTGTTTGGTATATTGCATCCAGTATAATGTGATGATATTTGTAGTTCCTATATTTTTTTAACTTCTTGAATGTCAACCATAATTCGGACATGTTATTCACTCGAGATACACTTGTGACTGACGCATTTGTCACCGGGTGAAAATGGCGGTCGTAAAATAAATGAATTTGGGACGCGGAAAAGTGTGTCTGTCAATTTGTTTCCACATGCGTCATCCACGTGCGTACATGTTGACAGACAAAGGTGGATTATTAGACAATTGATTCCTTTTATGAGAGATATCAAAACATAAAAAATACATGAATCGTACAAAACTCCATGTTCTTTCTCTTCATCCAAACGACGATCAACAATATTAACATGCAAACCAACAAAAATAGCATCAAAGATATTTGGACAGACTGGGAATCGACATCGAGAATCTCTCCGAAGAAGTTGGACTCTCTACGAATTTTTATTACATGGGCACATGTCTTCAATGTTGCGTTTCTAGGTTACCACTCAAATCATGTGACACAACAAGTGCAATCCGCATATTATGCACTCGGCACACAGTGGCATTGTTAGTTTTCTCGGTCACTGGGTGAAGTGAGTACCTGCATTGCATACGTCAACCTAAATGATGCGTAGCTATTCTGATGATGTTCATTTTTTGATGAGGACATACCGAATTTATTTGGCCTTTGATTTAAATTTCAAACTATCACAGATTGGGTAATTCAAAATTACGCATTACTAATTTCAAATTATAGTAACAATGATGTACAACGCCATAATTCTTGCTTATTGCTTATTTTTGTGCGAGCGCACTGACCTTCCGTCATTTTTTTACTTTGAGCTAGCAAGAATGTTAAGAAAGTTAGAAGAAGCAGTTCTCAATGCATTCGTCACCAGTTGCTTTTGAAAGTTATTCTATAATTAAGTTTTATTTTATTGTATCTATGGTATTACCAGATTCATAGCCCAACCTACATTGCCTACATTTACATAATGCACCGTTGTAAAGTGAAGGATGGCAAATAAAGTTAATTTTTCAACACTTCATTCCTGCGTACTAACAGTTGGTCAACATTATTATGCGTAGCTAAGACGACAGATATCCGTGGCGATTAAGTATCATATACTAAGAGCATAAAAGCGTGAGCAACATTCCAAAAGCCATGCAAAAAGATCAGTTGTAAAATTTGAGATGACCATTACAGTTGTTTTAAGCAGAGCAGTGAAATGGAATACATGCAGCCAGAAATAAGGAGTGGGGGTTAATGAACTGGAGCATGAGATGCAATCTCTGTGCAACGTCGTTGAAAACGGAGTGAATGCATATCGCTAAGCATGAAGCCAGGCAACGTTACTTGAGATTAGCATGTATGCAGGGCTCCTGGCTCATAGTATTTCTATAAACGGCATACTGCAACAACTTTTACTTTCTTGTTTCATCCTTTTCCATCCAATTTCATCTAGCGTCAGCCGTGTATAAAATGCTGGATTTCAAAACGTTAGTTCAGATGATAAGTACGTTTGAGCTAACAATATAGCTAACCATGACACAGGCAGATCATTCTAAGCTTTTCATCGTAACAAGGATATTTGCAGAAAATATTGATTCCGAAATGCAATACTATTTCGCCAATGGTGATATAAAATGTCTACGGAGTTGGAAAAAGCTGGCTACACCATTAGTGCGATATGACTGAAATTCAAATGCGGCGTTTTACATAATTTGGTATATTCCATTTCATATTGATCAATATCTAATTGTTAGAAATAAATAGATAACTGTAAGTATGACCAAAATTGCACAAGAGCAAATGCAGAATTATTTGCTGCTCACATTAATAGGATAATGGAGATACGACAATTGCAGCATTTCATGAAATGCAGGTATGCGCATACTTAAGTATGCAATGCTTGCCGAGTTGGCCTTGACAGAGCAAGCTGGTGGGCCAACAAAATGCGGTGTCGAGAAGATTAAGTAAGCTCACTGGTGTTTTCTGAGCAGACTTGGAAGAATGGCTTGTCTCATAACCCTTCCAAGGGCAACTTGCACATCACTTTTTTATACATTTTCATCAACTTTCATTACGGTATTCATGAAAATTACTTGATTGAATTGAAGAGCAAGAGCAAGTTTTCACCAACTAAAATGAGTATCATGCAAAGCAGCATTTTCTCCCAACAATACACACGTTTATAATGGCACAATAAAATGCATGTTTTAATTTGTGTGTATTTACACCCGAATAATCATGTTGAATAATTATCTGCTTTGTAAACTATATTTAATAGCCGATTTTTATTTTTATTTTTTAAATAAAATCCGTACATTAATTATATATCGGTATACTAACCAATGCAGGAAAATATGTATTACAATTTTATTCATATTGGAAGATATTTATTAATTTGAGTGATAAGATATACCATGCACGTTTTGAGTAATTAATGTAATGATATTATTAATGGTATATTGTTCGACTACAAGCCATAAAACAACGGCGATATGAATCTGAAATGCCTATGTCATAAAGCATAACCTACTAATACTATATGTGCTTATTCAGGTTGGCTGCGGAGAATTCGTTGCGACTGAAGATAAATCATAAAGTAAAAAATCACCCTACCACAAAGAATACTTTTCTGCCAACCTGTAACGGTTCCGCAAACGTCAAGTTTTCTTAACAATCTTTGTCCTTGACACAAGGATTCTAGAGGCATGAACATATCTCGATACGTGACTCTGGGTGTTTTGATTAGTATTTCGTTGCTTTCGCAGGTAAAAACGGACTGGAATTCATTATTGACACTATAGTTTGGACGGACTGAACCAACTATGTCATTAGGTACAATTTAACACCTTCATTTCGTTTCTCAATAGGGGAATGCCCAGCGAAGGCTACCAGGCGAAAAAGGCTACAATGGACGACGTTGATGTATTTGAAATTTTCCCACAGGATCGGAATAATGGCAACGATACATTTACCTCGGAATAATATTTTTGATCCATGAATGCTATGCAAAATGTTTAGTTCAGTTGTGATGTTTACACTTTAATAAATTAAAAAGCACGAAGATTTGTTCACATTTTTATCAGCATTACTCTGTTTTTTAATATTATTTATCATTCACTGAACTGCAGCGCATCCAACTTATACTAGCATATAACATCATAATATACAGATTGTTTTGTATATAGCTTCCAGTATAATTTAATTATAACTGTAATATTATTTTTAAAGCCTCTTCAAGGTCAACCACAATTCTGACATAGGATGTCTACTTGTGATACAGTTGTGACTCATTTGTCACCGAATGGAAATGACCATATTAAAATAAATACGTTTAGTACAAGGAAAACTGTCACCATCAATTTTATCATCCACGTTTGTTTATGTAGACAGATACAGATGGATTATTAGACAATTCATTCCGGTCACGGGAGATATCAAAACATTAAAAAAATATAAAGTGTATAATAATCCATGTTCTTTCCATTCATCCAAACAGCGATCAATAATATTAACATGAAAAACCAACAAAAATGGTATTCAAGGTATTTGTCCTGACTGGGAATCGACATCGAGAATCTATAAGAACAAGTAGGACTCTCTACCAACTTGGCCTAAATGGGCACATATCTTCATTGTTGCGTCTCTAGGCTACCAAGCAGAGCTCACAGCGCAAGTGCAAACTGCATATTATGCACTCGTCACCCACTGGCATTGCTAGTTTACTTGGTCACTGGGTGAACTGCTTGGGAATATTGCAAACGCTAACCTAATGCGTAGCGATTGTGACGATCTATGATTTTATCCAGCACAAAAACTAGTGTCTTGCTGCTATGACCATCGCATATGATTATGCACTTAGGTTTTGCAAGAATTCTAATTTCGAACGGCCATTAAAATTTATGTGGACGAGAGCACAGCTCATGCACCTTTTACTTGTCGTTTAACTTAACAGAGTAATGTGTTCAATTCAATGATATGATGATCTCTGCTATTTATGTAATTTACATCAAATAAGTGTCTATTTCTGATTTCCGAAATACAACACTTTTTGTAGTAACAATCTTTTACCGATTAACGGGAAAATGAGTGTAGAGTACATTAGGATTGAGTGAGATAAAAATCAGAATTCAGGTATAGTTTCAAGAAAATAATAAGCAGTGAGGGTTTCCATGTTCTAGTTTGATTTGAAGTAAAAAAATAACCGCATTCCCTAGTAAAATTAAATGAAATGACCGGTAAATACAATCGTAAATATAATTCCGTTGATTCTCAAGACCCAATCATGATTGCAATGAATAGGTTATAAAAGGTACATCAAAACATCACACCAACAACGAAAACAGTCCATAGTTTATTACAGAAGTTTACATCTCAATCAAAATTGGGTCTACAACATAGCAATTCTGATGATAAAGCCCCAAATGAAATGTGTGCATTGAAACCCTCAATAATTTCCTATCTGACACTTTCAAAACCGATCATGAACATTACATTTCGGGAGTATTCATCAGGAGTCACTCGGCATGAATGCTATCTCCCGTTTCTCGAGACCTATTTCGTTTGCACATTAAAGCGATACCGAATGACCTTTCTATATTATATAAAATTATATATGCTTGGAGATACGAAAGAAGGATTGTGAATCGTCACACCAATACGACACAACAAGATAACATATCCTGATTCTCAAGTGCTATTTTTGTCTCTGATCTGACGCCAATGAGTACATCCCTTCGCTGATGTGTTCAACAGCATTATGGCTCACTTTGCATTGACATTATTATCGGTGTGATATAAGGAAAATAACATTGAAACTTTTTAACCATTTTCTATGCTGTCTGTACTATTTGCGCATTCAAATTCATATCACAATTACAACTCAGCCTTGTTTGCTTCATAATCTTCAGCAGCGGCAGTAAATTACAACCCAAATGGCTCAACACTTTCATCATTTAGCGAGGCATAGAATACCCATACATAAATCACATTTTACTCTACTTGTATTTCTCACGGAATATCCACACGGTACACAAAAATCACAACAAATTCCATTTCCATGCAGTTTCATTCATGCTAATTTTTATTTACAATAGTCAGTGAATATGATATATTTTGATTCTAATGGTGGCAGACTGTCCATCAAAAATTGGAAACGGCAACGTGTTATTGCCTGTAAGTATTATTATGTACATCAGAAAAAATATATGAGTTGTTCCGTCCTCCATTCACCATGATCGGTGTTTTATTCTAGAAATAGTTTTGTGGAAATATTGAGAACCGGTGCACTTCTTGCTCATAATGGGTGCTGTGGAATCATCTCAATCACCTGTTGCAGTCGACGCGCCTTCCACAGAAAATATCCTGAGCAAAGAAGACATTGCTCGTCAGATCGCAGTGCAGAAACAAGTCATAAAAGTTTTGAATGAAATAAAAGCTCGTCTTTTAAAGACACATTACGACTGCAGTGTTGCAAAAACAGTTGGTTCATCAGTGAGTATTGCTGGGACGGGGGTAATGATTACTGGCCTCCTTCTGACGCCGGTGACCGCGGGTGGTTCTCTAATATGTACGGCTGGTGGTATGGTGGCGAGTGTAGCTGGCGCAGGAACTAATATTGCCGCCGGTGTAGTGAAAACTGTGAAAAAGAAACGAAGGGCTAAGCAGCTCAAACAAGTACTTGAGGCACTTGAAAAGGAACTGGTACGAATTAGCGGAAAAATTATGAGGCATCCCACGTGGAAAAATTACACGATACAATCCGGAAAAGTTGGCATAGGTGTAGCCAGAACTGCAGCGGCAGGATTGGAAGTTACCAAAATTAGCAAATATTTGGCAATAATGACTCATACGATTGAACTGGAAAGTGTTGCGCTTCGCGCCGCAGTAGAAAATTTACCAAGTTTCTTCATTGTGAAGGCAAATGAATACATTGTCCAAAATCTGGCAAAGAATGGTGTGACGTGGGCGTCAAAGTTACAAATGGGACCAAAGGCTTTTGGGACAATAAGTGGTGTGCTGGTTGTTGGTGGAATAGCGCTGGACATTTATACTATTTATGACGCGTGGACAAAAACGCCCGACGGTGTGCTACAAATTGAGGATATTGTAAGTCAGTTGGAGGAGGTGAATGAAAAACTTGATGCGCTCATACAGGAATTTTAAAATAATTGTTGTACTCTTATTGGACGCGTTGTGATTTAAGCCGACAACCCTTTTATAAACTATTTTTATATGAATAAACGCTCATTCATTTTTAACATAACTTGACCTTTCCTGACTCTTAGCTTTGACTTTCATAATGATAAAACTCAAAGTGTGAAAATGAATAACCAGTCATAAAAATAAGCTAGGTATGTAAGTAGGTGCACAGTATGCATAGCGTTTACTCTTCTACAGGCTAGTCTGAAGATCTTGGACTCTGGCCCGCATTTTTCAACAGCTAATATTTGGCAGGTTTCCATCAATGCATTGGTGTACGCCGAGCATTCTAAATTTGAAAAAAGAAGACAATAACGCTTTTAACGCATGACACACTACCTAAATGGCACGTGTGCAGTGCTGCAGTTTCGCAAATACCATTGCGTTTCATGGCGTTATAGTATGACGATCGGTAAAGTGAGTGCACATGCAATAGCAAAATGCACATTAAAATTTTGTATTTAACTAAAGAGAAGAATCATGTAACGATTAGCATTATTTGAAAAGCATTGGTATTAAATCTCTTTGCCAAATGAACTATCATCCGTATCAACGCAAGGCCGGAACTGCATCCTCACTTGGCTCAGAATATCCGAGTAAATGCAGCAAGAAATGAAAAGCCGAGCGATTTGGGATAGCACATTCATGAACTGCTACACTGACCAAGTTCGTTTGTCCTTGAACGAGAAATGAATTTGAGTGGAAATTCCTCTTAGCAATGCTTTTGCGATGATGTGAACATGACTCATTGTTTGCATTCTTTAGTATGTATTTATCTTTTGCGCATCAATGCGTTCACTCCTGGAGTATGTTACACTTGTTGATTCCAAATCCTGCTCTTCACTTGTATTCATCACACAGTCAAGGTGTGGAGAATGTCAGCTTTATGACATTTTAGATACAAACCGTCTGTTACTCTTGCTAATGCTGATAATTCATTCAAAAATTTGTCGAACCATTAAACTATATGTCATTTCTCATTTACTACCGGTGACATTGAAAAATGGTGTGCGTGACAGCGCAAGTGCGTTTCTACTATCCGAGTTGTACAATTGAGTATCAATGCCTGAGTAGACGTAATATTGGTAGCTGTCGCAATTTTTAGTCATTTCACTTGTGTATTTATGGTGGGCGTGTTTTGCATTATTGATGTTTACACATCGCCTTATAAAAATGACTTGTTGTCGTTTTTTCGGGCTCTACAGTTTCGTTTGTATCAATGGGTATTAATATATTTTGATTAAATAAAACGTCATTTTGACGAATCTGTAAGCCACCAGAGTACGCGTTAATCAGTAAAATCTTATCTCGTCACGAGTGTTTGAGTCATGAAGTGTCACTGACTTTTCGCGAAATAATATTTAAGTGACTATTCTTTTAATGTATTCAATTTGAGCGCATCGAATATGGTTACTGTGACAGTCTCATTTACTTCAACCAACCAGTAGTTTGATTCAACGGATAATTTACAAGCGAATTAATTAACTCAGACAGAGGTAATATTACTGTCGTGTATCCACTGGAGTGATCACTCGGCTGTACCCGTCTTGTTGTACAGAGAAAGTGTTGTCGTGAAAATATTAGGTCGTGTCTTCATTCGGACTACCTAGCATTACTTAAAATGTGCACGAGTTGGCGTACAGGGACAAAATATTTCGCGGCCGCTGATCATGTACAAATGCATTCTATTACCTTATCGTGAAGGTAAGACATTTTTAATTGGTATGAGTTCGAGCATACATGGAAAGTAATTTTTGGTTTCCCGTTTTATCCTTTAAAGCTTATCATATTTGCCCAAGTGCATCTTGTGATCTTCGTCGGACTCCGGTCAATATTTATTGCGGCGACAACAGTTCAGGATGATGACAAATGTAAACGTAAATTTAATTTGTAGCACTCATTCATTTAATAAAATCTAATTTGAATCCTGGCGTAATTTGAAATTTTCCCCTGGTATAAGTATCATCCGGGCTTGTAATAACAATTGCGGCAATTACCGTTGTGGTCGGTGTTGTCGCATCACTTATTCAATTAAATTCCGATGCTCTCTTGCTGGACGCTGCCAAACGTGTAAGAAAATAACAGTACTTATTTTTATTTCGCATTACCGATATGATCACATGAATGATACATAAATTATGACGTGATCTTTGTAATAATAAGTTTTCATTAAATACCAGGAACTAAATAATCGTCAAGCTCTGGAAAGTGCTGCGAAATGGAGACTGGTGAACCTGGTCTTTATTCTACCGACAATTGGCGCTTGTGTTTGGATGACGTACTATTTTTTACTTGTTATTATAATCGCTGTCAGAGGAACATTGTTCCTTTGTGTTCACAAATTTATGAAGGTGCTGGAGTCTTTCCCCAGTCTCATTTGAAATGGTACTGTGTCATTTAATTTGATCAAATGTAATGACTTTTTATATTAAATATAGCTTAAATTCACCTTTTTATATGCTCAATCGTCGTAATTAGAATTGAGGTTCGCCTTTATATTTGTAATATTAATGCAGCATTTCTCGGAAGATACATCTTACTGCCGGAACGGTTACATTTTAGCAGAGCCAATGTATAAGAAAATTTAACCAGTATTTAATCTATTATATAATTCCATTTCTCAAGTTTGTTTTCAAAGGATCTGAATAACAAACAGGTTGAAGTCTCAAGCATTTTCAACATTTTGCATTTATCTATGACATGATGATTTGACTATGATTAGTCATGAATATATTCTTGTATCATATACATCTTTGAATGAAGTATTAAATCATTGTTATAGGAACCGATGAGATAACCACAGTTGTCGTCGTTATAATATACATGCAACGGAATAGCGCATATTTCCGACGTTTTACAAAACGCTTATCATATGTAACTATGTTCTGCTTTCAATGCAAAGCAACAAACCTGGGCGTGCATAACAGTAATTTGGTTACCCACCACGACATAAAACAGCAATATGTTTGTGGTTTGAGTGAATGAAAAGTGCATGAGCAGCAGTGTACATATTTTAAGTTGCGCACATAGATCAATTGATATGCTGAGAGTATTAAGCTTGCGTACATTTGTTAGGTAGGCGTTTTTACTGAAGTTGATGCAACAGCATTACACAGGGTATAACACGATATTAGTAATCTCTTCATATAAATACAGAAAATGCCATATGTAAATAACTAGAGCAGCTACACGGTATACAACATATTACAGAAATGAAAGAGAAAAGGTTTGCACTGCACTCCAGATAATGCCCAGCAAAAATAGATATGATGAAATGTCAACATGCTCTTGACAATCAGAGTAATGAACACAGTAATGAGTAAGTTCTTTTGTGCATACGCTAATAGTAATTTTATTCAGTTCTCTTGTGCATTGAAAAAACCACAGTTTTACATATTACGTCGTGTCGGAACATGTATCCAACTTGCAGCTTTAGCCTGCTGCATTGTGGTTTAGTTTGAATCATTGAAACAAAAATAAAAACTCAGCTGTTCTTAACTTGTGAACAAGAATAAGGCCACATGGTTTAAGGATTTCTTAGTTAGTTGGTTCGTCATAAGCTGAGTAGTATGAAAAAGGTAATTGAAAACATTATGATTTCAACTAAATACTCTCTTTCCTAAAATGTGTATATGCCAATTTAACTTTTAAAACTTGTTCCATTACTAGGACAGCAAACCTACCATGGCTCCTGGCTACATTTGCAAATCATTCCTTGACAGATTTGCGCAGGTTTTTGCACATTGTTCCAGTAAATATTAGACAAGGATGAATATTTGTTCATCCCAACAGAATAATTGTTGTAGTCGGTATTACGGCACATTGCTCGGAAAGGATGTCTTATTCCATTATAACGAGACGCGACATAATTCGGCAGATCAATGTACAAAGGGACGTTTTCGCATCACTAAATCAACTTAAGGGACGAATTCTGAAATTTCATTACGAGTGCAGCATTGCAAGAACTGTGGGCTCGACGGTGAGCATTGGAGGAACAGTAGCTACCGTTTCCGGACTCCTCCTGGCTCCTTACACAGCCGGACTGAGCCTAGGACTTACAGCAGGTGGAACTGTGGCTGGCATCGCTGGAGCTGGTACAAATGTATCGACTGGAATACTTGAAGCATCCAAAACAAAGGAATGGGCGAATGAGTTACTCCAAACTCTCAACGTGTACGAACAGGAACTCCAGAGAATTATTGACAAAATTTCGGCGCATACATACTGGAAAGAGATGACAGGCAGGGCGGCGCTTGGAGGAAAGCTGTTGCTTACAGGGACACCTGCAGCAGTGGAGGTTGGAAAAGTTGTAAAATATTTAGTAATCATGAACCCGAAAGAGAAAGTAGATGCATTAAATTTTGCACTCAACAACGTTCCGGGGTCATTTTTGTTAAAACTGAACAGCATCATTGGGAGTTATTCCAGTGGTGTTAAATATGCAGCAAGTTTAAATTTAACTTTAAAGTCGTTTAGAGCCATCAGCATGGGATTTGCAGCGGTTGGGGTTGGTCTGGATATATACACTGTTGTGGATACATGGACAAATAAACCGGGCGCTGTGGCGCAGATTGATGAAATTGTTACCGAGTTGGTCAGGATTGGGGAGGAATTGAATACGCTGAAGGAGGACTTGTGCTGATAATTATAATTAGTGCTAAACATAACCGTTAACATATTAGATACATGGTAAAAATTAATCTATATACCGATGATGTCGCAAATTTAGAACAAAATATTAAATGAAAATTAGACAATTTTTTACGTACCTAAGTTTGCTATGATTGAGATAATAAAACGTAAAGTTGGGTAAAGTTGTAAGTAATGCATACGATAGACATTTATTTCATTAAAACCGCATTAACCACTTTTCTTAACCAGCACACAATTATTGCCAGAGTTACGTTGGAAGCACTTTCATCATCACTTATGAAAACACTTTATTTCAGCGGAAAGATTTTTACATATAAATGAGCACAGAAAACAACATGTACTATGTTTTAATACTTGGACAAGAAACACGCCTGAATTTCCGTGACTCGGCCTCCAGTACAAGTGCCAACTCAACCTCCATCAAATTTGGAATCTGTTCCCAAATATTCGATTCCATAAAATTTTGAGCATACATATGGTCCATATTTATCCTTGACGTTTCATGTGGCATTGGATCATGAAGTCTGGGACTCAAGCGTAGGCACAAAAACTCCAACGAATCCAGTGGCAGTAGAAAGTCGACGGTGAGCGGACAAAATGTAAATATGGAAACCTCCAAACGCTTCAATTTTGGAAGCCTCAATGGTGTCATGGAATAAACCCAAGGCCTCCCATTGCGATCGACTAAAAGGTTGCTGGAAAATACGATTGATAATTCCTCCAAAGATTCTCCGTAACATTCCAACTTGTTGAATATTTCTGGGAAACTCATCAACATTGCTTCATGAAAAGTTAACTTCAATTCAGTGAGCCTCCCGTTAGGAGGTAATGCATTGAGCTGCTGTGCGTTTAAAATGAAAATAGACAAATGAGTTGGATATTGAATAGAACTTGGACGGAAGCCTTCCGACCTGATGCTGAAAATCTCCACAACGTTAACCATGCTGGCCGATAATATTTCATTTAAGGCTGATCCAGTTACCCTATCACAACTTATTAGTTGCAAGTTCGGAAGTGATGGAAAAGGAAGAGAATTTTCGGCCAAAAACTCACTTAATCTATCACAATAAAGGGGACAAATACCAATACACAGAGATTTCAAATTTGGCAAAAGTCTGGCGTAATCACAAAGTGTACGATACCACTCCAAAAGCATCTGATTAACTTGAATGACGGCATGCCAAAAATGATGTCCAACTTTCTCCAGCAATGAAATGGCAGCAGCACGATATCGCACAAGCTCATCCGCCCACATAACATATTGATTATCGCCATCATCGTAATGAGGTAGATGTTTCCTAATTTGATACTCTTCAATGGTTAAATGTCTGCTTGGGAATGGACAGTGATTTTGATAGAAATCGGAACTGAGCTCGGGAAGACTCTCGTCTTCAAGTTGATCATTGTTGTACTTGTAAAGAGAGAAATGTGTACCGGAAGCACAATCACAGTGAAATTCTTCCGGGAGACAACTTTGTCCATTCCGATTTCTTAGCTTGAAATGATATGGCCGAATTTGTAAGAAATGTTCCGTGGCTCGCTTCCATCCGGAGCAAACCAGTCGAAATGTAAGCATTTTGGTTCCCTCCCCATAAGTAATGTAGGTATTTATTTGTGTCCAGTATTTTTAATATCTGAAAAGTACATTTCATCAATCAGTCACATCCTTCATAAAATCAATTCCGACAAAACAATAATTATAATAATTAGATATGCATTTTATTACTAACATGTGCAAAAAGGTAAACTGCCTTTCTTGACTGCAACAATCCGCTCAAAAATGGTGATGCATTGGCACATGATTCCAAGTCTGTTGCGTTACCCAACCTGTCAAAAACCAGCTGCCAGATCTGCAAAAAACGACCAACAACAGCAGTTTTTAAATTGAGAGCTCTCCTTCAACCGCTTGCTATTTGCAAGTATTAATATTGTTTAATTGAAATACAGTTTATCAATATAATCAGAGCAATCATTGCCACATTTGGATATGCTGTGCGAGAATATGTACTCGAAAACTTTAAAAGCTTTATAATGTTTACCTCAGACGGAAATGTTCTCAGTAATTTGACACGATCGCACTCGTTTTCAAACTGAATTTGTACGTTGTGATTCATTATGAAATATGTTTTAATTGTTGATGGGATTTTTTACCCGCAATTTCACTGCAAGTAATGAACAACTATGAAATTTAAACATTCCCAAATTTGTAACCAACACCGGCAACCTAACAGTCAAACTAAGGTCCTCTTTCATCAACGTTATCACATAAATTAAATACTATGGTGATGGCTTATAATAAATTGTTATTAAATGAAACGATTTTAAGCTCCTGAAATACGTCGTATCATCTGTTTTGACAAGTAGATTTCTGAGCACCAAATGAGATGACGGGAGATCTAGCGCCGATTCTTCGCTGAATTCATACTCTATGCTTTTTCTAATGGAGAACAGGGAGCAGGCACAGGAACGTTGTTTTTCTTTGTTGCGTTTTACTATGAATGCTACTCCTGCGTGAAAAATGCATACTATGAATTTGTAGTTTTTAGGCATATATGATCCTCAGGTTGTTATCAGTGAAAATTTTATAAAAGCTCTTGTTTTGTACGATTTTTTTCCCGTGAAATGGTACTCAAGTGCATTTTGTCTGGATGGACTAGCAACTTGATCATGATTCAAATTGCATTGTATGTTTAACAAGTCACGTGGTACATGAAGCTGGAGTTACTTGACTGTGTGGCGAATACATTATCGTTTATTAAATATGCCAAAATTCGGGTAGTCTTATGCCTATCGGGTTTGGCTCATATTATGTGTCAACATTCGTGTTGTCACATAACGGCTTATGTGTTAACATGGCTGCTGCATGTAAGAATTGGCTCATGTGTTAATTTCATTTCTGACTTGCAGGAAATGAAATAAGTAGTCCTTTTTGATGAATCCTGCGACAGAGAGAGAGATAAATATAAGTCACTGTGGAATATTTGATATCACATGAAAACTTCGTATCCATTATCTTGAACACTTTCACCCATTAAATTTGCCCAGCCAATTTTTAAGCCATAAAAGACAATGCGCCATATACATGGTAAAAGCAACATAATTTTTTTAGCTGTTCTTTTAAGAAAATTTCGGGAAAGCCTCCATTTGAGAAATAAAACATTTACGTGTCATCTTTCCGTAAGTACTTCGTAAAAGACAGAACAAAGACAGTTGGAGACAAAGGCATTGTAATTATTGAAGTGCATGATATACTTAAGTAGTTAGAAAGTCCACGAGCGCAAAGCTTAATGGCATTAATGCAAAATTTAATTGCGTCGGGCCAGAGTCAGATCAATTATAGCTTCGGGGACTATAATCTTAGCTTGCTTGATTACTCGGCTTGATTTATTCGTGAGGAAGTATTCATAGCTCAACATGAATTCGGTAATGCTATGCAGCGATTTAGCTCACGTCTGGTTTGCGTCATCACGGAGGCAACGAACAACTAATATTTTATTACCACTTAGTACTACTCTGGTATAATAAGATGGCATGATATAACTACTAAAATAAGTATGTTGATTTAACGATATATTAGGCAGTCTCCTTCATGACTTTATAGTTGGTTGGACAGATTCAATGACAATTATATGTATCTCTCTCCGTGTGTTTCGTGGAATTTCTCAAAATACCCCTTACATTTCAGTTTCTGACTTGCACATAAACCATTTCTTACATGCCAACATTGCAAACATTCCCTTTGAAATCAGCCAATTATTAGTTTGATCTTCAAACTTTAAAGTAATAACAATGTTCAAAAGTTCCAAACTTTTCGTTGAGTTTCTACGATCCTGTCGGGATTTCAAACTTATCGCAGGCACACTCTGTAGCTGGAATGAATCCCAACAAAAACTCTGTATTTCCCAAAAAGCGTTAGTAATAATTTTGGTTGTGTGTGGTCTACACACGGCTGGGGAAATCCTGTATGTTGTGGAAAAGAAAATAAGTGGCGAAAAGGATCACAATGGGATGTACGTATACATGATAGGCTTTATTCCAATATTTTCTGCGCACTATGCATTGGTTGTTACAAAAAATTCCAACGCATTGTCCGACGTGATTGAGGGACTCGTGTCTTTCGAGAGACACAACTGCCCAAACATAAATGGTAAGATTTGTACAAATTACATCATATTGGTTCTCTCCATGTCTCCGAAACTTGAAGTTTCACTTTTACAGATTTATCAAACGAGGAGCGCTCAAAACTAAAACTGGCCAGGAGGATAACACAATTCATTCGACTCTGCGCCCTACCAGTGCCCGTGCCCGTTGCAATTCTGTCAGTAGCCATCCCATTGTTTCCATCGAATATCGTCTTATTCCACCCATTCAAAGATGTGTTGTCACTGCTTAAATATTTGATCAATTGGTTCCCTGAATATGTATTGCCCTCACTATATCCAACTATTGCTAAGGTGGTGTCCCTTCCCATCAACACATACATGTGGCTAGTCTGCTATGAGGTCGGAATACTTTTGACCATCGTCACTGTCATATCAACCGCCGTCACAACTGTGAGCATTTCATTCTTCAGTCGGCGACTTGACAGAGAGCTGCAAAGACCCAACCATTTTTCCGAGTCGAAACGCGTATTAAATATTTTTCAGCTGTACCGACAAGTTCAGATTCTGGAAGTAAACATCAACACCCTGAATTCCAGAGTGCTTGTGACGTACCTGGTCTCCGTTTTCGCGTCGCAGGTAGTATCCACGCTGCACTTAATACGTGCTCTTCAGGGAAATCAGAGACAGGAAGATGATGACACCGAGCAAGAAAAATATATTTTCAGAGTCCTGGATATGCAAATGCTCGCTATTAGCACGGTTTGCCTCTTACTGCTGTTTGGATTCTGTGGCGATGTGTTTGAAGCTTCAAGAAAATGCTTGGTAACTTTGCAGCACTCGGAAGTCATTCGGAGAAATAAGTTGGCTAGAAGGCTGGTGATATCCATGCCTGTAACCAAGGTAAGCTTTGGTGGTACCAACTTTATCGAAAAGACGACTCCGGTGGTATTTCAAATGTTTACCACTCAAAGGATAATCGACTTTCTACTTGTTGGGAAGAAGTAACTGCCATTCTGATCATGGCATTTCTTTAAATTGATATTACGTACTTTAATTTAATGCACAGATAATTAGCTGTAACATAATTTGCTGCCGCATAATATAGAGAATATATATAAATATCAGGTGTGGTTTACGTTAAGACATACATGTAAATAGTACAAAAATGATCATGCTTTTCAGAAATGTTCCCGGAACATTTAGTTGCACGGTGCGCAGGCACAATTGAGTTGGTTGTTATGATATTGGATCCGGGTTTCCACATCAAATCAATTGTCGATGCTTCACTATATATTTGTACACTGCAGACAAGTTCTATATTTACCATTCCACTGAAGAGAATATACATACATTGATCGAGCCTCCTCGGCTGCGCTTTTCCTGATTTACTAATCATTCTTGGTACATTGACACCCACATAAAGAGACTCACTATTTGTACAAAGTATACTGACAATAAGCCATAACTCTAATGTTTTGCATTCATTATTTTCAGTGGGGATCTCTGTGCTGTAGACTGGAAATACGCGTTGGATGGATTCTGGTCCGAATCGCATGGGACGCAGATCCATGCAATTACCACACAGTTAAAAAGAAGCGGGACGGAATTGTATAAGCTGTCGGATGAGTACTGCTAATTATTGATAATAAATCTACCAATATGTAACCTGTAATAACTTGAAATCATAATTATATATCTGCCAGCCTAGATTTGTAATTGCTATGATGCGCTTCAGCTTATTAATAGCACAATTTATTGCTGACGTCAATAATTTCAAATAAAATTAAGAATGCAAATATTAATTTTAGCATGAAATACAATACAATTAAATAATTTCCAAAATTATCATCGTCCGCTCGAGCAACATAAACAAATAATTTGGAAACCTCATATTATATCCAGTATTAACAGAATACTGAAACTTACAAATTTCCCTTACCCTTTCATTCCCCTTCATATCTTGAACTGTGCCTATGCTTCCGGACTGTTTTGAAATATTTCTGCACATGACGTGACCTTTTCCAACGCCTGTATGACTGGCTACTTCCATTGAAGGACACGTATTGAGATTCTGATTTTCCCGAGTAATTGCCTTAAGAATGGAATAGTTTTCCGAATCTTTGTGTAAAAGCTGCATACTATGCATTTGTGGTGTGTTTATTTATTTTTATTAGCCAACCCAAGCTCTGTCGGTGTGTTGCAGTTCAAAAAAAAACAGTCAACGTGACACGCAATAAAGGCGTCCGTGGAAATTATATCATCATTACTGTTTTGTATTCGCCATGATTTTGGTTTCCTTTAAAAGAAAACTCAAATGCATTTCGACTTGTTTCGCGACAAAGGTGTTCAATATGCCATTGTATGTTTTACAAGTCAAGTGGTATAATATGACGTTGTTTTTACGGCACTATGTTGCGAATATATTTAAGTATATCAAATTACTATAGTGGCTATACCGCACAATAGTTTAGACGCACTAGCATGCGAAAATACAATCAATAATGTTCCCGTTTTATCGTTATCGTATCCATTAGTTCAATGCTCCAGAAATCCCAATGCATTGTATGATTCCTTTTTTACCTTTATATTGTACATTAACCGTTTTACTCAATTCGGAACATAAATGGTGATACGCTTTTGTGTTGTGGAGAGTATCAGCCAAAAACTGATATGATTATCTCACGGATTTCATAACATCAAGCTCAATTGTTTGTACATGATACATAATCGGCGTGCACCAATGATATCTATTTTCAATGAAATCAAATACACACTTTTATCATAAGAGCATACCATGCCAATTTCTGTGCCTGTAAATTCCAGTACAATATTATCATTTGAAGCAGAAGTAACCTCTCCGAGTTTCACTACAGCATTTATCTGGAGGAATATTTCCGTAAAACTATGTCCTCTTCAATTTTATCCAAAGAAGATATTATACGACAGATCAATGTGCAGCGCGCAGTCATTTCCTCACTCAATCAACTCAAGGAACGCATCCTGGACTTTCATAAAGACTGCAGCAAAGCAAAAACAGTTGGTTCTTCAGTGAGTATCGGCGGAACAATAGCAACAGTGTCGGGCCTATTCTTGGCTCCATTTACAGCCGGTCTGTCTCTAGGACTAACTGCAGGTGGCATTGCCGCCAGCATTGCAGGAGCCGGAACCAACGTAACAACAGGAATAATCGAGGCTTCAAAAACAAAGGTGTGGGCAGATGAGCTGCTGAAGACACTAACAGTTTATGAAAAAGAGCTGCAGAGGATCATTGACAAGATTGCAAAGCATCAATATTGGGTCGAAATTACAGGCAAGGCGGCGCTGGGCGGAAAGCTCCTTCTCACAGGAACGCCTGCTGCTGTGGAGGTTGGGAAAATTGTGAAGTATTTGATAGTAATGAATCCGAAAGAGAAAATTGTTGCGCTGAATTTTGCCGTCAACAACGTTCCGGGGTCGTTTCTATTGAAGCTAAACAGCATGATTGGGAGCTCATCAACCGGTGTCAAATCTGCAGTCAGTTTGAACTTGACGCTCAAGTCGTTTAGAGTGCTGAGCGTGGGATTTGCAGCGCTTGGAGTTGGACTGGATATATACAACATTGTAGATACTTGGACAACCAAACCGGGCGCTGTGACGCAGATTGATGAAATTATAACAGAGTTACAAAGAATTGGAACTGAATTGGATAAGATGAAGGATGAGTTCCGCTAACTATGGCTAATTATGCTATTGTTAACTAATATCTTTTAGTATGTAAGCAGTGAATACTTAAATTCATAATTTTATATGTGTTTGATAAAAATTGTAATTTATATGATCAATTTCACTTTATTAATAAAACAATCCATACCTTAAGTCAATAATTTTTGAATAAATTTAAAAACGCCAATACTAATTTCGTAATAAATTGCAACAAAATGAAATAATTTGATAAATTCTCCTCGATAGCAGGTGCAACAACAGTAACATAACATACAATTAGAAAACTGCATTCCTTCCAGCATTAACACATTTTGAAATTAATGAAATGCACATCACACCACGTAAAATTATTATTGATTTGGACACATTTCTTCCAGGTAGTCAAGGGCCATTGCCAAGGCGGAAACAGAGACGGCAGTAAAACGAGTTTGGCACATTTCGTCAGATACACTAACGTCCATCTTCCTTTCTTCAGCGGTGACCATCCTGGGAAGGTCGATATCGCTGCTCACAAAGTTGCTTCCCTTCTCCTGCACAAAACATCCGTACGCGCTTTTGCTCTGCCAAGACAGAATCATGTCCAGCCAGTTCTCACGGAAGAAATTCGGGTAGCCAATGTATCCGCAGAATGCAGCTGCAAAATATCAACGAAAATTATTGCACTCATCAAAATTATTCCAAGGATCTAGTTTAGTTACTGCGTAAAGGTTACTTATTATCGGACGTGGAAATTCTTACAAAACACCCTGTAACGCAACTTTTGACCCAAATCCCTGCTGGCACTAAAATCCCTTCTGGGCAAAAAATCCCTGCCGAATAAAGACTCAAAATCCCTGCTGAGCAAAAAACGGAAATCGTCAAAATCCCTGCTGGGCAAAAAAGTCCCTGCTGAGCAAAAAACGGAAATCGTCAAAATCCCTGCTGGGCAAAAAATCCCTGCCGAAAAATTCCAAAATCCCTGCTGAGCAAAAAACGGAAATCGTCAAAATCCCTGCTGAGTAAGGGCCAAAATCCAAAATCCCTGCTGAGTAAGGGCCAAAATCCAAAATCCCTGCTGGGCAATAAATCCCTGCTGGGGGTCCTCAAAAAACCTGTAACGCCGTTACCGAGTTACGTAAGAATTTCCACGTCCGCTTATTATTACCGTATTCCGCAAACAGATCGCGGAAGATGAATGGAGCACCATAATCGGATATCAATTTCGCCTCTTGTAACATTTTACTGCAAAGCTTTCGATTGACGCCTTCATCCACCAGCCTCTTGGAAAAACCACAAGAGTCCTAAAAATTACACAAAATTCACTTATTTTTATACAACAAATTTTTCTCGACTGTATTTTAAGGGTAAATATTAGTTTGTTTGCCGTGTTACCATTTTGATTTGGGCCAACATCCGGTGCAAAAGTTGATGCGACAGCATGTACTGGGAGCGTGGCACGGGATCAAACATCATCCTTTCACATGTATGTGGAATCTCACAACGGCTCAGGAGTGCGTCAATGCACTCGTTGTTGACCACTGGCGAAACAGTCTCCTTGTCGGACCCAATTTTTTGCATTGACGGTTCCATTTCCAAATTGTCAGCCTTCAACCACTTTCCCCAATGCTGATCCCTTGACATAAGTGCTCGTGAGAAATTTTCGCAATATGCTTTTCCTGTTAAAATGAAAAAAAATATTATACACCGTTCCAAACTTTTGTAAAGTTTTAAGTTGTAAAAATTTCATAATGTTCCAATTACCATGTGACGTCCTGGCGCAGATTTGTGAGACCCAGTCGGCTAAGGGGTATCTTTTCTGGAAGTGCGCTCCGTGCTTGTCGTCAACGACTAACGCAAAAAATACAAAATTTAAGCTAAAAAATCCTGCATGTATTTTTCTATCCATTATCTCATGAAACTAAATTTATCTTTGTACCTTTCAGGATGGATAAACCTGCCGCGTCGTCAGTCATGTTGAGTGAGTCAACATGGGACGCATAAAATACAAGTGCGGACTGAATCGCACTCCTGACTTTCCCCTTCATTTCTTGACCGCTGTCTCCGCTTCCGGGCTGTTTAGAAATATCCCTGCACATGACGTCACCTCTTCCAACGCCCGCATGACCAGATACTTCCTTTGAAGGACTCCTAATCAGGTTCTGATTTTCCCGAGCAATTGCCTCAAGAATGGAGTAGTGGTCCGTCATCTTTGTGAATTCCTGTACAAAATCTGAAAAGCAAAATAATCATTTCGCTTTATTCCGTTACCTGATGGAGTTAGCTAGTTAAATGAATAACTCAACTTACTTACCTATTTTTTCTGTTACTGGAAGGGAAACCTTAATAGCCACACTCATCATTGTTCCCAGCGCATTTCCGTACCCGATGAACAGAAATTGTAGTAGCAACAATGGCAAAGTTATTTTGTCCAAATGCATGATGGTGTTCGTTATGACGAAAGGAATTATCTGAAATTGTGAATGTCTGAAACTGTTTTTTTTCTCCTCTGGAGGAAATTGGACATGTTATAACTTCAATGCCGAAAGTAGGACTGAACACTACATTGTGTTTTATACACGCAGAGATTCTCGGTACAAGAAACATAAAACTTGTCACCACTCCTGAAATGCTAAATTAGGAATCTGGGCGTTGCTACCACTTACACGTTCTGCTACCCAATAACAAGCAGGATGGGAATTTTCCATTAAAGAAGGCAAAGAAGAGAGCATAACTGCAACTCTTCCCCGAGCAATAGGATTAAAAAGTTGTAAGGGTTCAGTGAGTGGAATATTTTTTGTCACGTGATACGGGCATTGTTACCCATCAATGCACGCCTATGGGATAAGTGTGTGGTACGAACCTTGCATGGATGGAAAAACACCGGCGGAATTCCTACCAAGTGGATACGATGCTAATACTTTTACTTCCTTGTATAGTTTTCCAGCAATAGGAAAGATTTTTTAACTCATGAAGGGAGTTCATAGAAAACAATATTAATTCATGCATGTATAGGTAAATCAATCCAGCTGTAACATTCCTAAAATGCTATGCAATATGGAAGTTATTCCAAATAGTTAGCACTAGCAATACTATCATTAATTGTTCCTTTTATTGGATGTGTTCATGTATTTCAAACAATAGCAATGAAACCTTATTTTCCAAAAATTGATCCATTGGTGTAACCGGTTCCCTTCGAACTTCTATCTCTTCCGCGAACTGGGACGTGGGCCAAAGTGTTATCACGTGCTCCAGTCATGCCACCACTGTTACGGATACGTCCAGCTACTTCATTCCGATCGTACCACGAGATGTGACCGCTTCGTCCTTCGAGTTGCCCACGATTGTAAAATAGGTTGGAACCGCTCCGTGGGTGAAGATCGGTCCAAGAGGATGGACTGCTCCGTCCATCTAGCTGACCACGATTTGACCTCGATTTGAAATCGCTCCTTCCACCAAGTTTGCGCCTATTCCATGAACTGCTAGCGGTACCAGGTGGGCCATTTCTGTTTCTTGGAGGTGGACCGCGGGCGCCACTATGTTGACCACGCATCCATAAGGGTGTATTATTACCGGTCTGTGCACCAAATCCGCCCTGATTGTTCGAAGCGGAGGCGCGACCCTTCCATTTATTCTTTCCGCTCCCACCGGTCCATGACGATGCACCGGATGGTACAGCGCCATAACCCTGCTTGTTCAACGCACCATCTACAAAATCACAGTCAAATTTTAATGACGAATAAGAATATTGGAGGAACTAAATACCAAGAATCGTGAATATACTATATTGAGACTATAATTTATGATGAATAGGTTACATTGTCGCTTTTCCCTTCCTGTGAAGAAAGAAAGAACATATATTTCTTAATTTGAAATGCCTCACATTTATGAAATAATATTAAATACATTATCTATAAACTCACCGAAAGCCTCGACCGGGGAGTCCAACTCATATTTTGCTGTGGAATCGTTCAATCAATTACGTTAGAAATACAATTCCGGATGGATGTTTAAAATGTTTTGAATTATAAATAAGATAAGCGTATGTTACCAACAGTTGTATACTCCGACTTCAGGTGGTGCGGATTCCGTTGCGGTGACGCTGAGGGCCACCACACCCAACATGAGTATTGCCTTCATCTTCTTGTACCAACGTGCAAGCTAAAATTGGTGTTACTATACTGGGAACTGAGTTGGATTAAAATATCTTATAATAAAATAAGTGTTAGCAAATTATAATGAAGTCATTAATGGATAACGAGAATATACAATTACCGCAAATATTGGTACAAAATCATATTGGGATGATATAAGTGACAGAGCGAAGGTCACCCATCTAATTGGACGATGAATATTAAAGCATAATGCGTTGTGCCATTAATGTTTCAATGTAATAATTAAAATTAATTGGTGTACACGTAATTTCAATGGGGTCTCATTGCGTAATAAAATATGTATTTTTACACAATTGTATGTAGTGTCAGATGAAGCCCGAGATGAATATCTTAGCTTATTAGAATTTCTGCGGACCACGTATGGGGAATAACGAAAGATTATTCTTTGAAAAATAAAATTGTAAAATTGAAGCCATTTCTAGAAACGACATATGTTGTATTTTTAAATAATCAAATGTATGTTGCGCGTGACATGTTATTTGCCAAAAATTGATCCGTTGATATAATTTCCAACCCCACCATGTCCACGTTCCCCTTTGTCCCCTGATCGAACAATTGTATGGAAGCCTGTGGAACCCAGTGGTCTAATTCCGTGATCACGATATTGCCATCCAGTATAATGACGTGGACTGTACCACCAGTTTGGATAGCTGCGTCTGCGACCATACGGAACAGGGTTGTTCCAGGTCGGATTGCCCCATCCACCAGGTTGACCCCGAGTGTGCCATGGAGTAATAGTCGGTCCTCCAAGTTGACCTCTTATGTTCCACGGTCTTTCATATTCCCGTTCCCGATTTGAGCCACTGTTGCCCCACCGAGTAGAACCGCTCCATCCAACAAGTGGGATGGGATTGTAAACTGCGAAGGCGCCAAGTCGTCTGCCAGCTAGACCTGAGTTATACCAGGACCTGGAACGGCCCCCATAATCCGGGAATATCCACAGACGGGCTACGAAATCACAAAGACTTACATTGTATGACAGCAATATTAGCTTAAACGTTAGTGATTTAGAAAATGGTTCGAATTGGTGGATACAATATGATTTGAAATGTGGTACATTGTCGCTTATCCCTTCCTGTAAAGTACATAGAAATAAAGTAGAGTAAAAATCTGCTCTGAGTTTGCGTACGTAAGCAATGACAATTTTAAGGCATCGTAATAGCTCACCAGGTGGTTCCATTCCGACTTGGGATTCTAGTGGAGCGGATTCTGCGATGGTGGCACAAATGGCCAACACATTTAAAAATAATAATGTATGTATGTCCAATAACATGTTGTTTAATTATTCTGTCGGGTAAATTTGATTAACGCAACTGGATTGTAGAAGCTTGATGCTTTTGTAAGGTTGTGTGAAGCTAGAACTGTTAATTATTCTCAAAAGGAAGCGATGATTATAAACAAGATACATCCTGATCACAAATAGGTGATTAAGCACTCACAATAGGTACAGAATGGCTTGCAAATCAGCAGTTGCGTAACACGGTGTAGTCGGCAGCACACCCAACTTGTTATTGGGAGATACCAGATGGAAGCCGCTCAGTGTAATTTATGCGTTTTTATGTTAGTCAAATGAAAATGTAAATGAATATATAAACTACTAAATTGAGACGAGTTGAAATATTGAACTACTTTATTGTTTCAAATAATCAAAAGTAGATCATATGATATTTCGAACAATCGAGCTATCAAATATTACTTGCCAAAAATTGATCCTTTGGCGTGGCTTCCTCCGCGTCCCCGTCCTCGTCTGTCCCTTCCTCGGAAAGGGGCCTTGGATTTCTTAGGGGCCCTCCGGCCACTTACGCGAGCATGATATGCTGGATTTATCCATGGATTGAACTTTGGATTGTTCCGATTTGGGTTAAGATTACCCCATGCAGCAGGTTGACCCCTCTTCGACGATGAGGGTCCTCGTCGTTCAGAGAACTCCCTGAAGCCTCTCCTTCCGCCAAGTCCGCTCCTACCGTACGACGTAGTGGAAAGTTGGCGTCCACCAAGTTGACCTTTTTCGGAGTTTGGGGAGAGTCCACGTCGTCCACTAGATTTGTCACGTTTCCACCACCTAGTCGGAGCGCTTCTTTCACTGGCAAGGCCCTGATTGCCCCATGGAGTACGACTCTTCAATTCGCGAGTTCCAAACGGATTATTCCAATCTGATGGACTGCGTCGTCCACCAGCTTGACCCCGGTTGTACCACGAATCAGCTATATAATCAACCAAGTGTATAATATATTAAATTTGCAGCAATACTGGAACCAGAAGACCTATCTTGAAAATACTAATTTTTCGATTTCATAACAAGTAAGGGAGGTTACATGGTTTCTTCTGCTTTCCTGTAAATGAAATAAAAATAAGATGGTGCTACAATCTGCCATGCATTTTTACATGTATGTTTAGTTTTAAATCATCTGAATATCTCACCAGATGCTTCGAGTGGTGGACTTGATTCAATTGCTTTGAAATGTTAAAAATGGTATGATTAGATATTTATGCTTTGGCGAGCGTTTGCGGCTAAACAAGTTAAATATGGGTTACCAACAATTTCCAACTCGGCGGTTTAGGACTTCTGGTGCGCCGGATTCGGCAATGGTGGCACAAAGTGACAACACACTTGCTAAAATTAGTGATGGCTTCATCTCGTATATTTTCTCGCCAACTTAGTTTGTTGGCTATATGATGTTAACTGAACTGTGATTGAGAATCGGGATGCTTTTATGGGATTCACAAGCTACAATCACATAGTTACAAGTTAACCGATAGAGAATAAACAGAAATGGGTGACACGCATCATTTGGAAGCATAATAGACAGCGCTTGTGTTACGACACTGTCGAGGAGTCAATAATGGCGTCTTCTAGTTTTGTCAAGAAGCTATTAGTGTTACCTGATGCATACGTTGTTTCATAAGCTGTAAAATGAGCATTGATAATACCTACGATATCTTACTCTTGAATAGAATGCTTTTTATAGCATATTGTACGGCAAGAGACTCTACGTCAGACGATATAAAACTGTGCATATATATGTAGGTATGTGGAACAAGCGATGGTAAGATAAACAAGATGTGATTTTCATTCAATGATTTATATGATTTAAAGGATGAGTAATACTCATTGAGTATCGTTTACATATGTGTGAAACTATTTTTATAAAAATATGTCGAACGTGGACATTTATTTGTACGCAAAATACATTGCAAACGAGCTAATTATCCTTTTCTGATGAACTTGAGTTAGATCCAACAATAGTATTAACCGTACACACAGAAGAGTATATTTTTTCAGAAATAATATTGAAATTTCAAAGGCCGAAACTTCACTGTACATGATTGTAAGGCGGATGATATTCACAATCAATAAATGGATATATCATGAATAATTAAGGTATAGTGGTACAATCAAAGTCTTACTTCAAAAGCTAATATTGTAATTAAGTGGCGGAGAAAGTACTGCATTATAAATTCATAAGATGAACAAAATAGAATATGGTATCGATCGATAGTACAACATGATTTCAGCATAGGAAGGAAAAATGGAATTGAAATTAACTATCACGAATATCAGATTTAATACTAGAAACTGTCATATATGTATGTAACCACTTACCACAATTGGTCGAGGACACGTTGTTCTACGTGCATGTCAAATATGGATTGGAATTCTACATGAGGTCTAAGAATATATTTGATTGCCAAGTGAAGATCACGGCGTAAGCTTCATGAACATCAACCCATGGAATGCTAAATCGAATCACAATGGTTAGATCATTACTATTTCTGGCATGCATCTGCAGTTGGACGGTATTCACCAAACCCCATAACATTAGTATTGAGCCACTTAAAGGTTTTTCGTTAAGCAAGCTGGATGTCATGTACAACGAACACGACCGTGAAATATTTGAACAGATGCGAAACGATATAAAAATTCCACGTCACGTGGTAGACCAGCCGTTGAACCTCTCCTCCACTTTAAGTTCGTTTCAAGTGCACGGATGTCATATTACTGTCGACAATTTTCAAAATGTGGACATAGCCACGGCGTACACCGCCGTCGTGATCCGACAGTCAAAAGTAGCCATAGGTCGTAATCTTCGGGGTAAATATTCAGCTTTATGGGTTTCTGAAGGTTTCCAGTATGGAAATTACAGCGTCAGTGATTTAGGGAATAATACAAATTATTACGAGATGAACTGTCCAAATTCTGGATTCAACGGGGGAGACAAATTTCACTATTACAGTCATTTTGGCGATATTTGCGTACATTTAGATTTCAACACCTACGCTGCCAAGACAAGACCATGGAATTGCAAGGTCCAAATATCCCTGCTGATACACCCTACAGTTCTATCAGTTCTGCGATACCCGCAAGATTTCCACTACGAGTTTGATAGAGATGAAGGGAGACTAATGCAATTTACGGATCAATCAGTAGTACCCAAATTATTTGTTTTGACAAACCATGAAGATTTTTCAGTTGATTCGGAAAGCTTACGAGAATTCATGGCAGCTCAGTCTGGTTCATCAACACCTTCAAAATATAAGCTGGACCCTCCATTTCCAAATACGTGGAATGAGAGGGTTGTAATGATTACGTTTACTCGCCAGAAGGAGGTCAAAATGTCCAAACTGTCCATACACTATGGTGACATACCTAAGTTGAAAATGTCTGTTGAGCAAGCACCTTTACAAGAAACTAATCTGCTGAAAACTCTTAATTCCAACCTTCAGGAAGCGGAGAACCGATGGACGATCAGTTTGCTACGCTCACATACCGAGGAACTATCTTTCAAATTCTTGACTCGTATGATAGCTTGTGATAGCCGAGGATTGTCTTTAAAGAGAAAATTTAACAACGATAAATCGGGAAATTCAGAAACTATATTTGCCGAAGGGATTGCTTCGTTATTGTTCGCGGTTGTTGGAAATGCGACTATTCACGTAAGGACAATATATGGTTCGCACATTTTATGTGGTCATTACAAAACTATTGTGGAGACAAAACAATACACTGCTGCAGACTATAACGTCATGTTACGTGTCATGAAGATTCCGGACCAGCACACAAAATTCGTTCGACTATCCTTTCCTGATATCGCAAGCAAATTGTCATTCGTGAGCTGTGGTGGAGGAAGAGGAATGGAGTCTGTTGGGCTGAAGGAGTTGGCTCGGGTGTACGATCTGCCGGTTTGGGTTATCATGTTTGTCAGCTTCGTAGGACTTGCATTGATTCATCGATGGTTTGTCGGTAAATCAATTCAGTACGGTAGACGAACTCAGTTAAATTTGAGTTTCTCGATTGTAACAACTCTCCTGGAGCAAGGCGATCCGTTCACACCAGCTGCGTCTCGTCGGCTACATCTTAGGTTTATAATCACTGCCGTCTTGCTTGTCGGTGTTGTCCTTAGTAACGGATATAAAAATATCAATGTATACAACATGATAGCACCAAAATCGGTTGTTCCCTATACCAAGTTTCACGAATTGGTCCAGGACAATTTCAGTATTCTGTTACGGCTTGTAAACGTTGTCTTTGTTTGCGAACTTTGGAATGCCAAGTCAAAAGATGCCTTGGTGGAGTGGTCGAGGATGCTGAAATTTTTACCCAGTGTCCCATACAAGATGGTCGCTAGGGGTATGGAATTTGAGGCGTATTCTGAGATAGATATGCTATCAGTACTAGTTTCACGTTTGTCGCCTAATATCGGGTACACGCTGTCCAAAATACGAAATCATTCCAATGTCCATCCCGGGATTTTTGGCTTCATCACCAGAGCCTTTGTCGAGAACTATGAGCAAAATTTCACCAAGAGTGAAAATGCGTGCTTGAGAAAACTTTCCAAGGTTCGAGCGCGAATTGAGAATTTGCAATCGCAAGCTCTCTTTTCACACCTGCAGTCTTGCAATAAAACTGCACTAATGCTTCCCGCGACCTTGGCCAAGCAGCTGGCATCAAAACTATACAAAGCGAATCCAAATGTCAGAGTGTATGTTGGAACCGAAAACTACGCTAATGTATCAATTGGTTTTGCATTGAAAGGCTCTGTTCACCCTAACGTCATTAAACGAATGCAGTCGATGGCCGTTTCGGGAATCTGGAACTGGTGGTCAAACTTAATTCAGCATTATAACGTTTTCAATCCAGTTTTACGAGACACGACACTAAAGCCGCCGACCATGCAGGGAAATGTGTCGACAATATTTGTTGTTCTGGTCATTGGCATCGTAATATCCTGTACTGTGTTTATTTTAGAAAATGCATTCAATAAATCTATCGGCATCGTTACAACTCTAAAGGAAATTAGGGACTTGCTAATATCTATACAATCACTAGTTTGCACCTGTTATTTTAAATATTGTCGTATTTGCTATACGCACACTGTGTTTGTACATACATGGAAAACGGATGTTACGGAGATTTAATGACGGTTTGAATATCTACTTCTGGTAACATCAAGCAAGTATCACGATGCAAGTGATATAACAATATAGGTATTTGAATGTTACGAATTATGTACACTCTTACAAGCTATTTGTACTACAATGCATGTAATATATGTAATAAATAAATTATTATATAAATGGAAAGATATTCTATATAACTCATGTGCCATGATCACGAATTACCCTAACTATGTCAGTTGTCATGATCACGAATATCATTTGCAGAGATATAATAATGGGTGTTATGATGATGTGTTATAACAAGTAAATATGAATGCATATGAACTCATTATCAGTACACAAACAAAAATATACATTTTAAGGGCTTGTCTTGAATAAATGCGCCCCCATTTATAATATTATAGGTGACGCAGAAGCCATAAAGGACAGCGCCAAGCCACAGCAGAACTGCCGCAACGGGGGAAAAATAAAATTGCTGTTTAAAATGTTTAATTTCAATTAAATTTAAATTCTATTTTCAGGAGTCGATTGTCCAGTTAATTACGAATCCATTGATACCAAATTCTACAAGATTTCTCCACGTTTTGTAGGAAAATACACGTTTTGATTTAATGTAAAAATGACGAACAAAAGTACGTCTATTTTCCTGCAAAAAGTGGAGAAAACTTGTAGAATTTGGTATTAGTGGATTCGCAATTAACTGGACAATCGACTCCTGAAAACAGAATTTAAATTTAATTGAAATTAAACATTTTAAACAGCAATTTCATTTTTCCCCTGTTGCGGCAGTGCTGCTGTGGCTTGGCGCTGTCCTTTATGGCTTCTGCGTCACCTATAATATTATAAATGTGGGCGCATTTATTCAAACAAGTACTTAATCAACTTTGAGGGCTCTGCTAAGCTATTATTTTAGAAGGCATAACTGGAATCGTAATTAGCTGGCTCGTTTATAAGTTTCATGTAATCACTAGAAGCAAGAAACATGTAAAAATTTATTCCATCGCGGCTAATTGGAAACTATTTCTGGCATAGATAAGTATGTAGGTAACATGTAATGAAATGTTAGCTAAGTCGTCGAAATAACTGTGGATAGCAGAAGAACATGACGTATTGGTGCCATCTGTACATGTTCATCCTCACATGCTACCACTTACGCTTACAGTCAACTGCTGACTACCATATTGCTACCGTAGTAGAATGTTTCTGCGATTTCATTGATTCCAGAAATTATTGCAGAATACATGGGTTTCACTTTTTAAACGAATCACACTTCAAATAACAAGATGAACGCACTACTTGAAGCGGTGCTACCTAATTGTGATACTGAAGAAATTAATTAAGTGTATGTCATATTTAGCAACCGCTTCACAATGTTTAGGTCAATGTTAATTTTCAAATGGCTCTGCAGTTTAGTTGTATTCACAAAATCCAATAACATTCTTATAGAGCCACTCAACGGATTTCCGCTTGAAAAGTTGGATGATTTCTACAAGCCGCACGAACGTGAAATACTTGAACAAATGAGACGTCAGAACGGAATTCCTCGTCCTATGCTTGACGAACCAATTAACATGTCTTCTGAGATAGGGTCGTTTCTGGAGCAACGTTGTCACATTGTTGTGGATAACTTTCAAAATTTGGATATTACCACTGCTCTTAGCTCCATTGTTGTGAGACGTCTAAAAGTAGCTATATCACGTAATGTAAGGGCCCAGCATTCATCATTGTGGGTTCCGGATGGCTTTAAGTTTGGAAATTACAGTGTCAAACGTCTAAGACCTGATTCATATTTGTTTAGAATGAACTGTCCCACATCTAAATTCTTTGTAGGAGATTCGTTTCACTATAACGCTCATCTTCATGACATTTGCGTGCAATTAAATTTTTATCACTACGCAAGTAGATCAAAACCATGGAATTGTAACATTCACATTTCGCTGGATGTACATCCCCGAGTTCTGTCAGTTCTGCGCTACCCGGAAGATTTTCGGTACGGAACGGATTTCGGCAGTCTATTGCAAATACAGTCCACCAAACAAACCGTAATATCCAAATTATTAATTTTGGTAAATCACGATGAATTCTCAATTCATGCAGAAGCTTTGAGAGAGTTCATGGCCACCCAATCTGGTTCATACTTACCCCGCAAATATAAAAAGGACGGACTACTTCTCAAAACGGTTAATTTCGTCGCGGTCAGGATTACAATATCGCGACGAAATAAAGTAACAATGTATCAACTGTCAACAAAATTTAACCGCTTACATGATTTGAACATGTCAGTTTTACAAATACCGATTAAGGACAGCGATTTGTTGCCAATGCTGAATTACAATTCTCAGGAAGGTGACACCCGTTGGCACGTGGACTTGTTCGCCGCATATTCGGAGGAACCCGTTCACAAAGTGTTGAGCTATATTGCGAAATGTGAAACTCGAGGCTCTGTTCTAAAGAACAAAATCACAGATACTTCCCATTATGGATCCAGCCACCCGGAATATTATGTATTTGCTCAAGGAATTGCTTCCTTGATAGTTGCTGCAGCTGGACATGCAACCTTTCATTCGGTGGCTCCAGACGCCTCCCATAACTTTTGTGGACATTCTAGAGCATCTGTTCCAGGAAATAAGAAAACCAATCCGGAATATAATGTCTTACTTAAATTCTTGAGAATCCCGGACCAGTACGTATTATACGTTCCACTTTCCTATACGGGTGTAATTAGCAAATTGACATATGTGAGCTGCGGAGGGGGGAAGGGCAAACGTTCGACAGGGTTAAAGGAGTTGGTGATGGCCTATGACTTGTTGGTTTGGCTTTCTATGCTGTTTTGCTTTGCTGGATTAACATGGGTATATCGACGAATTGCTTGCTCTTCTGCACAAATTGGACAACGAAATCGGCCACATTTCCATTCCTCAATTGTTTCTGCTCTGCTAGAACAAGGTGACCCGTTTACAGCAGCTGCCTGTAAACCGTCGCATGCAAAGTTTCTCATATGTTCAGTTTTGCTAGTTGGTATTGTCCTCAGCAACGGATACAAGAATACCAATATCTACAACATGATTTCACCAAAATCGCTTGTTCCCTACACAAAATTTGAGGAACTGGTCCATGACAAGTTTACGATACTGGTACGCCTTGTCTACGTTCACTATAATTGCGGCATTTTGAAAGCCGAGACAATTGGTGAGTTTTCGGCGTGGTTAAGGAATCTTCAGTATTCGCTAACTATATCAAAGTATCATAAGCTATTTTCAAAATACTTGAGATTTTGGGCGCAATCTGAAGTAATGCTTTTCTCTAATTTAATTTCTCATTTTGGGAGTAATACAAGTCATATGATGTATAAAATAAGAAATAATTCGATGCTTCATCCCGCCGTCCTAAACTTTACAACCACGGCGCTTATTGAGAACTACGAAGCAAACTTAACAACAAATTCAAAAGTTTGTTCAACAAAACTTTCCCGCGTTAAAAAACGAATTGAGGCTTTGCAGTCGGCAGCCTTGTTTTCACACATGGAATCTTGTAATAGGTCGGCAGATTTACTGCCATCCTCCATGGCGAAGCACTTTGCATCTAATCTATATCAGAAACATCCAAACTTTCGGGTATACGTTGGTAATGAAAATTACGTGAATTTATCTATAGGATTTGGAGTGAAAGGTTCTGTACACCCAATCGTCTTGAAGAGAATACAATCATTGGTGGTTTCGGGAATATGGAACTGGTGGCCGTCTTTGGTCCAGCACTATAATAACTTCACACCCACTTTAAGAGACACGAAACCAAAAACACAAAGTATGGAAGGAAACGTGTCGACAATATTTTCGGTGCTGTTGATTGGCCTCGTAATATCTTTTAGCTTATTTCTTTTCGAAAATGTTTTTAGGATATATCACTATATTGCATCATTATATTGTATAATGCAATTAAGGCATTCTTGTTATATGTGTATCAAATACTTTACAAACACTATATAAAATATTTTAGTACAGCTTCTGTGTAAGCTATATCTGTTGTATATACCGTTACCCAAACTATTCCAAACAAGTTTTATCAGATGACCTTTGCTTCCTTAGAGAGCTATTTACATTCCTACACAGCAAAGATTTACCGTTTTTCGTTCTTGGAGATTTTAATTTAAAAAAGGAATACATTGAACCTTTGTACCATGTTATTGAAACAATGAAAGTTGATCAAATTGTAACTGTACCAACACGCATGAACAATATTCTAGACTTAATATTTACTAACAATGTCAAGTATGTAGATAATTGTAAAGTCTTTAATGGCAATATAGCTGACCATTTTGTCACAGAATGTAGCCTTAAAATTATTAAGTCAAGACCTTCCTACCTTATCCTATCTTACAGAAAATTTAATAATATTGACTTACCTTATCTCCATGCATCCCTTGACAACCTTTTCAATCCTAATCCTACCCAACTTGAGTACACTATCAACTCACTATTAACATGTTTTGATTCTATCTGTCCGATAATCAAGAAACGAATCCAACATAAAAAAGAAAGGTAGTTGTGTCAATGTCAACCAAAGCGCTTATCGAACGCAACAAGCAGGTATATAATGTATATACCAGAAGGCCACCGTCTTGCACCGCTGCAAAGTTGCATGTGCTTAAGAGACAAATTAAGGCTTCTGTTAACAAAGACATGCGTGCGCATCTGGACACAATGACAAAAGACATTGGTTTTTGGAAAACATTCACAAAAACATTCTCCTGCAAAAGAAATGCAGCTTTTGACTCCGTCCTCACACCGGACCAAATAAATGACTTTTATATTGGTATATCTACAAAAGATTATAACACATCGTCGTTTCCTACCCTTCCTTCTACAGTCAACAAACCTCATTTTACACTTAAACCTATTAATACCGCTACACTAAGAGATGCATGGTCCTATATGAAAAATCCTTTATCCAAATCCCGAGACCCTCTTGGCGTATCCAACTATATGATTAACCTTTGCTTATTGAATGACAACTTTTGTAATAATATAGTCACACTATTTAACAAAATGTTTGAATCTGGTTGTGTACCTAATTTACTAAAAACTTCAAGAATACTACCTGTACCTAAAATTGATACTCCAACTAGTCCAAATGAAACACGACCTATAGGCATTCAACCTGTTTTTACTAAAATACTTGAGAAATGTATTATGACACAATTAACCGATTTGAAAAAAATAATATTCTCACACACAGGCAGTTTGGGTTCCGAATGAAATTAAGTACTACACACGCATTAGTTGCTTTAACTGATTTTTTATATGAGCAAGTTGACCAAAATAGAATATGCATTTTATTATCACTTGATTTTCAAAAAGCCTTTGACAAAGTTGACAGGGACATACTCTTATATAAATTAGCATACTATGTTATTGATCATCCAATATTTTGTTCTCTTCTGTCTGAATGAAAGCAATATGTCAATACTTAATTGACAACACAGCTAAAAGGTCAAAAACTAAACTTACTGAAACAGGAGTGATCCAAGGAAGTGCCCTTTCTTCAATTTTATTTTCCCTTATGATCAATGACCTTCCTTTACATATTAGGAACTCGAATACGTTTATGTTTGCTGACGACAGCACATTAGCAATTAGTGGAAACCCCTGTGACTTAGAAAATATAGTCAAATCGATGGAATATGATTTGGTTAATATTGTGAGATGGCTTGATGATAATCACATCAAACTTAATGTTAGTAAAAATTATTTTATGATAGTGGGAAAGCAAGCCACTTTGAAAAATTTATCTCAGACTACGCTTACTTTAGACGGTAATAGCCTTCAACAGGTTAAAAGTATGAAGTTACTTGGTGTAATACTTGACGAACATCTATCTTTCAATCAACATTTAAAACACGTCACAAAAAATGCTATGCATCGCTCTCCAGACTTTATTCACTAAAAAAAGTCACTTCAAGTAATAACCGTAAGGATTTAGCTGAAGCTTACATTCTCTCACATATTAATTATGCTAGTATAGTTTGGATGCGTAAAGATAATAAGAAAATTCACAATGAAATTAATAAGGTTATAAAGACTACCGCTCGTTTTGTACTACAGAAAAGAAAATTTGACTCAATTAGCTCTGATTTATGCTTACATCGAGAACGGCTATACAGTCCCAAGCTATATGAATATAACCTTTTAAGTTTTATGTTTAAAACCATCATGCATAGTAATAGTGGCGATTACTTCTACAACTACTTAGATCTTTCGGTTGATGATACGAAATCAACACGATCACAAAAATATATATCACCTGCATTCCAGCCTAAATCGATATGGGGTGAATGTATGTTCAAGTACTCAAGTGCAAAATTATGGCATGTGTTACCAGCTAATATAAAAAAGAATGTGAAATCTATTCCTGTATTCAACAAATCTCTGTATGCTCATATATTATCTTCACAAATAAACGACATTGAATTGTATGACGATTATGTTAGTGAATGTATAGCCTCCTCAATAGACAATGTAATTCAAAATGTATGTTACTCAAATAATAATGCTCAATTTTAAGTATTACAAATGTTCGTTTAAGTTTTAAGTTCTTGCTATGATTCTTCAGAGAAAAAATCGGTATCATGTATGTCCTGCCACTGTAATATATATACACATGATGACTATTATCATTGGTGTAATGTGCCCTGATATTTGGGGGAACCAATTGAATAAATTATTATTATATCTAACCATAATTGAAGGTATAATTCATAAATTAAATAAAACGAAATGAAATGTACTCAAAAAATTGTAGTTATTTGGGTGGTTATGATGTTCAAAATCCTTTGTGGCGTTATGGATATGAAGTTGAAGACAACAAGTAAGTCTATGGCCAGGAAACTAAATATCAAACCGCTTCATATTATATTTCTGCCTAATACATTCATGCCACAATTTTACATGCTGCCGTATCGGACATTACGTGCAGCTTTGGTAGCAATATACATTCTAACATAATAATATGGAGCTGCAATTCTTCACAGAGAGAATGATATGCTGCAGAAGAAAGCAGATTGTTTGCATTGGCGGATGAAACGATGACATTGAAAGTACTTCAAGAATGCAACATAATGGCATTTCTCCTGTCAAACTTGAAGCGTTCGAAAATATTGGAGCAGAAATATGTTTCTAAGGCTTCACACTCTTGAATGTATTGCAACGCGTACCCCAAGTAGTTTGGAACCGCGTACATTATATCCAGGAAATATACGAAGGTATTTCGAAAAAGGATGCGTCAATTTTGATAATGTATATCCCAGCCACGACTAACCCTGGTAAACTGATTTACATATGGCTGGATAGAGAAAGATTCCGGCCTTCCAATGATGTATTAGTCACCCTTGAGCTCACTTGCTATCCAGAGTTATGGCCTGTAATAGATACAAACGTGGTTTTCTCAACCCAGGTTATCACTGCATAACTGGTAACACCACTTTTTATAAAATCCGCTTCAGCTAATGTAGTTAGGAGTAAAGCGACGAAAGATGGTATGAATCCAGTGCCAAACCGATTAGCTATAACTCAGTTGTTTAAGGTCTTAATACGCGATAACCAATCGCTAGAAAAGGTACCGAAACCAAGACGACCTCTTCAATTTTTGCACATAAACAGGTACATAATATATGAAGCTTGTTTCCTGAGTCCGTATGCAAGTATTGTGATCGAAGTAATACTACACACATTCAACCGCAACTAAAGAACCCTAGGCTTATATGTTGATCAACTGAAAGGATATCGCACTAAGATACAGGACAAAACAAATGGGATGACAAATTTTTGTTTTTTCATGCAATTGTGACTTGTTGCATTTAATAGTGTCGAACAAAATGTACACGAGGTAAATTTTGTCGCATCGTAGAGACCGTCTAGTAACTCTTATGTGGCCCCACCTAACTACTTTTTTGTTTCCCATATGCAACATTACATTCATAAAAGGATGCACATCTCGGATGAACAGGCAAAAAAAGTACAATTTCATGGGTTAGGTATACAGGTCCCGCATACTCTAACAAAGGTATCCATACTCCTGGACAAATGTGGATAAGATACTTACGACTTATGGGAAATTATATGCCAAACATAGATCGAGTACGTCAAAACTTTGTCAAATGAGAACGAATCAAAATTGATGCATCCTTTTTCGAAATACCTACGTATATGCAAAGAAAGTGTTAATATTAGTAATTAATGTAAAGCAATATGGTTCTCTCTGAGCTAAAAATCCGCAAATGCAAATTATTTAATTCAATAAGAATTATAAGTTAACGCAATGTAATTTACAGGGTTAATGTTGCAGAGTGCGAGTTATAGCATTGGTTTACAGAATCTACTAATTGACAGAAATAGAAAATGTTGCAGTGTCATTTTACACTGGGACTTCAAAAACAGGTTCAAAAATTTCAAATCCAAACCATGCCTCGATGTGGTTTTCTATGTAGTGCATCGATTGTGTGCCGTTAAACCTTTTGAATATCTTTTTGGAGACACGATGAATTTAATCGCCGCGAATGTATAGTATACCGCGCGTGGCGTATTTCAAGATATACTAGACAATGTGTGGTAGAAGAAATGGCGGAAATTAAACTGTATTGATTTCTTTTAAGCTTCCGTGTAATATTATTCCTTTATAGTTGAATATGCGGATTTTTTGGATTGTGGAGATGTCTAGAAAAATAAAAAAATCGTCGGTATATCTTTAACTGGATGCCACTAAATATTTTGACAATTCCACTGGTCCAAAATGTAACACAGCTATTTATTTTGATTGACAAAATACATGCGATATATATTGCCGGACAAACATATTCATTTGTCGTTCGTTTTTTATCGATAAAATTGTGGCAGTAATATTAATACGGCAAAAATTTGGGCCAAGTTGTAGCAACGTGTTTGGCATTAAAAAAAAAACAATTGTCTGCCAAAATTCCTATTACCATGCCGAATTATAATATCCCACTTACCACTCTTTATAAATCCGCGTTCTACCTTTGTACCACGCCGTTTCGCATAAGGACCTCAACCAACGGAAAAATCTATGCAGCAAAGAATCGTATCCAATTTGTAAGAAATATCACAAAAATATGGGGGTTAACTGTTGGAATGTTTTATTCATTTAATTTGTTCATTTATTGTTACAGTTTATCTGCCTAATAACTTTACTTCCGCGTATGTACCACCCAATTGGGGATGTATACAAACGGGTCATACAAATGATCCAAACCAAGAGCGACATACCAGGGGATGCCCTGATTTACTACAAAGCATTACGTGCGACTCTGATGTTGTGCAAACACTTTATAACCATTTACGTCTCATTTTCAAGAAGGAATCTCCACGTGGACTTTTTGAATCAGCTGAGCCGATTCTCGAAAACATGTTTAACCCAGAATAATGGCACATGTAGTTCAATGGTAAGGCACGTGTTTTCTGTCATAATTTGACGGACGATATGAACATTTTGACGGAACATAGTTGTATGGTAGCTGATATTATTCATTTCAGCTTTTGTCCCGTGTTTCCGTTTATGTGATAACTGCTGTATACTTGACAACATATCTACTAATTCCGATAATTGACACGGCTTTTTTATCCGACTCAAACTACATCATGTCAATATTTGCGGACAGGATTTTATGGTTCAGTAGTTTCAACACAAGCGTTACTCTAACCGTAGACATACCTGGAGTGGAAATAATTGCAAGAATGTATTTTGCGTTTGCATTTTGGTTCGTGTACGTAACAGACGCTTTCTTTAAAATACTGAGGGCGGTAACACTCAACGTATTGTTTACGATTTCTTGTAATTTCTGTATGCAATTGTCCTCTGGCCATGGTGACGCTAAACATATATTTCGCCAATACGGATATATTTGTCGACTGGTTCGTAAATATGATAAGCTGTATGGACTGTGGTTGGCGTTCGAAATTTTAGTCGACTTACTAAACTGCTCAATTTACATGATCACACCGATGGACGTTTTCCAATCTACATTCGCAGTAAAGTCTCATATGGGCATTCTCTTTGCTGGAATAACGGCCGTATACTGCCTCGGAACACTGTTCTCTCAGAAGGTAGTAAGTTGACTCTACAAACATATAATCTGTATTCTTGGAATGCGATTAGAATATTTTTTTAAATTTGTAGATGTTGTCCATTAATCACATACTGAAAAGAAAACATTTGTTGGAGCCTGATAACGGAAATATGTACGCTTTGATACGTCACTGGGTAACGAGCAGGAAATGTACAATAAAGGCACGAACCTTTCCCGTCACGTGTCACTCCATGTTTCTTGTAAGCCGTTGTAATTTTAATATCATGCATGTATATAATATCACATGTTTCGTCGAAAATGATTGGCCTGAAGTCATCCACTTAAATTGATGCAATGGAATGATAATATTGAAATACACCTAATAAATTACGTTTCGTATACGACAGATGGCTATGACGATGTTGTCTATATTCCACATCTGCGCAACTCCACCATGTGAATGAATGCTCCCTGCTTGAACATGTGGGCCGTTGATATGCCACTGTCAACAACATTTGATTAGAGACTCAATTGGCAATACATTATGCCGCATTTTTTAACAAACATCAAATAGCCCAAAACTAATCATCAGTCTATTTAAGCAACTTGTTTCTGAAAACTTTTTAAACACTTTTATTTCAATGCTCCTGTTAAAATTACTTGAATAAAACGATGCTGTAAATGCAATGTAGGCATACTAAATAAAACTTTATGGGAGAATTCGCCAAAGTACTTAAATATTAATCCTTGCATATATGCATGTGTAGTTTGAGAGAATATTACAGATCCCACAACACCAGCAACCAAACGGTGTGATTTAAATAATGTTCTCTAGCGCATTGAATTCTGGCTTCCACAGTTGTCCTCCAGGTAATCCCAGGCGACAGCAAAGGCAGAAAGGGCAACGGAAGTAAAATGAGTCTGACAAATTTCATCATTATGCTTGACGCCCAATCTTCGTTCCCTCTCGCCAATTCGCCTTGGCACATCAATGTCGCTTGTTATGAAATTGCTCCCATGCTCTTTCAGAAAACAACCATAGTCGCTTTTGCTCTGCCATGATAGAATAAGATCTAGCCAATTCTCTCGGAAGAAGTTAGGGTATCCAATGTAACCGCAAAAAGACACTAAAAACATATACAAAATGAGTAGCACAATTATATACTGTCTTGTCATTTCATTAAACGGGAATCACGGCTACCAATGAATTCATTTTGAATACTTACTATGCTCTGCAAACAAATCCTGAAAGATAAATGGGACTCCATGATCTGCCATTAACTGTGCTTCCTGAAGCATTTTAGCACAAAGTTTTTGATTGACTGCCTCATCTACAAATTTCTTGGGAAGGTTGCAAGATCCCTGCAGAGGTTAAAATAACATATATCAAAAATTAGTTCGCGATATCTATCAACTAGTTTATTCGAAATCAAAAATAGTGAATACGTCATCATACCATTCTTATCGTTGCAAATATTCGATGAAGAAGCTGATGAGATAACATGTACTGCGCGCGAGGAATCGGATCAAACATAATTCTTTCACAAGTAGACGTAATCTCACAACGTGCCAAAAGTGCATGAATGCAGTCGGTATTAATCTGCGGCAAGATAGTTTCCATCTCAGTACCCACATTTGGGAAATGTGGCTGATTTGCTAGAATGTCTGCTTCCAACCATCCACTCCAGATCGTGTCGCGTTGCAAGAATTCGCGACCAAAATTGGTACAATTTGCCTTGCCTATCATTTCATAAAAGTATACGAATAAATTGATTACATGAGTTCGTATTACTGTTAATATTTTATAGTTATTTTGAAGATACCATGAAAAGTTCTGGCGCAGATGCTAGCAGTCCATTCTTCCAACGGATACTTGTACTGGAATTGCCCTCCATGTTTGTCGTCAACAACTTGAGTTATACAGAAAACAAAATCATTGTTTGTAGTGATTATCATTTTTTATAGTATTAATAAGTTGCTGTACCGAGCACATACGGAGCACAAAAATAGGGTTTACCTTTCAAAACGGACAAGCCGGCCGCATCATCCGTCATGTTGAGCAAATCCAGATGAGCTTCGTAAAAACGCAAGGTCGAGTCTATGGCATCCTTAATATTAATTTTCATCTTGTTACCACTATCGTCATACCTTCCCTCCTTTCCTCTGCACATGATTACCTTCGAGTCATCATTATGATTTCCTACTGTCATCCTAACAAGGCTGTTGTCTTCAAGATAAATCGCGTCCATAATAGAGTGTCGAACACTCGGAAGGTATGGGATGCAAATATCATTATCTGGATCTGGTGAAGTGAATGAGGACTCATTATTATTTGTAAATGTCAATAGAATTTAAATATTTTGGATAATATTAATGTAGATAGTATACAGAATCCAATAACTGACTCCCTTACCTTTCGTCTCATTACTCAATCGAGTATATTTAATTAGTAGTCTGCATCGTTCTATAAGCGCCTCAGTGCATATTGTCCACAGGAGCAAATGAAACCACACTTTTGCCATGTTGGTCGGAAAATTTATTTTAAAAAGGCAATAAATGTCAGCAGTAACACTTGGAACGACAACACTTTTAATTTGACTATAATTCTAGGATAAATCAGTAGATACTTTGGAAGACTGGAGTATTAACAAAACGGTTGCGAGTAACCAGTGCTGACAAGCAACGGCTTGTACTAAAACGGAAGAAATGAAGGTCTCTTTGTTTATATATCTAAATTTATTACAACCAACCAATAAGTTTAATTACCACGACATGGTGGAAAATTTTCCATTTTATATTTAGAATCATCTGAACATATTGCCATATGATAGGACAGCTTTTGTCACAAACAGGACTGATAGAAAACAAAGAAAACAATAAAGAATATATACCAACTGCCCGAATCCGTTGGATTTGATTTATTTTTGGGACGATACTCTTACCTTTTAGGTAAATGGTTGTAATTTACACGTATCGGGATGCACCTATCAGCCTTATTTTGTATTCACAAGTAAACTCAGCCTGTTACTTGAAACTCATAATTTAGAAACAAGTACGTGATGAATACAATAAAAACGCTTTGCATAATCCTATTATCATTATCTACGCTCAAAGAAAACATTAAACATTATGCTGTCAGAATCAACCAAAGCAGGCAGGACTCCGTACAACAAAATATAAAACATACGTTCTTATCTGATTCAGCTACCTACCGAGTACCTACACGTAAAGTAAAAAAAGTAAAGAAGAAGGCACCTTTTAGGTACATCGATACGTAATGTGTGGGATTACTATAGGAGATTATTGGACAAAACTGTCTACAAATAATTCACCCGTTGTATTCTATAAATGAAACGGATGGCTGATCAATGGATTATGATGGGATGCCTACTCCTGTAAAATTCCAGCTACTCTTCTGTTTGATGTCACACAGTTGGACGGTATTTTTATATGACAGCGTTGAAACATTTCAAGGACTTGAATGATGCGCGTCCTAATATTGAAAGTATATTGATAACAATTGATTTACACCGTGAACAATGCATGTGATAAGTTCACCATGTGCTTTGATAAAACACCATTTAATGTATTAAATGCACAAATGAAACTTTCTCTGTACAATGGCAGTAATTAAATAATAATAAATAAGTATATTTAATGCGTCCACCCAGCTGGGTGCATAAAACTAATTTAACGTCAAATACTACGGCAGGTAAAATTGCACAAGATTGTACTTCGCGAAATAATAGTAATAAACTCTTTCGGGAATTAAATATCAGGATAAGAATCATTTGTATTGTAGGTCATATGCCTACAGTTTTTATGTAAAATATATAATGTTGGGAAAATTGTAGTGGATCAGAAACTCATTCAGTTATGAACAGCAAAAGGTAAAACAACTCATACGTGCCTGCAAAATTCAAACACTATCAGCACCAGCACACAAATTATAAAATGCATGAAGCCAAAAAGACGCTTCCTTGAGCCAAACAAAGTTGGCCATTACATCATCGCTCGGTTTGCCCTTATGACTACACATAGAGCACGGTGGTCGTCTCTGCAGTGTCATATGATTTGTACATATTCTCTTTCACAGAGCTAGAGAGAAACATAACACAACAAACTGTTCTCATTCCCACTGTTCTCCTGTCAGACTCATTTCTTTGAAGTTGCAAAAGTAAACAAAACTATAATAAATTAATTTGGAAGTTTATTGACAACCAGTTAAGTGTACATTTGCATCGCGCAAATTTAATAAAACCGTGGATGGATTCGTCACCGTAATAGAAAGGCAGTTTAGCGATTCCGTGACCAATTTATTTGACGATGGATGGAAGGATGGAAATGTGTGCCAATGACTGGGAACTAAACAAACTATTAACAATGTTTCCAGCAGAGGTAAGATTTTCAAAAGTCCCATAAAAGTACAACAATAACAACAAAGGATGTTGGGCACAACAAATTATTTTACTCTCAATTCATTAACAGATATGGGACGCAATATTTGAAGAGCTGGAGGACCTGGAAGAAATTTCAACTTGTAAAAACGCATTTCCAAGTTTTAATGGTCTGCTTCGGTCAAGAATCACGGCCTGGCAATTGGCACAGGTAATCAATTAACTAGTTGTCAAATTTAATACCAAAACCAAATCACAATTCCTTCTGTAATTATTTTCTATTTTTAATTGACATTATCATAGGTGCTTAGGATTCTGGATACTCACCAGTACTTGGACTTCAGGGACACCCAAACTATTCTCAAATGTCGCCTGGTGTGTTCATCCTGGAGGCGTGGCGTAAATCACATCCTCCAAACTCTACCTTACAACTTCAAACTCGGAAAGTACAAAAATCTCTGCTTCAATCCTAGGGAAATGACAACCGCCATTCACTACCGGACCTGCCTTTCACTTTACAATTTCAGCGTTGAGAAATTGGAACGGGAAGTACTACCCCAAATGGATTCTCCGTACTACCGGAAGAACTGTCCTTCTCCAAGCCGCCATTTAAACATTTTGACGTACCGCGGAAGCTCGGGCCATGTCGAAGTCACCAAGTCATTCCTGGACAAAGTGGGAAACAAATTTTGGCACTTAAGCTACAGCAGTCTCACATCATCACCAGACTGGTTCACAAATCTCATGGAATTCGTCCGAAGAATGCCAAATCTCAAATCCCTCTGCATTTCTACCAATGCAACTAATCAATTAAAAAGCAGCGACTTTGCCCAACTCCAGCGATCATTGAACCATATTAACAGACCATTTCCCACCTTAAAAAATCTGGAAATGCTAACTTCGAGCAGGATGCCATGGCCAGCACTGGAGATAATACTTAATTCCAATAAAACTGTCAAATACTTGGAAGTTTACCGGAATCACTACGATAAATTACAAGTGAAGAGACTTGAGGAACAACAGCATTTACTGGTGCTACACATTGAGCTTTTATCCCAATTCGAGTTTTTTAGTCTATCCTCAAACTTGGAACTGAAATCTCTTCGACTGGATATGAACAGACTTGAGGATTTGGACTGGTCAAATTTCTTTTCCAAGTTTAAAAGCTACAACGGTACTTTGGAGGAGCTGACATTGGATCTGCCTCGAGAAATTACGACTGAACGGCGCCTGCAATTATTTCGTTGTCTGAGCAAACCGTTACGGCTTCCAGGATTGAAGCGACTGGACATCAAAATCAAACATTTGTGCTGTTACAATTTTCTGAAGGGACTCAAGTCATTGGAATTTTTATTACTCCGTCATGACCATAATGAGGATACAAGACTGACAAAATATGATGTTATCAAGACTGAGCTTAGAAGCAGAAACTATCGACAAATAAGTTTATGGGATGTTGTTCCCACCTTGAAGCAAGTTGACTATAGGCCCTGCAACATGTCACCCATTTGGCATCTTGGATACTGGGACGATGACACCTTGGTGCCAATAAAACGTGCTTCAAGTGGAAACCGCAAATGACGTTAATGTTATCATGTTAGTTATATATATAAAATGTAATTGGCACGCATAGTATAGTATACGAAAGTGTTATTAAAGTTGTGCTAGAAATGTTAAGACAAGTGCTAATTAAATGAATAAAAGGTTTATTGTAATCGAATGTAACAAGTTGCTGCTAATTAGTTCATTATCTCAAGTTATTTATTGTAATAATTTATGCTTTATTCCCCACCAACGCCGAATAAGTATCAAATTGAGCAGTCATGCATTCAAAAATAACCATCCGTCCGTCAAAATGTACCACTTCAAATGAAAATCAATACGATTTTGTTCCCCAAACAATTTGTTATCTTTCACCAGAAATGAAGCTCGTATCGCTGTTGCTGGTGACATGCACGAGACACGACTTCATGCTTTAACAAAATGAGTTATAATTAATACAATGTAATATATAGTATTAGTTGATAAATGCACTATGCATTACATGTGATGGTACCCATTCATAAATATAGATATAAAATGCTGTGCCGCAAAAGAAGCTTGACTCATTTCTTCCATGACTGATAACGACACACAAAGTAAATATTGATACAGGCAGAGCAGCGAGATAAGCTTGAAGGCAATGCATTAAGACAAAAGCATCGTTATTATTATAAATGACGTTTCTCAAAGCGTATTCATTAAAAGCTTTATCTCTCGTTCCTTTCAAATCGTCCCCAGTAGGTTCTCTCTTCCAACAAAATGGTAATTATTTTTATCCAGTTTTCTCCCAGTACGCCAGTATGCCCAGCAGCCATGAGAAGAATAGTTTTCAATTCGAGTGAGCAGTAGAAAGGCAACTACAGCAACTGAATGACACAGTCTCGGATATTTTTTTGTCTGCTTTTGCTGTCCCAAGGTTTGCTTTTTTGCCGTGTTCCCTGTGCAAAAAAAGTTGGATTTACTTTCATAAAAAATCCACAATAATAATAATAATATACATTCAAGTTGAGTGTATACCTACATACAAGAAATTTTTATCCACACGAGTAAGCATCGTGGCGTGATCGTAAACTTCTTCACTTTCAGGTTTCAGCTCAGTTCATCAAGCATGCATTTTTTTCTTTACCCAAAACCCAAATAACTTGTTAAGCGGTGTCGTTCCCCGAATAGGTTACAAACCGAAATATTTTGCAACATTGACCAAATCAGACTAAACGAAGTTTTCATTTTTAATTGAAATATGTAAAGATATTTAACGAGATTACCAAAACATTCTAAGTTTATAGTTAGTTTGTGGATAAGCGGTTTTTCTAGTGAACGGCCCCAAAAGCTTGGAATGAGTCTAGTGCATGCAAACGGAAAGTAACAGCGAGTGTAAATGTGGGTGAAACATTGTATATCTTATCATCTCATGCAACATTCAACAAATATTGCATTACCATTTCACAGCAGTAAGCTGTCTGCGGGGAGCGTACATGCGACGTATTCATGAAACCAAACCGTAGAACACCCATATTTTCCATTACCAACTGTAGCCAATATTATCAAATATACTTCGATGCTCAGACAAATTTAGTGAACAGCGCCATCGTCTCTTTCAGGTTGCTTGTTGCTACTTGGTACAATACCTATCCACACTAGTGGAGCACGTTGTCTTCGTGTGATAGCCCAAAAAATAAGACGAGAGTGAGTGCATTGAAAACCAAATGTGAGCATCGTACATAAGTCGAGTCAATGGTAAATAATAAATGAAGTTGATGTTTTTTTGTGTGTGCTATATATATTTTTTGCGAATAGCAACAACCACCTTGCAGCAGCAGCACATTGTAGACGCTAAGAGACACGGTAACAGCAGGAGTGTTGTTTGTGGTGCTATTATAAAATAATATTGATACATTTGATATTGGGAGGATTTATTGGAACATGGAATGATTGTCTCGCTAGTGTAATTATAATTAATAAAAGTGTTACAGAATAGGAGCTATTTTAGGAGTAGTGTATTGAGTTGCTAAGGATTATGGTTGTGTGGGGAGTTGCATAATCAAACAATTTCTTGAACCAATTCATGATTGTTTAAACCGGCAACCGGGTAAAATTATATTAAGACATTATTGTTTACATTTTGGAATATTAAGCGACGTATCAAATTAATCGATTAGATAAGTGTTCAATTGTAAGCAAAGTTGGGACCATATATTTTTAGAAACTTTCCAGTGCTTTCAACAGTGAACTGTTAGTGAGATTTTTCAGTGAATTCAGTGAGATCGGTATACATTTTCTTGCAAATTGTAAACATAATTACAAATAACGGTGTCAAAATGATGGAAGAGGAGATACAAATGTTATTCCGGCTGTCAATGCCGGAAGACTGGCGGAACCGAATGCCTTCCACCCCGCCACCTCAGCCAATAAACGTAATGGATTCCGACGACTCCAATCTACCTTCCACCTTAATAATCGGGTCACAAAAGTCTTCTACTTCATCGTCGTCTTCCTCCGGAGGCGGTGGCTCTAAGGGTAACTTCTGGACAGACATTGGTCTTCGATCCTACGCACAATTGGATTTCGATCTGGAGCTATCCTTAGACCACCAAACGCATCATCATCAAGGTCATCATCGGCCTACACAACGCCGAGCTGGGGGAAGTGGTGGTGGGAAGGGAGCCAGAAAAGGAGGGAAAGGGAGTACTCCACTTGGAGGCATTCTGTATCGAGGGGAAATGCGAAAAATTAGCCAAGGGTCGCCGTCGGGACATGAGCTGTCTTCCGCGGCTGATTTATGCTGTGGGGGAAGTGAAGAGGGAGAGGAATGCAGCGAAATGATTGTTCCGCCAAATGCTCTCTGCCTTATCAACATTCTTAGACTTACCATTGATTGTCCATTCAGGGATATTCGGAAACAATCCGCTAATGTCTTATTTTTACTTAAGGTTTAAATGAACTTAAAATTAACATCAAAATATTTCATAATTAATTCGGTTAACAAACTTGACATTTACTTTGTTTATTTTTGTAGGAGAAAGGCGTCGCAATACCATATGTACTCATCAACGGACCATCAAGCTTTATTCATCCTTTAGAGGTAATACCCCAAAATAAGACGGAATTTTTACATTGTGCGAAATACCAGCTGAGAGATGAAAACTGGGTGAAATTGTAAAACCAGTGGCCTTGGCCTTGAAATGGTTTTATCCAGAGCTCTGGAGAAAGATACGGAGTTTCAGTAGATTTGGAATGGGTCCACGAGATGGAGGAAATTGACATTGCTTGGATTGAAAAGCTATCCTATTTTTATGCTTGTCCTTTTCCTTTTCACGATCCGAATTTCTTATCTCATGTTTTTCTCTGTTACGGACAACGTAGAGAATGTTTACTCAATTTACGGACGAAATTGTCAATTAGGGTGCAGACAAGCGTGGAAAGATATGAAGTTTGAGTCATTCGAGTTGAAAAATCTAATATTTTATTATTGAGTTATCTCTTGGAGTTGAAGGGTGGAAAAAGTTGCCTTTATTTTCCAGTTTGTTGACGCTTTTCCAGTAAAAGTGGTGATTGGCTTTGTAATCCTGTTAAAACTCAATTTTATTTTTAATTTGTTTTGAAACAAGATTTAAAAAGTTGTTATTACGAATTTCGGAGTAATCCTGTTCCATCCTACATTCCTAATTTAAAAAATGGTATATTTTGAGATGGGTACGAGCAGTTCACGGGAAAGTTGATTTAGGTTCATTCAATCCCAACCTAAATTTTGTCATATTATTTAAAACCTTAGATCTTTTTTCGACTAAAATGACAATTGTTGGTTAAGCTACCGTTTACTGGCGTTGAAACCATCAGCAAATTCCAATTTTCTGGAAATCATAATCCCATATTTTACAATCCATGCAGAATCCTGTTGGAAATGGTAGGCTTTTTATAGAGCTGGCATTTACTTCTCGGTCATTAGCAGAGTTCCACTAGATTAGCGACTTCCACCTACGCGTCATCCAAATTGGTACATCCTTCCTGTCCTCGCTACATGTACTTCACATTTTCAACATAATGAACCATGTATCAATTCCTAAACTTTATCAATACCGTACTAAAAATATATGCGACAGGATTATAATTTTGATTACGAACGTAATGCTAAACCTTGCCATAAAAATAGCAAATGATTCATTACTGTGAAGTCATAAAACGTATTCAAGACTCTATAGGCTAGATAGCTATATGAATAAAATCAGTAGGAAAAGCCATACTATGCGCTACTTTTCTAATAGGAACATATATAGTCCGAAAAGTCAGCAAAACACAGAATGTACCTTCCCATCTCATTACTTCCATTTCATTTCACCCAAACTTGATCGTTTTTTCCTCTTCATTCTTCTCTGCTTGTTGCTACGCAAACAATCCTAGAATCTCCCCCACTTCCCAAAAATATATCCAGTAGTCATATCCTCAGCTTCTCTTCCGCCTAGTAACTAACCTACCCTCTCTACCTGCTTCCTTTTTTTCATTTCATCATTCCCTACCATTTTCATTACGACATGACAACAACAAATACAATTCCCCTTTTTTCCATCCTTCCGCACCCGAAATTTTAACATCTTCCTTTTTTCACCCTCCAGTAAATATTTCTCTCTCGCTTTTTGAGCTGTTGCCATGCTAGAGTATCTCATTCCACTTAATCCACATCCCATCATGTTCAACCACTCAATCAAAAAATGTATTAAGAAAGCCTTGTAGATTATTAGAGTGCATGGAAATGGCAATTCATCATCCGAACAAGAATATATTGTGTAATTTTCTCAACTCTTAAATCCTTATAATGACTAGATATCTCAACTCTGAAAATGATTCAAGTCAACTGAAAAGTCTCTGTCAATCCTTCTAAAAGCTCAGACTCTCAAGGAGCTTCAACTTGATTTCCATTCCAAATCTTTCCGTCTCATTGTTATGCTATGGGCTATTGTTACGAAATGTCTAGGCATCATTACCAAAGTAAATGAGGATGCTCTCTCAATCATTTCTCATTTTAAAGAGAGCTAAATGGAGTGAAAGGAAATATGATGTGATGCGCAGGTAGACGATCTCTTAAGTTTCCGTATAGTCTGCCTGTCTACAAACTTATTTCAATCCAGCTTGTTGCATAAAAGCAGCTCAAAATATTACGAAAGGCTTCTTGAATGACGACTTCATTAAGAAAGTAGACTTGAGGCTCTATTTTCTCCCCGACTTAAATAATTAATGAATGCTTTCTAGCGGAAATGTGAAGCTACTTACCTCAGAGTATGCAAATATCTTTTGTGAAAAGTACACCTGAAAATACAAAAACAGGAAATGAAGTCATTATCCGTCGTTATTGTCACACACGAGCTACGGGAAAATTGGAAAGTTTTTTGTCTTTCTCGGAAAATCAAATTTGGTGATGCTTTCAGTCAAAATTCTAGTGAAGGCACGCGCGAAGCAAATTATTTGGATTTGCTTTTACTTCCGTTCTGTTGTCCTCAATGTAAAATTTGGGTCACCCGACACCACCACCGTTACAACCAGTCAGCTCATTAATTTTTGACTTCTGGAAAGAAAATTCGGTGGTACGACATTCTGAGTATATCCAAAAGTTGTTTATTTTTAATGGCATCCTCTTGAGCACGAACTGTAAACCAATTTGTTTTTGTTTCGCTCTCAGCCAAATATATAGATACCTAGAGCACGTAGCTTGTATTCATTTTCGATGAGGAAAACAATTCGTGGAACAGATAGAGAGACTCTTCACCTTTCTCTTACCCTCTTTTTCAACTTATCATTTTCTCCAAAATTTTCAAGTTCCACCGAAAAATAATAATAAAAGAAAAACAAAAAGAACACGTGCAGGGCCAACGTGAAAACAGACAGAACAGAAATTCTGGAAAAATAGTATTATCTTTTTAGAGGATTTTGTTATTTGAAAATTCTCTTCGGAAGGAAGCCACACATTAAATGTGAAGCAGATTCGATGCTATAAGGGAAACTGGTATATGGAATGATGGGAAGATATTTTGAAATGGTTTTGTTTTCTGTTTTTCATTTTTTCAGTGCCCAAGCATCGACGTGGAAAGATTTGCCGTTGAGCTCGGCTTCTCTGAACACGTCGACTCTTGCAAAGATGCATCTCGTTACGGGGATGACCTTTATCAAATGGAGGATCCAACATTTGCGGATGATGAGATTGAGCATGAACTCGCCGAGAAACTCGCTTTTCAAAAGGTAAGCAGTAACAGTTTTTTCGAAGCCTCTGCTTTGCTTGTTTGCTTTAGCTTGCTTGCGTGCTTAAGCATATTTTTGAACTTGATGGGGCTTGAAGCCAGGTGAAAAACCGAGAAACAAGCAAGCGCTTCTGTAGCGCAAAAACAAACCTATAATCGTAAAAGTTAATGATGCGTGTGTGGATGCATACAAGGTAAAAATAGTATAGCAATAAATTGCAAGGTTAACAAGACGCTTGTTTTCTTGAAGAGGCGCAGGACTAGAGGTCCGGCTTGCACAATAAATGCGACTTATATTGTTGATATTCATTTAACCTGTAATGGGATAAGGTAATCAAATAAGTGCAAGTGCACTTTTTTATCCAGTCGCATTTTATTTTATTTTGGACAAACAAAAAACCTGTTCTAAAAATAGGTATTTAAAAATGTTGTTGCATTGTAAAAAAATATTGTTGTTGTTTTGCATTTTGGTGACATTATGACTTGCTGGATAAGATATCCAGTTACAAAAATAATACGTCGGCGTTTTGGCGAAGCAGTTTATTAAAACCTTCCACTTTTCCAGTTGACTTCCAACGAAAGAGAAAATTAATTATTGAAGATGTGTGGGAGTGAAGGCTATAAAATCGGTTGGATGGATGCTATTTTAGAACTTTTAATTAAAGTGATGTATACATCCCTCATCAAACAAATGATGTTAATTATGTATGCTGTTCACAATTTACCAATTTGAGGCCAATATACCTGAAGCATAGCCGTGATTATTAATGAGTACTTATTTACCCTACGTAAACAATTAGATTAGCTTCTCGTTTGCGTCATGAGTCATTATATCAAACTGGATGAAGGGCACTTGGAATTAATTTGACGAATGAAATGAAGATAATGTCAATATTTGTTTTGTGAAAAGGTCAATTGTGGAATAAAGGGGCTCAGTTCCGGGCTTTGTCAAGTTCCACCTACGTAGCTCATATTATGTTGGTCATACTAGTGCTTTCCGTATTGTTTTAGTTTTGCTAAAATGATACTCCGTCATTACCGGTATTACCATTACAAAGTATGTCACTTTGATACCAGTCCAGAAATAGCTCTATTTTCAAGGCTGCTCTTTGAATCCATGTATTGTCCTGATTGCGGAAATGTTGGAGTGTGGCAGAATGTCATTTCCGAAGGCACCTCTTTTGTCACATGAATTGTTTCAACTCATTTGATATCCTTTCCGGGTGTTGACGTGATCATCCTCTAGGCAATGGTGTAGGCGTTAGGAAGTTGATTAACTTTCTCTCATCGTTCAGTCAGCGATAGCGGTCGCCTCACAAGGGGGACCAAATGATCATGACCTTCAAAAGTGTCCATGACAGGAATGTCATTTGGACGTGTTACTATTCAGTGACGGAGTATTGAAATGAAAAGTTTCTGCACAATTCCAATGGCGATGAAAATAACACGTTATTTGTAAAGCTTGATGTATTTCCATTGGAAGTAATTCGCTGTGAAGATGTATGATAATTATATATTTTATTCTACCTACCAATAAGTTTAAAACATCATACCTAACGATTTCGTCTGAAAATGAATACCAATATGGTGGTTAGTATATTATGGCGTACTTGTATTCATTTAAGTACTTGTTCAAATTTCTTTTGTTGTCATTTTTATAATGACTGTTATGAAAACGAGCCAAATATATATATAACTCCATTGTATAACTACGCAAACACATGTGAGCTTCTACGCCTAATTTTGTCTCCTATCAGAAGTTTCCATAAATCTATGACATTATGTGAATCGTTAACCCTACTAGAATCATATATTCATCCAACTGGGCCACCATCATGGTTCGTAGTAAATTGTGCGTATTAATTTATTTTCTGATATTCACGCGAATAATAAAATCAAGTGGTCAAAGAGCATACCTAGTATATGATCGTTGGAATATCCTCAATGACGAGTTTATAAGGGACCTCTTGAAGGAGACTGTACAACGTCGGCTTTACAATAGAATTGGTGGAAATATTGTTGCATCTGTGGTTACAACGAGAATTATTGCCGACAGGCTTAATCTGACATTGATATCCGATAAGGATTTTAAAAGGAGGAAAATTAATGGGAAGCATCTCAGAATCCTTCCAGACTTGCAGTTTTTTGAAAACGAATGGAGAAGAGTGATTACATTTTATAAGAAATCACGTCAAGCCAATTTCATTCCAGTTTATGACGTGAAGTTCAGTTTTCTGTATTGTGCCAAGTCACAAAAGGTTCAGCAATCTGTCTGGCGTTTCTCTATTTTTACTGAACCCTTTGATCCAGTGATATGGGTTCTGACATTGTCAGGACTTTTGCTCATAAGCGTATTGTCATTTTCAACCGGAGTTAAGCTTGAGACCGCGTTGTTGCTCTCACTCTCCAGTTTATTTTCACCTGGTCTCTGTGGGAAGAGAAAGCATCGACATTCTTTGTTGTTTGTGTTATGGATGTTAGCATGTACTCTATTGGCTTTCTTGTACACGGTTAAAATTACCGGTGAAATAATTAGCCCAAAGAAGGATGACGTCATAAATAAGTTTACTGAATTGATTAGGCAAAATTTTAGTCTCCTATCCGAACACGACAAAGCGAGGGGTCTGGTAACGAATACCATAAATAGCTATACGAAGGAGCCCGGAGCAAATATTAGTGAAAGTATGGTTGCTCTGAAATCACTTGTCAATAGTGACTCTGCTAGAGATGGCAGAAATGAATTCAAATTTCTGGACGAGTTATACAAATCGAGTAAGACAGTAACCGTCACATATTCAAGGAAGATATTGAGATTTGCGAGAAATTTGAAAGTGAAATATTCTGTGGTAAAGCAGTCAGAAAATCAATGTTATGTTGGAAAAGAGGAGATACCAGTGGGGAAAATGTACTATGGATTCATGCCGCCAGGTAATGCGGAAGCCGCTGTAATATTTCGCCATGTAGTGGAAAGCGGAATTTATGACATTTGGCTGGCGGAGCAATTTAGTCTTCCGGAAACAAGAACTTTACCTCCGTACTCTAGGAATACAAATGTTGGAAAGGTGACGTGGGCAGAGAGAGCTGCTACTATGAGTTTGGATATGGAGGAAAAAATGGTAACTGTGTTTCTGCTTTGGGGAAGCCTGCTGGTCGTTTCAATTTTGTCGTTACTTTCAGAGTGTTTTTTGGTAATAGTTTTTACCACACGCACTATTGTCGTCCAGTGGACGTGAATCCAATGCACTGAGCAATTACTTTACAATAAAATAAAACTTGACAATGAATTGTATATTACTGAGTGCATGAATTGTCTCAATTATATCAATTAATGTTTAAGGATACCATTACAACGCATAAGTTTTCATAATGTTGCTGGAATTATTGGAAAGTTTTTTTTTGATACCGGTATGGAACTTTGAATTTTGATTATGATCTATTTTATTCAAAGATGTAATGCGAAAACATTCAAGCCGTTTTAGTGAGTGAATATTATTTCACTTTTTACTATAAAAACAAATATGCATTACAGCAAATAATGAAGTGCCCATTACATAAGGTAATTTATTGTTGGAATGCACTAGCAGGAACATGAAAAACCAGCCGTTCGTTTCACCTTAGCAACAATATAAAATGGCAGCTTGGCCAAATATTTGTTTCGACAATGGCATGAGCTATTATGTCTAATTCATGAGATTACGCGAATCAATATTTTGTAAACTGTCACATATTTCCGAAATCGACATTGAAATGGTGCGCCTTGAAAAAACATTTTTGTTAAAACATTGTACAAAGTTGATATTAAAACTTTTATTCATGCAAACGTACCATGTAACTAACAATTAGCTATCGTTGCAACCTCGTTATTCCTCTTGGATCTTCATTACCTACCTATACAGACTAGCGTAATATTTTCAATTGTCTGTCCAAGTGAATTATCCACTTATTTTAATTCGCCTCGGAAATTTTCCATTCACTAAAATCATTAGCAACAAATAAGCCATGGCAGCAGAACTTCTTTTCCTCAACGTTTGGTACCTAATTTTACAACGAGTTTCTGCAGAGAATTTAGTTATTTACGACTTTCACCACATTGACCAAAGCTATGTGATACAAGCCCTTGAGAATTTCTCCCGATTCCGGGATATTTATTTGAGAGGCTCAAACGAAGTTCCATTTTTCATCCCCAACATTATTATCTCAAACACAATTGCAGCCTCTGTAAACGCAACACTGTGCTCAAAAGTAAATGCCACTTCCCAGCAACTCTCGGCATTTCCCAGAATACTTCCAAGTGCTAAGATATTTGATACCTACAACCGAACATTACAATTCATCTGGCGTCAGCACTACGGCGTTACTAAAAATCTACCAACTTTTGTTCAATCAATTCATTTGGATATTCAATTTTCCTATTGTGACCATATACGCAAGAAACACGAAAAGGAATGGAACTTCACAGTATTTACAAATTGCTTTGACATTTGGATCTGGCTTTGTATTTTCCTTGCTTGTGTTTTAATGAGTTTACTTACAACGAAAAATCATCCTTCACTTCCGAACGTGCTGACAACATTGTCTCCCTTGCTTACTCCTGGCATCTCAGGCGACATTTCATCAAACCTAGGAACTTTCACTCTTTGGACATTTGTATGCGTTGTAGTAACAAATTACTACACTGGTTTGATTACCAGTCGGCTTATCAGTCCACCACCACCCGATACCATGACTCATTTAATTGATCTTCAAACCAGAAAATACTCTCTGGTGTACGCGCATCCTCTTGTCTTTGCGGCAGTAAACTCATCAGTGACGTCTCACTTTTCATACCGGAGGTATTATAACACAAGTCTTGATATTCGACTTGGAACGGATATGACAATCCTTAAAAACCTGCTCAACTCAGCTCGTGTCATCCATTCAATTAAAAACTTTTACCAGACTTTCACCAATAATTCGAAAGTAGCCACTGTTGCGGAATGGCCATTTGCCCTATTAGCCGCTTCCAATGCTACAGCACATATTAAAAATTTGAATAAGAAACAGTGTTTTGTTGGAAAGGAACTGGTGGCGTCAGGACCAACATATTTTACATTTCTACCACCAGGGAATTATTTAACTTTACGGGATATGTTCCAGCGTTTGGTTCAATCGGGCATTGTGAATAGATGGGTCACCGAATCCGTCGCGTTAGCGTACTCAAGAAGAGTGCAGGATCGTATTAGGGTAATAACCCCAACTCATATCTATTCAGAGGGTGAAAAGGTAGCAGCATTGCAGATGCAGGGGAAAGTTAAGACAATATTTCACTTGTGGATTCTCTGCATTTTATCATGCTGTGTGGGGTTTTTTGTGGAAACTGTTGCAAGCAGGGCACAAAAAGTATTGAATTGTACGGTATGTATCAGCGTTTTATAAAGAGAGCATTCCACAAGTAATCTTTAACCTTATTTGTTTAGACAACTTTAAAATCGTTTACTGCGTATTGACTCCAACATTACGACACAGGCCTGGTCACTTTTGTTGTCATTGGAAATGGTTGTCGCATTGCTAATTCTTAAGCGTGCCGCATAAAGCAGCAGCAACAATAGTCATATTAAGTATTGAGGCCCAGCATGATAATGTTTTTAAATTATGACGCAGGACATGACATTGAAGTGGTTCTGATTATAGCTTTCACTCTTTTGATTTGTGTACTGAGCAAAACATTGACATTGGTATGGTAAATGCAGTAGAGGACAATGATGGCAAATGATTGCTTTCGGTCATGTGTAATGAATTACGTAAACGTGTTGGACGTAAATAAATAAAGAATTACTACAATACCCTCCCACTTATCTTGTCAGGTCATCCGACAAAATATCACCCCAATTTGCGGTTACAAATGAGTATGCTAACGAAAAACCAGACGCGCACCATCTGCGGTACAATAAATATTTTGTTAAGATGGAGAAAGCACTTTACATTCTCTCCATTTTTTGTTCCTTTGTGAATTGCGTTTTACCCGAAAATTTGTTGATATTTGATTACTACCACATTGACAATAGTTACATTTCCGAGACTCTCCAGAAATATTCCAGAATGCGAGATATTTTTGCAAAAGAGTCAAAAGAAATTCCGTTCTTTGTACCAAACATTATCATGGCAAACACAATCGCTACCTCCGTCAACGCCACTCTTATTTCCAGAGTAAATGCCGCCCCTGATCAACTCTCAAAATATCCCAGCATACTCCCCGGAGCTCAGATATTTGATACTGCCGATAGAACGCTGGACTACATTTGGAAAAAGCATTACCGGAAATCCAAACACCTTCCCACATTCATCCAGTCCATTCAGTTGGATATCCAGTTTGCGTACTGTGACGTTATCCGCCAGAAGCAGGAAAGTGAGTGGAGCTTTACTGTGTTCACCAACTGTTTTGATATTTGGATATGGCTTTGCCTTTCCAGTGCTTGTCTTATGATAAGCGCGCTTATCACAAGAAGCTGTCATACACGTCTAAAAATTCTGGAGACATTATCCCCGTTGCTTACACCGGGCAGTTCCGGAACTACTGCCTCCATTCCTTGGATATTTATCCTCTGGACGGCCGTGTGCCTCGTCGTAACAAATTACTACACTGGCTCGATAACCAGTCTCCTTATCAGTCCGCCACCGCCGGATACAATGACAAAGATAAGTCATCTTCAGTCCAGAAAATATTCTCTGGCTTACGGGCACGGCCGTCTTTTGGCTGTCATCAGGTCATTTGTGGCATCGTTTGATGCGCTCCGGCGTGATCACAATAATAGTATCGACATTTTTGAAGGAAACGACATGGCAGTTCTAAAAAATCTGGTGAAAACGGCCCGTGTCATTCCAAATACATATGAATTTTATCAGCTGTTAACAAATGGCTCAAAAGTTGCCACTGTAACTGAATGGCCTTTTGCTCTGCTTGCTGCTGCAAATGCAAGTGTACATATTAAAAGTAACCTAAACTCGAAAAAGAAGGCAAGCAAAAAGCAATGCTATGTTGGAAAGGAGTTGATGACGACTGGGCCGTCTTATTTTATATTTTTACCATTTGGAAACTATACTCATTTAAGTGGTAAGTTTCAGTATATGGTTCAAGGTGGTATTGTTGGAAGATGGATAAAGGAATTGGTCGCGTTAACATATTCCAGAAGGGTCCAAGATCGGCTCAGAGTTGTGAGTCCGACTAACATTTTGACCGATGGCGAGACGGTGACAGCGTTAGAAATGCAGGGGAAAGTTAAAACCATTTTTCATCTGTGGATTTCCTGTTTATGTATTTCTGGTATCGGGTTGTTGTTGGAAATCATAAAGACGAACGTGAATGGTACAACAGTAACAAGTTTCTAAACTTGTCATTAAGCGTACAAATAAAGTATGTTGGCTCGTAAATACATGCAGGTATGTATTACATATCCAGACTGTTTCATAATCTAATGTTGGTAAAATCATCAGAACAATAACAGTTCATAATCAATCAAATGCCTCATAAAATGTGAAAATACAATTTCCCGTTACTTAATTTACATGACGGAACCTGTGTCATTAAAACTTGTTAGAAAAAATGTGCTGAACATTACTTACGCTTGATCACGCGGAATGAGCCTGTAAAAATATATACCAATCTACATTTACCTGAATACCACACAATGCAACATGAGTTGTGTGAAATATTATGCAAACCGTTCGGAATTTTACATTCATATTTACTCAATTATCAATCTAGTAGTTACACATTAGTGAAAAGAAAATATCAGTTTTGTCAGTATGTAATGGAATTCCACCCAATATTCACATTTGTATGTATCAGACGGTGACATTGGTCGCGCATTGCTGTACATTTACTCAATGGCATTTAAAGTAGTCAAGCCATGTACAACATTTTGCATAGAAAAATAATGAACGTTATAGCAACGCTTTTGATTAGTCTGAACTGAACATCAATTGAGCAATGTGCAATGTTCATTGATTAATGTCTGGAATTGCGAAGGCTGGAGTAGAAATAAAAAGTTCAGTATGTTGAACGTAAAATGAAAGCCAGCAAAGCATTGCAATAATTTTTTGTATTGTGTGGCCGGTAGCACGCTTGCAATTGTTTGCACCGGTAACTAGTAATTTCAGTAAACGGTTGAAATTGCTGCAAACAATCAAAATTCATTGTGGCGTGTACTTTGCAATCATTCCTAAAAGAAAAATTCGGAGCATTTATTAAAGGTTATTTCACAAAAAAGATGGAGCCACCATTGAATTTTTTTGTTAAAAATGAAAATTGTGAAAGTTCAAAATGTAATATAATTTCAACATACTTCGGCTGCATACTTTTTATCATAAAGCAAGTTTATGTTCCTGTCGAACTGCCAAATATACAACACCACTGTTTTGTTTAGTAATCCAATATTCCAACAAATTAAAACAGTGCAATGATAACTAACTATCATCACGTGTTGGTGATTGTTTCCGTTTTCTTGGCAAACGTCAGAAATGTGTTTCCACAGGAGCGATATTTGATATTTGACTATTACGACATGAAGCAAGACGATGTCGACTTTGTCCTCAGTCACTATCCAAGAATGCGAGATATCCATGGGAAAGACATCCCATTCTTCATTCCCAACATTGTCATGGCCAACACTATCGCTTCTTCTGTAAATTCAACCTTATTAGCAGAACCAAGCGCAAGTGAATTCCAAAAAGTAACTAGTCCCACAGTACTTCCAGCGGTTCAAATATTTGACACATATGAAAGGACAGTACAATTTCTTTGGCGTGAGTATCTTAAAAACCGCACCAGTGACAATCAAGCCCTACCGGCATTTGTGCAAATTTTGGAGACAGATATTCAGTTCGGTAATTGTGACGATGTGCGTACAAAGCATGAAAACGTTTGGCGGTTTACCGTATTTACAAACTGTTTTGATTTGATAACTTGGCTTTGTATTATTGCCAGCATTATTTTTATAAGCCTTCTCCTCTCTCACAAAAGGGCATTTCCGCCAGTGCCAGAAATACTGGTTACGTTATCACCGTTAATAACTCCTGGCGTTTCTGGAGATACTTCCTCATCTCCATACATCTTCATCCTATGGACCTTCATATGTAGCGTGCTGACATTCTTCTACACCGGTTCCATAACAAGTCTCCTTATAAGTCCCCCAGAACCTGATACAATCTCCACCATTCACGACCTTCAATCTCGAAACTACAGTTTGATATACGGTACACCATTTCTACTGGATGCGTTAAAATCCACCGTAGAATCCCACTTTACTGCCAAGCAATATCACAACGACACCACCGACTTTCTCATGCGTGACGTCATTACCCTCCAAAATCTTCTAAAATCTGGTCAGGTAATTACAAACGAGTCAATATTTGACACGACGATGGCATATAGACCAAAATGCGCTACTGTAACCGGGTGGCCATTTGCCATGCTTTCTGTTGTGAAAGCCACTGCTAAAATTAAAGATCATAAAAAGCGGCAATGTTTTGTGGGAAAATATCTTGTTCCGTCTGGTCCCTTTTATTATGGATTCCTTCCGGGTGGGAGTGATGGAGATCATCTCCGCATTCGAGACAATTTTCAACGGCTCACTGAAGCAGGCTATATGAACCTCTGGACATACGAATTATTTGCTTTGGCGCATTCATCCAGAGTTCAGGACCGTGGCCGGGTGAAAAGTCCAACCCATATCATTTCCCCATGGGAATCTGAGAATGACGTGGTGGCGCTGAAATTACAAGGGAAAATAGCGACGGTTTTTCTTTTATGGATGTGCTGTGTGGGGATGTGTCTACTATGCCTTGTCATTGAAGTGATGATCATTAGAATAAAAATGAGCATCTGAGCTATTCATTAATATTGTTATATGTTTTGCTGTGTGGAAATGTGCAGTACCTAATGTCACCGCAGTGCAAAAAAAAACCGAATTGTATAAAACTGAATATATAACATTAAGTAGCTTTATTTAGATGCCTTCCAAATATGTAATGATCATTTTGAGCCATATTTTACCTGTGACAATTTGTCCACTCTCATATTTATTCACGTGTCATAATTCACGGAAATGTTAACACTATTTATGGAAGCAAACATTGCTTGTGGCACTAAATTAGGCCTTCAAAATGCTCATACCACAGATTGTGGCATTCCTGACAAGTAATTTTGCTGACAAGCTTAACATTTCTGTTCTGTAATTTAAAATTCGGCTGCTCACGTAAAATCATGTAACAATAAGCTAACAGTCTTAACAACGTTTATTATGTGCCCACGCTGCGGCTGCACATAATTCAATGTATGTCACACATGCAGCAAATTCCAAATTGGACATAATGCATAAACAATGAAACCAATTTCCCAGTATGCCATTACAACAACTTGCTCTGTGGCGATTACCGTTGATGTGCATTGTGAAGCACGTGGTGTACTTGCATTCGCTGTGATAATTTGCAGTAGGTACACTTAACGACTGAAAATGTGACAATCAATCACACCCTCGGCGACGTGCACCTTGCATTTATTTTCTCGTAATAATAATTTTATTATGGATATTTTATTAGTTCATTTCTGGGCATGACATTACCGATGATTTGTTCATAAAAAGGGCACGAATGGCCTAAACACGAATTACGGTCCACAGTATTTACGCTGCCGGTGAATGTCAAATGCAATACAAATATATTTTCGTTCAGAACTACCAACACTAAATTCTTCAGTATGAATAGTAGTCTTGTCGGCTCAAATGCTGCAACGACTCTAATAAAAAATATGGAAAGGAACTTTCACCCCATTGGATTTGTGAGCTCGGTGATCCTCTTAGATCGTGCCGCCATAGTTCCAGGACAGAATTTGTTGCTTTTTGACTACTACGACATGAATCAAAGCAACGTGGATCATGTACTCAGTCGTTATCCAAGAATGCGAGATATTTACGGCATTGACGCAGCATACTACATTCCCAGCATTATTCTGGCAAACATAGTCGCATCTTCAGCTAATTTGACCTTGATCTCAAAGGCGAATGCCAGTCCTTCCCAGATCTCCTCAAGCCCTTAAATAGCTCCCGCGGTACAAGTGTTTGATACTTACAAGAGAACAGTGCAATTTCCGTGGCGTAAGTACAAGCGAAACCGCACCAGAACCAACGCGCCCCTCCCAACGTTTGTGCAAGTTTTGGAGTTGGATTTTCAATTCGCATATTGCGACGCCATTCGTACAAAACAAGAAGGCGTTTGGCGATTTGCAGCATTCACTAATTGTTTTGATGTTGTCACGTGGGTGGGCATTATCGGATGCATTTTGTCTGTGAGTTTACTCTTGTCTCGGGGATGCGGGTTTCCTCCCTTACCGGAAATATTGACGACATTGACACCACTAATGACTCCGGGTGTTTCTGGAAACACTTCGTCATCCCCGGGAATCTTCATCTTATGGATGTTCGCCTGTAGCATCCTGACATTTTTCTACACCGGCTCAATAACAAGTATGCTTATTAGTCCCCCGGAGCCGGATACAATGTCCAGCATACACGATCTCCAATCCCGAAACTATAGCCTAGTCTTTGGAACGGCAGATTTACTGGGTGCCTTAAACTCCACAGTAATGTCTCATTTTAATGCCAAGAGGTACTACAACGACACCACAAATTTTCTACAACGAGACATTATGACCCTAAGATTGCTCTTAAAATCGACACGAGAAATATTTGACGAGTCAATTTTCGGAATGACGATGGCATACAGTCCAAAAATTGCCACGGTAACTGGCTGGCCATTTGCCCTGATAGCTGTTGTGCAAGCAACATCCAAAATTAAGGATCATCGCAAACGGCAATGTTTTGTGGGGAAATATCTAGTCCCCGCCGGCCCCATCTACTTCGGATTCCTTCCTCCCGGAAATAGTGACCATCTTTGTGACATATTTCAGCGCCTTACACAAACTGGCATTACAAATCTCTGGAGCAACGAATTATTTGCTCTGGCACATTCATCCAGAGTTCAGGACCGATCCAGAGTGAAAAGTCCGACCAATATCATTTCCAAGTGGGAAGCGGGTGCAATTGTCGTAGCGCTCAAGTTGCAAGGGAAAATAGCGAAGGTGTTTCTGCTCCGGATTTGCTGTGTGGGGGCGTGCCTGATGAGTCTTGTCATTGAAATGGCGGTCACTGGAATAATCATAATGATGACCGCTTGAATTATTCATAACATATATCATTATTTTTGTACATATTTTTTCTATGGGGCATTGGGACGTGACAAGTCTCACGATTGCAGCTATTGACGTTGTCCAGCGCAGTTATTGGATAATCACCAACGACCTCTCGCTGACATTTATCAAAAATTCCCGTGCACTTCGGCTGCTACTACATCACGTCTTGTCTTTGAAAAATAACATGTTCAATGTTTTCAAGGTTATTATGGTTTCTTATTATCTGATTCAAAAGAATGCATTTTTGCTGACGCTGCCTTGTTGTCATGTTGAAACTGACCAGTACTGAACGGCGTAGAGAACCGGAATTTCTATTATGGCTTGTTTGCTCCTAAAGTCATGGAAGGCGAATGAAATCAAGATAACGTGAGAGAGACGTGCACGTATGATAAATGGCTTTCCCTTTGCCATTATTATTATGCGTGACCAGTGGTCAAGATTTTCCAGGACGTCCATTTTATGCAGTTTGATTTTTATGGTTTGTTGGTCTTCGGATTGGTTCTAATGACAGACAGGTGACAGGACGTCTGCTACTTTCTGTGGAAAAAATGGACTTGCTCTTGTTTCAGATAAATTTGTTGTTTTCCACTTAAACCAGAATTGCCATCGTCATCAGAATTTGTAACTTACTTCTGAGAAAAAGATAAACATCTCAATTGCATAAAAGCAGAGTAGAGAGATATTAATAACAGAGATCAAAGTCTGCGGAGGAAAACCTTTTTTTGCTGCTAGGATGCTGATAAATGAGGATGACGTCGACGACCAGCGGCTAAATTAGTGGATATATATTTTGTGGCGTGAAATAAACATGTTATTAATTTGTTTCCTTATGGACCGGACTGCTTAATTATTTATTAGATGGCACCGTATGTAGGCGAGGATAATTGTATGAACGTTAAACCAGTCTTATCTCTTATTATGCATTTTGCGCATACTTATGTAGGTAGGTAACTTGATGGATTCTCTGGGTGACCTTCAAGACGGATTAGAGAATCAAAATAAATAATAGTAATAAATAGCGCTTTCTGGTTGACGAAATAACCTACATCGTTTTGCTGTTACTTTCCGTGAAAAGGATTTTGGAGGACATTTCCTTCTTCGAAATATTAGCAATTATTATGATTAGGTAGGCTAATTAATGCAACATGTGGGAAACCGGGAAAAAGTTTTGTCTGTACTTTGTACCAGTTTTTACCAAATTTCGAGAAAACTGTGTGACGTGTTATCCGATATAATCAAGTAGCGTGATTACGTCATGTAAATAATTACAAAAAATACAAGTTTTCCTAATAGGCCCCTATTAAATGAAACATATTTTTCGGTTATTTGCCAAAATGGAACTAAAGTCATTCATATATCTGGTGCAAGTTATTTGTATAATTGGCAAAACAGACAGACAGACGTCACATACAAGTCCATAATTTTGACGAATTGGTACGGCAGCATAATAATTACATGATAATAGCCATACATAACGTGCAAAACATCTGAACAGACAAAATTGAGCAAAGCCGATTTGCTATGATGCCAGCCTGCCATTAAGAAACAAGTGCTAATCCTTCGCGGAAAAAGTACAATCATTTTCTTCCTTCTCACATTCTCTTCACTCACTTTATTCATCTTTTCATTTTTTCGCAACATTTTTTTTATCCTCCTTTCATCTCACTCCAAATAGCCCATTGTATTCTGAAGCATCTCAAGTGGAATGACGAGCGCATTTCGCAGTATTCCCAAGATGATTATGAAGAGCTATAAAAATTTGTTAAGGAGAAGAAGAATGGACAGAAAAAAAGTAAGTACATTTGTAATAGCTATATGGAGAATAGGAGAGGCAGACACACTGGCGTCTTCTCTGAACCAACCAGGGAATAAAAAAATATTGCTCATCGAAAAAAGTGATGTAATCGGTATCACAGAACCAAAAAAACTCGTCATCATCATCGTCAGCAAATAAAATGGAGCATACTTAAACGTACATGGACTGGTAATACGAGCATACATAATAAACATTTTGTACACACAATTTTTTAGACGAGCTTTAAAAAACAAGCTTGTTGAGTTTTGAGAAATGACAAGGGGAATGAAATGAAGAGATTGCCTGTCTGTGATATTCAATACTTGTATATTTTGCGGATGGTCTCTGGTTCGTTCCATTTATGCGGGAATATGGGAGGTGGCACAAGAAGCTATAAAAATGAGAAATGGTCGGGATGATATCATTCCACTTTTAATACTTGCGAGTCTTGATATTTAATAAGTATAATCATAATGCAATAATCTTGTATCGTTATGATTTTTATTTGCTGGATCGCTGGAGTTGAAGAGAGAAGAACAGACACGCTGTTTACCACAAACCAGACCACCACCGGCTTTAATCAAATGGCTTTCCAATGAATTGGACTGCTTGTTAGTTTGTACAGACGGGAGAGTAAAAAACAAGCTTGAATATATTTGTATTCCTTTTTTATTGAGTTGAATTATCGTATGGGAAACTTCACAAGGAAAGTCACTCAAGTAGAGTCAACATTCATGTTTCATTAAAATCTCGGCTGGTAACGTTTTTTGTGGACGGCCCCATTGACTTAACAAAAAATGCGTTGAATAATCAAGCCCATAAAATTGCATTTGACCGCTGCCATTTGGTCTCCATCCAACCGATTGAATTTCCATTTTCAATCACAAGCCTGCCGAATAAAGAATAAAGCCGTCCACTACTACCTCCACCTTAAAATCCAACCAACCAGCCTGGCCGGTTTAGAAAAAAATGTAATTTTCCAGTTTTTTTTTGTTGCGCTCAGCGAAACAACTTCCTCTCCTTCAATCTCCTCGACCGATGTGTGTATACATACAAAAATCTATACAAAGCCGTGACTCATATGCAACAATCGTCGTCATCAAAACAAATCCTCGTCTTTCACTCAACAAAACAAGTAGGTGGATGGATTGTATGCTGCATGGCAACAACAATTCAACATTTACCTAGTATCCAGAGTCTATTACTTTTGATTTTATTGGCGTTATACAACCATCAAAACGGCATTCCATTTGATAGGCTTAGAATTTTGATGCCAAAACAACTTACCTCACCTGCCATACTCAATTCAAATTTCTTTTTATCACTTCAATACGTAATATCAATAGACTCTAAAATCCCTGGGAATACAAACAGCTTAGTTAAATGAATAGATCTAAGGATCTTTATAGCTATTTAGTCAAAGGCACGAGGCACTTTTCTTTCTCTGTCCCACTTAATCTTCTGCAAATCTTCAGCTGCTCTGTCGGAGTCAGACCGACGCCGCTTTCCCTTTTTCTGCAGCATTTCCAGAACATTTCCAGGCCGGATCGATACGGCGTACCCCATGAACCCTTGAAACGTTGTATATGGGCTAATGTTAGAAATCGGCGTCCCTTTCTTTATAGTCTTCTGTACTGGCTAACAACTTGCTGCATGGAAACGAGGAGAAGCTTACATAAGTTTTAAATGTACATACCTAGCTCCATACAAAAACTGTTTGGATTCACCTCACTTACTTTGACTTTGAAACGTTATTGTGCCGGGATTGGTCCGATGGAACATCCCAGCCCATATTTTTTTTCTCCCATATGAAGTGCTACAGCTATTTCTGAATCACGACTACTATTTCTCAGAAGAATATCAAACAGAGCTTTATACTTAAACCGTACCTTCAATCTGAATGCTGATTTCTATTATTATGATAGCAGTAAATTGTTATTTTTATTGTTTTAATGGCTACTACCATTTTATATTTTTGGACATGCACGCCAATATTCCAGCTTCTTGTCAGGTACGTTTGAGCTGTATGGCTTGGCCTAATGCCGTCATCAGATTTTATGCATGCATTTTACCGAGTAGTCCAGCGTCCTATACACCCACTTTGTTTTGCCCAACAGCTGGCAACAAACAAACAAACAATTTTAGTGAAAACAAAATAATCTATTTTTGAATCGTTTATACGACGTTTTATGCTTTTGTCACTTTATTGACATTGATGCGTGCCTGCTCATCGTAATAAGGGATTTTTGAAGATGAGAACAACTTGGCTTGTATTTTCCTTCCGCTCGGTGGGAAAAAAGGTAAAACTGTCGTTATGTCTCCCCATTTCTGTGACTGTACCTGACATTATCAGGCCGTCCCACAAAAAGTTTGACTGAAAGTTTCTCGGATGACAAAGTTTTGTAATATCGGTTTGGTGAAACTGCCGCAAGCTATCTGCTATTGACTTGTCCTTTCACTCGTATTATCCAGTTGCGTAACAACAAATAGGTATATCTACTAAAGACACTATGCCGATGATAGTCATCAACAAAAATCCAGTCCGAGCTCGTGGGCTGCATCTGACGTTTTTCTTCTTCTCTTCAAATGCCAGGCATAGCAAAGCATTGTTACCGTATGGATGTGTTCAAGAATATATAAGAAAACTTGTTGAAAAAAGAAGAATAGACGGAATAGCTAACCCACCTTGTATTATCATTTCATTCTCTATCTACAGCAAAACCGAATGGAATGATTATAACGAATGGAAATGCATTGTTTTTATTCTGTTGACTAAATTGGATTCGTATGAAATGCAGAGTCAAGTAAGTTTTAATGGAGTGGATTCGGAGGGAGATGCTAACTCAAGCATTCTGTTTACGTTTTGCCCGAGTCTTTTGAAATTTTCTAAACACTTTCTCATTTCCTGTCAAAGTTGTTGTTACGGTGTGCTTATAAACGGGGCTGTAAAATCTCCGTATTTACCGAAACAGTTGCTTGAAATGTTAATCATGTTTATGCTGGAAAGTATTCAAAAGATTTTGCATCCCCGCTTTAACGGTTATTACATTTTACACAATCATCATCCGGCTTTCCACTAGTTCCCTTCGTTTCATTACTTTTTAGCTTCCCTTTCTGCAGAAAAGCGAACAATGTATGTTTTTATTATCTGCATCGCATTTTGTTGTTGTCTCATTGGAAATCTGAATAAATTACGAGAGCACTTTAGCGAAACGTATAAATGGCAAAAGCTGGAAGCCCTTACTTCTCTTCTTGTCCGCCTCTCCCATCTCTCCCAACTTCCGCACGCAAAGTAATTCAAACCCGTCCCCACTCGAGTTACATAAGCAGCATTTACATTTGTTGCATAAAATGTTACAACTTTTGTTTTGATGTTTTCTTTTACATCATCACAATAATAGCAGCGGTTACGTAAAAGTATATACCTATCCACAACGACAACAGCAACAGCAGCAACAGATACAATTGCGACCAATCTAGTAAAAAATCAAACTAAATCATATCATGTGCATTTTCTGACGATGGGGAGGGGAATAAGAACGAAACCAGTTGTTGTTGTTTTGTTATTTTTTTGCTGGACAGGATGACCTAGTTTCCGTTTCCTTTCCTAAATTTTTATATGAGGTTGCAACAAAGTATGTTTTTTTGCTAGAAGCAAGGTCCCCCTTTACTTTTTCTGGATCCACGAAACACCAACTAGTCAGCTCATATAACAATGAAAAATGATAATGAAATATCCTGTTGTTGCTCTTCTCCGCCGCTTCGGCGAAAAAAAACAAAGTTGTTATTTTTATTTCAATTGAATGCACACGTGTAAATACGAGTGGGTCGTAGCGACTTCCGTTTTTTGATGGTGCCACTTGCTGCTGGTATTACTGCCCTATATATAACATTTTTTCTGCGATATCCGCAATTCTATCTGATAAACAATTTTTTGATGCGTATCATCTGGAATGAGAATGAAAATGAACGCGAGAGCAACTGTTGGTAGGTATGTATTTAATTTGTATCATTGTGTTTCATTTTATGCGATATTTGCAAAAGGCAGCTGGATGGAGAATTTTTGCTCAATTCTGTAAATGGTTCCATGATACGTTGTAAACCCATGTCGACCTTGAGCAGTCTGAAATTCCTTCAAGCAAGCAAATACTAGGAAAAGAGTTTTTACCGATACTTCAATTGATCAATTCCATTTCAATTAAAACATGTTGATTGAAAAGTATTGAACTACTAGGCTGCGTTATTTACTCAGGTGAAGTGGGTTGAGGCAGAAGATTAAACAGAATAAAATACTGAGATGAGATTTTTTATGATTCTACTTTAATTTGCATTCCAAAAATAAAAATAAGACTCAAAATCTCTCTGCTTTTTTACTTTGGCAAGTGATAATGTTAGCTTATGTTGTTTTGTTGGGTATGTGCTGTCTTTTGGAAATACATTTTTATTTCCAGTATATTTTTTGGTCGTTGTAAGTTCCTGGTCACCATGCGACGTCCTTTCAGAATCCTCCTTGTTATGCTAACGACGGGGGTATTTACATTATTCATTCTAGAAATAAGTGATTACGGTCACGATGGCATTGAATTAGAAAGTGTTCGAGAAAACTCATTATTCAAAGTATTGAAGCAGGAGAATGTGTATCGTAATATTATCAAGAGTGATCTGAAACAGTACGTTACGTTCGTAAATAAAAGTGAGGGCCCTGGTAGTGATGGAAATATAGACAATCATACAAAAACTGTAGTCCTGATGTGGACAAAATATTATAAAGCAAGTGATGAGTTGCTAGCGAGACTCCTAAAGACTGGAAGAAAATGGGATCCCGATTGCTGTTCCGGTGATGATGTAATGGTTACTCAGGATAGGAGGCTATTGTCAGAAGCCACTGTGGTGGTATTCTTTAACTATTACAGAAATCTTGACATGTAAGTTGAGACACTGTCAATAACTCCAAACGCAATAATCATATAAGGTAAAAGATCGGTATAGATGAAAAATATTCATATGAATTATAGGAATGACCTACCTCCCACTCGAGCCCAAGGTCAACTCTGGGTCCTCTTCTGCAAAGAGAGTCCAGCTCACTCATTGTACCTCTACCAGTTTCGCAACATATTTAACTGGACAATGTCGTACCGTCTGGACAGTGACATATGGGCTCCATATGGCATGACGTTGCCACAGTCCAAACCTATTCCTGCAAATGCCCCAATTCTCATGCCGGGAGATATACCGCTTGACCAATGGATATCCAACAAAACCGAAATTTTAACGGGTGTTATCTCCCATTGTACAACAAATTCCAAGAGAGAGCGGCTCGTAAACGTCCTAAACTTTTCTCTGCCTTTTGACGTATTTGGATATTGCAGTGGTCAAAATATTTGTCCCCGGAATAAAAAATCATGTGACCGTGACAAATTCTGGAACGGGCTCGCTTCTAAATACAGATTTTACCTAGCAGCGGAAAATGCGCTCTGCGTTGACTACATCACCGAGAAATTTTGGAGGACATTGGAACTCGGAATGGTTCCAGTGGTTTATGGTGGTGCTAATTACACACTAGTCGCTCCCCCAAATTCATTCATTAACGTGAGGGATTTCAAAAATCCAGAAAATCTTGCATCATACTTAAAATATCTGTCAGAAAATGATGCAGAGTATGCAAGGTACTTTGAGTGGAGAAGGTATTACAGAGTTCAGCTTATGGATGGGTGGGGTGGCTGGTGTACCTTGTGCAAGTTGGCCAGGCAGTACAAAAACAACCAAATTGCGGAGATGGAGGTCTCCCCTAATAAAAAATATAAGGATATAGGCAAGTGGTGGATGAGAAAGGGTGAGAATTATGAGCAGAATGCATGCGTGGGACCACCGTTAGGTCTCCAATCATAGGAAAGTTAATGAAATGATATTTGTCCTGAGCGCAGGCCCCTAGTGGACCTTTTCTCAACAGTTGACATATGTAGTAAGTTCAATGCCTCCTATTTTTATAGTGATGCATGTAGCCCTTTTTGTATATATTTTGGGTAAGGGTCCCTAAGGACCTTCACTCTGAGACATTTGTATAAAAATAAACATCTTGGTATTGTATACTTTACACCTGAAAATGGAATTGTGTGGTCATTCAATATACCGTCATGCATATCATCCTATTGCTGTCGGGTTCACTAAATACGGTAAAGTGCACCTTTTCCACTTTCAACAATTTTACCCTTAGTACATAATGTGTGCATTATGTATGGCTATGACCTTCACTGGTACCAGGCTGCATTATTTCATTTGTCAGTTTTTACATTTGTTAAAATATTTCGAATGTCGGTTAGTATTGCAATTTGTTCTACACACATCACTTCCCGTTTTGTCGGTAAACATAAAACCACGTAGTTGCTATGACACATGTGTGGTTTATGTGAAATCAACTGGAACTCATTAGCAAATCCATTAACATTGCAAATTTAAGGAGTAAATTCATAAACCATATACCATAACACTGTTCCAACAACCGTGTCATTTGTTTTAATAATTTCCGTTGTCCACAAAACAAGTGCGGACTATACTTTTTACGTTCAATATTAAAGACTGAGTGTTAAAAAAGGAACATATTTCCAAACACCAAACTCAAAAAGAGAAAACTTACTTCATGCGTTTTCAAATTTCATAAGATGAACAAAGTGATAGTGCGAAACCTTAAATATTCCGTCCTCGGTGGAATTTTCTGGTTTTGGGCTCTAGGATTCCTTGAAAATTATAAAGTTTCGTTATCCAAAACGGCGCATAATGAGAAAAATGGAGCGACTAGTGGTTCAAGTTTAGTAGCAAAAGAAGAGAAACGAGATGACGACCATGTCAGAATTCTCGTTTGGTCTGGCTATTTTGGCGTTAGGCAGACTGACGCCAAGGAGCTCCGGAAATTTATCGAGGTGGACCAAATGGACTGCCGAGATTGGTGTGAGGTGGTGGGAGATAGGAAGCTCCTGAATGAATCGGATGCCCTTGTTTGGCACGGCTGGCCTGGAGATGTTGACTTGTAAGTAGCGACAAACAAACTGTAAACCACTCTGGTATGTAGGAGACTTGTGATTCCAAATATTTTTCAAATTTCCGGCGAGTAGGTCACAATTGCCAGAGTACAGGAGTCCTGATCAGCCTTGGGTCTGGTGGAACCGTGAGTCCCCACATCTTACGCAGGACCGCCTAAAAAGATCCAATGGCCTTTTCAACTGGACAATGACCTACCGACACGACTCGGAACTGCTATATTCCTATGGCCAATTAATTCCCTTGAAAACTCCAAGGTCAAAGGATGACCTGGAATGGCGCTCCAAGAAAATTCGTATCTCCTCAAAAACCAAAGTGGCCACTGCAGTGATATCAAAATGCGATACGCCGGGAAAGAGAGAAAAGCTGATTGATTTGTTGAAAAAGCATGACCTCCCGATTGACATTTATGGAAAATGTGGCACATCTGTGACGGAGTCAAACGACGAGCTATGGAGTAGACTTCAAAAGGAATACAAATTCTACCTGGCATTTGAGAACGCCGTGTGCGTTGACTATATCACTGAGAAACTGTGGCGCTCATTGAGATTGGGCCTCGTTCCTGTTGTTTATGGCGGTGGAAATTATACCCATGTCGCTCCCCCAAACAGTTACATTAACGCCAGGGAGTTTAACTCTACCAAAGAGCTGGTCAAATATTTGAAAAGGGTTGACAGTGATCCGAAAGAGTATGCCAAGTATTTTGAGTGGAGAAAGAAGTACAGAGTTGTTAAGGATGGGCGTGGCTTTTGTGAGCTGTGCGAGAAAATTAGGGATGAGCGCGCGGCCAAAAAGAAAGCATCTTCATTTTTATTTGAAAATATTTACAAGTTTGTTGCACCTTCTGTGCCAGATTCTAGGAATGTGTATGCTGATATTTATAATTGGTGGATGAACAGTTTGCCTTATCCTGCAAATAAGGGAAATCAGGGGGTAAAATTGACTACAGGACCGGCTTGTACAAAGCCCGAGGATGAGAAATTTTGGAAGGAATTGTGACTTTACTGAACCTGTGTAAATACTTGTTTTTTACATGTAATAAAGCGCATCAAATCAGTTTTATAATTTTGCATTACATAATTTGGTATGTGTTTTCATTGAACGCTTTAATTTTATCTGTTGGATTCGTTTTATCTTCTTGTGGCCTATTTTGCAGTGTGACATAAATTTTGGATTTAAAGCACATTCGGGTGGTCGCTCCTCATATAATAATACAGAGTAATCCTGATAACTTGCCATGCATTCTGTTCGCCTTTGCTGGTAATGATAAGATAAGGAATCCGGACCACTTGTGTGTGTGACGGTGAGGTAAAATGATGTATTGGAAAACGCTTCGTTTGAACTGTAATAAATCTCCTTTTCCCGTTATCGTCACAATACATTTACGACAGCATAAGCGTCACGCATAATTGGTGTTAGTATTTGCACAGGTGACGGTGATACTGTAGTTCCGAACGGCCAGCACGAATTTTAGTAATGCTGATCACATCCTTACGTAGTATTCATTAATTGTGGGAGTATATTCGGTTTAGGTTATTTTAAAATGTAGAATAAGTTCAGCAATCGGTTTGTTCTAGGTGGATATGTAGATTTATGTATTAATTGTTCATAGAAATGTGTTGCCTCTTCCGTATTATAATTTCTTCAAAATGGTGCGACGGTACAAGTTGATGCTATTATCATTAATAGCTGGTCTGGTGGTACTCTCAGTTTGGATCAGTGGACAAAGTTCGGGTGGAAGTGTACCATCTGGGCAGTCGCACAGTTTCGGAGACTTATTTGGAGGGTTAGGTGAAAGAACAAGAGATCATGTGGGAAACTGGAACTATAGTCCCTTATTTCGACTGCTTAGGTTGGACGCTGACAACGTAGATAAAAGTAGCTTAAAATTAGAAGAGGAAGATGAAAATGCAGAGAGTGTCAGGGGTAACGGAAAGGTTGAAGATGAGGAAGAACAATATGTAACGACTAATCATAATAGTAACAGTGATAATAAGACAGTGGTTCTTATGTGGACAAAATACTATACCGTTAAAGATGAAACTCATAGGGAGTTAATAATGTCAGGACGGAGGTGGGATCCCAGTTGTTGTACGGCCGATGACCTCGTAGTGACTTTCAACAGGAACATGTTGCCACAAGCTTCTGTCATTGTGTTTTTCAATTATTTTGGGAATTTAGAAACGTAAGTATAAATTTCCAAAGATCGTTAGGTAACCCAAGTCACTGGCTTCATATATAAGCATCGTGTGTATTTTTAAAGGAAGGATCTTCCACCAACTCGAACGCCGTCACAATTATGGGTACTCTTCGGAAAAGAAAGTCCCGCCCACTCCCACGCTCTTGGCCAGTTTCCCGACATGTTTAACTGGACAATGTCATATCGACGTGACAGTGACATTTGGTCTCCATACGGTTTCACGTCACCCTTGGAAAACCCAATTCCTCCTAACCAACCCATCATGATGCCAGGGAACGTGTCACTGTCACAGTGGATGGCCGCCAAAACCGAGACCCTAGCCGGCGTAATTTCCCACTGTCCCACCGCCTCACAACGGGAGCGTCTTGCCAAGGCTATTCGAAACGCGACTTTACCTGTTGACATTTTCGGCGCTTGTGGAAACCGCAGCCTGTGTCCCCGCAACAGAAAAGACTGCGACCATGACAAGTTTTGGAAAGAGCTCGGCATCAATTACAAGTTTTACTTTGCGGCCGAGAACTCCCTCTGTGTTGACTACATTACCGAAAAGTTTTGGAGGACGCTGGAGCGGGGAATGGTGCCGCTGGTTTATGGCGGCGCTAATTACACTGTGGTCGCTCCGCCGCACTCATTTATTGACGTGCGAGATTTTAAAAGTCCAAAGGAAATTGCAGAGTTTCTCAAAGTGTTAGCAGATGATCCGGTGGAATATGGAAAGTATTTTGAGTGGAAAAGGAATTATAGGGTCACGCTTACTGATGGATGGGGTGGCTGGTGTACATTATGTAAACTTGCTAGGCAGTACCATAAAAATCCGGAGAAAGTTGACATCTCCCCAAATAAAAGTTATAAGGATTTAAGGATGTGGTGGACTAAGGAGAGTATAGGTTCAAAGAAGGGTGCTTGTACTAAGCCACCGTTTGTTTTAGAGAAATAAAAAATCACCTAATTTTGTAATCGTTTTTACGTATCTCACTTAACTTGTAAACAGGTTTGTAGGGTTTTGCAGCGCTCAAATCATTTTTAATAAAATGTCTGGCAGGTTGCCTAAAATTATTTAACACGGTCCACAATCTTAACGTCACTAATATTAATAAACACAAACCACATGCAAACTTAGACAAGCCAATTGACTTTTCATTGTATTTTCCATTGACCTCCACTATCGAACAAGTTCCAATAAATCATGTACATATTGTCCAGCAACAAGTTTTTTTTGCATCTTTCCTCGTCATGGTAGATGGGTACGGTTTTCTAATTGTAAATGAATTTTATGTAAAGCTTCTTTAATCTACCAAGTATACTCAGCACTTTTTTCCGGTGCACTTTGTACCTACATATTATGTAGGAAGAGATAATGTTGTGAGGATGGGTAAAATTACACGTTTGGTGACTAAATAATTATACAGCAGAAAATTATCTTGTAGGCATATTAATTGCTGTAATGATACTCCATTTTATTAATTTTAATTGCATACAACTCCACATTGGCAGCCAACCAGACTGGTTTAAACTTTGATGCATTTCAGTCATCAACGTCAAGCGCTGATATGCACGTGTTATAACATCCATACTTGGTACACGATTTGAAGAAACTTGGATCAAAGAACACATTACATCATGTAATTACATGGATTAACATTTTATTAGATAACCCGATAACTTGACTCGGGTTTGTCTGTGATATACATACATACATGTATCGCACAAATAAATGCAACGCAAGCAGTTTGATGTTCAGCCCAACTTGTGCAATAACTTCTATCTTTGGATATTGAACGATGCAAGTAGTGATCTAATTCTCGAAACATTTTATTTTTTATCGTGAATTCACATAAAACGTAAAAACTGATTTGTGAAGGTAAAGGATTGAGTGCAATGATGACAGCATATGTTACGTGTAGTAACTGACCTTAACCAATGATTATATAAAAGTGTGCACCTTACCCAGTAAACAATTATCGCTCAAATCCCAGTAATATCGCAGCTAGGTATCGCAGTGCGATTCGCGTGGAATCACAATGAATTAGGATGCGAATTCAACTCTAAGTGTCCGGGAGGTCCTTGCTATATCGGTGCGATTCGCAGCGATAAATTAACGCTTCGAGATCAATGCGAAATCGTTGCGATTTCGAGCAAAAAACGTCACATACTAAACCTATGCTCTAGTATACGTACGTTAGTAAACAGCACCCGTACTGTGAAGATAATGCCAATTGCATAACAGACCTTTAAAATTTATTTATGGACTTAACCTAGTAATGAAGCAACATCTTATCATTATCATTCATCGATATCATCATTGTCCATATCCAGTGCCTCCTTTCTATAGATTAATGCAGCAACAACTATGTAACGCCCTAATGTTAGTGCAACGTACTATTTGCTAATGACTGGTAACTTTGAACGCATTCTGCTGAAAATTGATGCAAACTAGCATATTAATAACATTATGCCAGATTGCTATATAGGGTTAAGTTCAATATTACGCTTTACAATGTACAAAAAATATTGACAATTGCAGATAATTTAAAGTTCAACGGAGATGTCAGCAACAAAACTCGGACTATTCACCTTGCCGCCAAATTATTCGATGCAATATATCACCAGGATATCGTTGTGATTTCGCAGACTTGTGCACCTTGTTGTGTCAAGGGTATAGGGAACGCTAACAGTCCCGTCGATTTCTATACGAGAACTCAGGGATTTTCGCTTTCAATAATTTGCGCTCGGCTACCAAACTATATCTTCCCTATATCAATGCGATTTAGCCTCTAGAAACTATTATTCTAGTTTTTCTCGATTTTAGCTGCTAGTTCGCACTGCGAGAATGGGCTAAATGTTTCCTGGGTACATATTCATTAACTTAGGTGGTCGCTGGCCCCAGAGTCCAATCAAAAACCAAACTTTTGGAATCCGGTGTAGCATCAAAATAAAGTAAATGACTAATCGTAAGAGAAACTAAAAATCATACATTATGCCATGCTAGATGTTAATGTACAATGTATCTACAAAAAGGGAAAATGTAAATTCTGTTTACGTTCCCGCAAGTTAAATTTACCGTGAAATTATTTTTGCAGCAGAATCCATACAACACATTGTAACGCATTTTTTTCATTATCTTCTTCAATCATAACTAACGTAGGTGTGAAAGGAAGAAGCCATTAGTAATTTCTCTTATTCAATTTCATCTGTCATTGTCGCGAAAAACGGAAAATAGTTTCTTCTACAGACTCTGCAGACACCTGTCTCTCAACTAATGCCTTCGTACCCAATGAACTCTAGAAAAACGCATGCGTCAGCATGACTTTCCCGCATCTTTCATTTTTATCCGTGCCTATCCATCTCATCTCCTGAATAAATGATTTATGCTTTTATCCTGTTTTGTGTGTCTTCAGCTAAACGAAAGCTAAACGAAAATTAGTTTTTTATTTTCGTGTTAGCTTCATACACATTGCCTCGTCGCAACCATTCTGTGAATATTACTACCTAATTCCAAAATTGTTAACGGCGAGAATTTAATTTCTTATGGTCCACTTTAGCAAAAGTAGTACAGGTTTAGCGAGCATATTTTTGTGATTGTCCGTTCAAAACAAAGATGTTTTTTTCTTTGTCAGAAATGGCGAGACGGTGACGTAGAATGTCTGACCACTTTGATATTCATTTTTCCATTGTGTGCTTTGATGGCTTTCCTAAGTAATTGACAGCTTACATCAAGAAGAATTGATCTTGTTTAAATTTGTTAGAGATGTCGGTTTACAATTTTCATGCCATTTGTACATACCAGAGATTTGCATGGAATTATACTTCTTAAGTCGAAGCAAAATCAATGATTTGCTGCAATTGTATTCAATCCATCAGGCCATAGCATTCATATAGCTTTAAGATATCGAATATGCATTATTTTTTACGTATATAATGTTGGTAAATATAATAATTAGGGGATGAGTGCTAAAATATCCTTGGCGTGCATTTTACCCGAAATCTCCATGACATTCACTTGACATTTGAACAAGGTAGATATAACCATCAAAATACATTTCCCTTCATACGTTTCCTCCCGTGGGAAAACGCTGAATTGTGTCAAGTATGCTAGCTGACTGCTGCCTCTTCAGCAAAATCATAATGGACCCAAGGAGCATAATTTTGTGGAAAGAGGAAACTTGGAAAACGTGTTTCTGTTTCCTGTATCTGAACAAGATGAATGCATTATCAAATTCGGTGAAACCTAATTCATGACATGAATAAAATCATATCATAAAGCGTCCTCACTGCTTAGGTAACCACTCCGAAATTTAGTATTCCAAACTGAACAAGATTTTTGTTACAAAATATGCCATAAATCTCCCATTTATCATGATCCCTCGGGATCACGGCACTCAAGTGCTCCAGGAGTGCATTTGAAAACTTTATGAATTCGTTCTCAATGAACTTCCCTCAAATGGGTCCCTTCAGCACACATACAATTTGTTAGAGAGCCTTTGCCGAAATGTAAAGAAAGCCTTCGTTTTAGTCACGTATTTTGCTGCTCTTGTCTCGCAGACTGATTTCTCAGAAGTGCTTACCGTTGGAAATGCGGAATTGTCTGCATTCCGCTTTTAGCGTCCATTGCAGGGCACTTCGTACCCAATGAACTCTCTGGTTGGGACGCGCATAACTCACGAAGTAGCGTCTTGGGTTACGGAGAGTTGATTCATCTATCTCTTCACAAATTTTTACTATGTGTAATGATAATCTAATTTGCAATTTGCCGGGATATTGCGGAATTTTGTTGTGAATAGATAGACACAATAGAGAATCGTATTTCTTGTACCTGGCGGAACAAATCGTTGCTGTATTTTTACGATACACAATTACATTTTATGTATCACATGAAACGCTTTTTCTCAGACCAAGTTCATATATCTTATAATGAGAGTGAGGAAAAACATAAACCGTTTATTTTCAAGATATTTTTTGAGACTTATTGGCTGCAAAGATCATATCTTTTGTTAGAGTAATTGGAGTGCCATAAACATCTATTATATTAAACAGTAGCTACAGCATTTATCCTCCTGGATGTTAATTGGTAGTTATCCCGTGCACGAGCATAGCATTTGGCTTTATGTTTGTTCCATAAGTCAATGGCAATGTGAGCGTGACATTTAAATGTTGCAAAGCAGCAGCCATTGTGAAAGAAATTATTTTATATTCTAAGCGACATGCAATACTTCACACAAATAATATTTTTCGCGTACCCAGTAACCCCGCGAGAATTTGCTTGTTATTGCGGGCGCCCCCCACAATGAACAAATATCATTCTCGTCCTACCAGCAGGCATGTGAAGGGCACTCGAATAAAAATATGACACGGATGTTCTTTGCCTCGATGTAATTATTGCGGTCGGCAGAACGTGAAAAGCATTCGAGCTAAAGAGCCAAGCCAAAACCAAAAATAACAAAAACATATCTTGATAGTATCAGAGTGGCAGGGAACATGCATTTAATCTGACTGATAATTAGAGTTTGGTGCCACGAAAACCCATACTTAAAAATAACACATTTCGATAAGCTTATTTTTCGCAGCTTAATTTCTTTTTTGAGAACGTACCCAATAACCTTTTATGTTGCCGGTCCGTCCCGTCTCAACCTGGCGAACGAGATGTAAAATATCCGCAAGGGAGATACAATTGCTAACGCCAATTAAAAGACATTTTTATCATCTCCGGCATCGTGCAACAGTTAACTTCATTTTTAAGTACTTCTTCTCTCGAAATCGCACGACGGGCACGCATACATATATCCCAACTAGACAAGAATAAGCAATATTGCATATTATATTTAGAGAGATTTTTTTGGTTCTGATTGATAGGCGAGATTATTGTGTAGGTGGTCTTGTGCAGTAATTACCTATTTCAGGATTTCTGATATCAAAGTTAGGTATACTCTAATGTGTACCCAATAACCTTTGTGTTTGCGTGTGGTCCCATCATTCACGTTGCTTATTAATTGTTTGATGTGAAGGAACCAAAGTCTCAAAAAACTTATCACAAAACTTGCTAGAGAATAGAATCAAGTTATTATTAATTAACAATCATGCGCTAGTTGTCAGAAGGAAAGTTCTCTTCTAATAATAAGACAGTTTGACGTCATGTCTTATTAAATTATTTTTAATATGACAACCGGCAATATAATTAGGACACAGTAATTGAGTAGCAAGGTAATATCGTGAAAAAATGTTTATATACACCTAAATTGATACTCAAACTGGAAAACTATGTTCCACTAAAATATAATTTACGTTGCCATATCTCGTCAAAAACAAAGGAATCATGTGGCCTATCAGACAATATCCCATGTATTTATACTGCTTTGAAGACTATCGTAGCGTACCCACTGACCCAACAAATACTTGACATGACTTCAAATTGACATTCACTTTGACCGCAAACATGTTGACATGGTTCACATTATAAGGATACTAGGCAAAACCATATTTTGTATATTATTCAAATCTGGACTACAGTGAAATGTGAGTATCATACAGAGCAACCGGTTTACCACACGATGACCGTATTACATAAAGTCGTGACTTCTGGTCACTGTTTGTTTTTGCTAGACAGCTCTTGTTATTTTCGTTACCGGCCCGGTCCCCGCGGATCCATTTCCCCGCCAGGGTAAAACTCCCCGCAGGCCCAACTCCCCGCGGAGCTTACTCCCCGCAGGCTCAACTCCCCGCAGGTCCAACTCCCCGTGGATCCCACTCCCCGCAGGCCAATTTCCCCGCGATATATTTCCCCCGCTAGGGCTATGCCACATGTTATTCGTTCCCCGCATGAGTAACTGAATGAAGGACATTGTAAATGAACGAATATCAGTCGATTCATTAATGATTGAATTGCTACTTCACGTGTTCATTTATATATGTGTAGGGTCAATTTTGTGCTACTTGAATTATGTAACTAAGTTACATTATAAAAACATGAATATTATGTTAGCAACATTATATAATATTATGCTGAATTTTAGCAACTACGTGTAACGGTAACCGTTAGAAACCGTTACCACTTTAAAATTTTAATACGTTTTTCATATATGTTTAACATTAAAAAGGTGTATGTTTTATTAAAACACAGAATATGGAAACAGATTTTTAAAAATGCTAACGATTGAACGAAAAAAGAACGATTTAGTTAATTCTTCGTTACATGGGTTCAAAGGATTACCTTTTTATTTTAAAATTTAGTACACTATAATTTAATAACTTTATTTATTTAATATGCATAGTCCTATGCTTCTATGTTGCGTTGCAAAAACATATTTTTAATATTCCTTGTAGTTCCACAGGGGATTCCTTGTAGAATAAGTCAAAACACGACAAACGGGTGCTGGCGGTTAGGAAATTCCACAATCTGACATCAGATTCGGTGGTTTGGTGAAAAAGACACCATCATCATTAATGCTGCTATTTAAAAAATACGGTTGTAACGGTTTTTAACGGTTAATGTTAAGCAATTGGGCTTAATTTAAATAGAGAAGGTAATCCGTGTCCTAGGAAGCTACATACCAATGTTGAGTTGAAGTGGTTGAAGCCTTCGAATGATATCGTTCGGACGGACAGACATCTTCCCGTACCCCCAGGTTCCCTCGCCCTGTTTTTTAATGTAACTTACGATTAGTCACATAATAACTTCGTTACATAATAAAATTCTTCATTGCAAGATTCAAGTAGCACAAAATTGACCCTACACATATATAAATGAACACGTGAAGTAGCAATTCAATCATTAATGAATCGACTGATATTCGTTCATTTACAATGTCCTTCATTCAGTTACTCATGCGGGGAACGAATAACATGTGGCATAGCCCTAGCGGGGGAAATATATCGCGGGGAAATTGGCCTGCGGGGAGTGGGATCCACGGGGAGTTGGACCTGCGGGGAGTTGAGCCTGCGGGGAGTAAGCTCCGCGGGGAGTTGGGCCTGCGGGGAGTTTTACCCTGGCGGGGAAATGGATCCGCGGGGACCGGGCCGGTAAACATGACAGGTGACAAGGCGTACGTGCAGAAAATTTCATATGCAATAATTTTTTATGATACGTCTTTTGTTATTTAATATCGCATATATGCTAAGGTACAATAAATTAATTTTTATTTTTGTGCTGGCCTTTCCAAACTATCGTTACATCATGTATCCCAAATAATCCACCATAAAACGCTAACCATTTTAAGTCCCGTTTATGAGCAACCGGCGGATGAACTGTGGGAATTACCACAACGAACACCGTCACCGTTTGATCACCTGCCAATTTTGTCTGAAAGCGAAACCAATGCAACCTTTTGAACATAATTCTAAAGCAGACAGGCAGTCTGGTTTCTCATTTGCTTTCTCCTGTCTGTAAGTATGTAGTAATCCAGTTCACACTAAATTTGCATGTAGTTCGGATTCAATACGTCTACTAAAGCAGTGTCTATTTTGGGATACCTGATGGCACGTCTATAATAGCTTGTCATTTTGACATTGAAACGTGTCCTGTCATAAACTCATTAGGTGTCGATTAGCTCTATAAATACTGTCATGTGTGTAATTTGTTAGGGTGTCTCCACGTGCACCGCCGCTCTTTTGAATGATGCTCGACACTCTTTGGAATATATCAAAGGAAAATCTCACTGGATATGACATATTTTTTAACAAAGCATAAATGTTGTGCAATTTGGATACCGCTAGATTACCTTGCTTTTTGTACTCGAGGTGATCTAGTTCCAATTAGCGGTTCATTTGCGTTGACTCCAGTTTCTGTGAAACGAATAGCATCAATTTACCCGAACAATTTGACAAAACTAGGGAGAAATTTTAAACGGCATGTGACATGAAAGCCCCGGATTCATTGGGAAACAGCAATAAGTGTTTCTCCCCGGGGTTGCGAGCTTCAGAATATTTAATAATTTGATTATTAATTAGCGCAAAAAAAACAACCCACTTCCTGCTTTCACTTCCCATTTATTGGAACCCGGAAAACAGTAGTGGGTCCAGTTTGGGTAAAACGATTTCCTACATTGTCAATTACTAGTGAAAAAGTAAACCTTGTTATCATAACATTTTCCTTGGAGCGATTGACTGGAGTGTGTGGAGGAGAGGAGAATAATCCTTGGTAACGATGTTGTTGTTTTGGTAAAAGAGAGCACAGTTTTCCTTTTCTCCTGCCGTTCACCGCTGACACCATCATTTTTGATAGTTATTATGTTTTGTTTTCTTCGCTGTGGTTTTAATATTGATCACCCGGCAATATCGTTTAATACTTGTACCACAATCTTTGTAATGGGCCATACGAATATTCTTTGTAAACTTTATCTCGTACTCAATAAACTTACACCACGCCGATCCTGAAAACGGTACTTCAAAACAAAGTTCGTTACTTGATTCTTGGAAATGATTAGGCCTACCTAACCATTTTTGTGGCTTTTGCGGAGGAAGCTCCAAAGGCACAAATCGGATTATCTTTCTTGCAAACAAATGAGGATGAAAAATGCTTACAAAACTGTATCGTCGAATGTGCTCATAATATAGTTAAAACTACGTGGTTTCTTCGTATAGGCCGGATGTTATCAATTCTTGTATGATGTAACAAACACAATATTATGTCATCATCAAATTAAAGGGTAATTTGCTTTGTTTCATATTTATAGATATACTTCTTGCAGGCATGCCGGAGGATGTATGTGTTCACAGTCATAATTATTTCTGGGGTGCATTTAGGTGGAAAGTGATCAGAAAATAATGATGAGTAATTTAATAAAATAAATACTTCCTGTCTGTTCCATCCTGAAAGTATAATGTAGTATCAGCTCAGGTACATTTTGAGTACCAAAGTCATGTTGTATTTGGCTGATATCCAATTTTGGCATAAAATCAAAAAGCAATATCCCTTTACATGACATGACAACAACCATCAAGGTTGGTGGTAGGTACAAAGTGCTTGCTTTTTGCATGGGCTGTTGGATCTGCGTACCCAACGACCCCAGCTCATCACCATATCTGTAACGATACAGTATGCAAACTTGTGTCATGTCGTGCAAATTTTAACGAGAAAGTAAAACATCACGAACCGAGCACGCTGTTGATACGTGGCGTTTTGTAACATAATTCACTTATCGCTCCTCCGCAGCTACCGTGAACCATAATTGCATACTCGACACTGTCATTAGCTTGTACGTATGTAGGATCTGTTGAGCGAGCATGCAAATTATGACAGTTTTTTTTTGACAAAACTGAGCCAAATTATTATCGGGTTGTGTAAACTGTTAGTCTCTTGTTGGGACTACTTGAACTAACAATGTTGCGATATAAGATAATATAAAAAAAATGTGACTTTAAATAAATAATAAGATCTCTGATTCCCCGGCAAACCAATTAATTGCAGATATATAGTTTCTGAAGGCTTAGTTAAATACAATTATTTTTTATGACTACCAACGTGCACATTTGCAAAAGGGTTTTCGCATGTCGCGATAATTGCAAAAAGGGGAGGACTTGTACCCAATAACCTCTAAATGTTTGCGTGCGGTCCTGGCAATTTACAAGATACATTGCTGCTGCTTCAGGCCAGGTTTCACAGGATGGGTTACCAAGAAAAAAGAAAGCTCTCGAACAAAAAACATACATCTGCTTACACTCGTTATGATGAGTGTTTAATGACAGCGGCCATGTGAAATCCCAAGAAGTACAGTAGGTATAAACTTTGGTACTGTCTTTGAATTAGTTTCTTAGAAGATGTATAACAAAATTACTGGGGTTATATGATCTAATTATTTATAGTTGAATACTAATCGAACCATTCGTTAACTTTGCTGTTTCATTAAACCGTTTATGCAACATTTTATCCTGTGATGAAATGAGCTTTATACGACCGAAAACGGTCCTTATTATTAGGTCATGTGAAGCCAGTAGGACATCACTGAAGTCAGGTGGTTGGCAATTCGTGGCAAATGGAATCTTGTGTTTTTTTCGTGACCAAGTGTCGTTTCCACGAAAGCTCCTATATGACGAATATCAGTGAATAGAAAGTTTTACTACTGTTTTGTTAACCTAATATTTTGTAATGTTTTGCCAATACTATCTTGTCTTCTGAAATGTGATGGTGGAGAGACTTGTTTTTGCCAAGATAGTCTATCATTGTGGTCATTATTTAAAAATTACCCACAGCGGTGGCTATCTTGAAGCACATTTACGACATAAACCATTAATTCCACGTACCCAATAACCTCTACGTTTTGGCAGTTTCAAAGAAAACAGTAAAGGCAAATAAAATGAACACACAAAAACCATAGTCACACATGCCTAGTTATTTATTTTTATTGCGGCTAAGTGTTATGGCCGCTGAGGAACAATAAAACTTTCGTACTCAAAAGTGATTAGGTAAAGCGTCGTTAGAAAACGATTGTCAGTTAAGTAAACACGAGCATATTGCTGCGACATGCGTTTCACATCAGTCGTCAGCTGCCACGTCACAAACGCGAATGGTCAGTTTAACGTCCATCAATAAAAACACTAGTCATACGAGCAGAGTACATCTTTATTTGAAATGTGAAATTCAAACAATCTATGTTCAAGTAAGATGTCGGGATTAACAAAGCGAGAAAGTAATAACATGTTGTTTAAAATTAAAATGCAATCTCGCACTAAGTTTTACCTTCTTAATCCATTAAACGTATGCTTCTGCTGCCAAAAATATATTATTTTTCTTAGCTCTGTTGGAAAGTTGCTTGTATCACGGTTGGCATTTCTTTGACATTTTTGAAAATATTAATTCTCCGTCAGTAAGCTAGTCTTCAGGCGTTCAATAACTCGCAGTTATGTAACCTCTCAAATCCAACAAATGATATGATGGAATGGGCTGCAAGAAGTCTACCATTGGCGTGTACATAATTTCATCTTTCATCCAGAAAATTAGCGAGATGATTTTCTCTAGGCGGAAATGGTAAACGTCAAACATCTTTATGAGCAAAAGGTATATACATGAACTCTGAAAATCTATGTCGTACCAAGTGGCTTTTGCTTGATTATTTCTGACAGAAAAACATGTACCCAACAACCTTGCTCTTATGTATATCATCAGATTATGTTCACGCGTACACTTCAATAGTTTTGCATGATTTGATCCCGCAAATTATAACATTTCACGTGCTTCTAAGTTTTTAAAGTACGCTCTGACGAACTGTTAATGTGTTTACATTTAATCTGCTCGATGGTGTTGAAGACGAAATAATTACGTGCTCGAGATGAAATCAAATGTAACTCTTCAAACTTGTGAGATTTCCTAATACATGATTGGGTAGCACGGAAACGAAGGATTACATAACGTCTCCACATACAAACATACATGGTAAAGGGAATTGGGACATAAGTTGATTGGACCGTAAAATGTCGACGACGGAATATTTATTACAGTTAGGTGGCTTCTTTTATTGAAACATTTCACCTTTCCTGTCACCTTTCTCCTAACCTACCGCAATAAACAAACTAGTTACAAACTTCCTCAACTTTTAAAATTTTCCATCCTCTCATGTACTATCCTAATGACGACCATGTGAGCAACAAATGATTCCTAAAAGATTTTTTCATCGCGTTGATTGGTATGCTATATGAAAGGAAATTATTGTGCCTTTCATTGAATTCTTGGCACCAAACAGGAATCGAGGTGGTGATGAAAAGATGCAAAAATTTGAATTTTCTCAGTTTATCTCGATTTTCAAATTTGTGGATTCGGTGTGTATTCCATTTTGTCGCATTTCATAGTTCAAAATGCGATCATCAAGCACTTTGCACGTGGACGGCACACAAAAATTAGCTCGGCTTTCCATCTACGCAAAAAATTCAATTTCCCCATTTTGTGCTTCCTGCTCAAGGTGAAAGAGTACATAAAGTCATTAGCATCTTCAAGACAGGCTGCTAATGAGCAAAACTTAACGCCGCAGAATATATACGTCAACTAAATAACCCAGCAGCAAATGAACGCTTCAACTTAACGTCATTCTAGAAAATCAAACCATGTCTAAACGTCATTTTGTCCATTACGATGACTTTCAAGACTGAAATTAACATGTTTGTTCATGCGGAAAAGTCTTTTGTCATTCTTCACAGTTTTTTGTCTCTTGTGTTATTACAAGCTCTTATGCTGTCATCGTCCAACTCTACAACGTCTTAGTGATCTGCTACTATGGTTCATTCAACTTTTGTGAATTTTTTGGTATGTAGATTTTGTCTCGTATGGTTTGACCGTGAGACTAGTTCAGTAGCGGAACCAATCTAGAGACAAAATCTACTCATTAAAATGGTTTTTTTGTGGTGGATTTTTTGCCATGACACAAAATAGGTTTTAAGCTATACCGTAAATATGTCGGATCAAGCCAAGATATTCATTTCAGATTTGTTGAATTTGGCAAAAGTCGAAGACATCTATTTTGAAAGCAGTCATCAATGCCACTAGGGACAGTATTTGCACACATATTTAGTGCGTTGTCATTTACTGGCTTTAGGTAATACACGTGAAGATTTCAAATCATTTTTTAGTGACCAAGTAATACATGTAGACAAAACCAGAAATATACGCGTCCTTTTAAATAAATTAAAAAGTTATATTCTTTCTTTGACTTAAGTCGAGATTTTACTACTAGCGTATATCATATTTCATTTTTGTCGCCTCGTTTGTAACATGTCACTACTTTCACGCAAGCACGCAGTCACGATCCGTAAAAAACTATCGCTTCTAGACTCAGCGGAGACGAACCGTATCCCTGAGTAGTGCGTTTTGCGTCGACACGTGTGTGCTCCGTGAACCTAGATTTTTAAAATTAGTTAATGTTTTGTGTAAAATGTAATGAGTACGCGGTACCATTGGCACTGCCGCTTAATGCGTTTTCGTTTCCGGACGGAGTATGTTTGTAGGTAATACGGAAAATATTCAAACAGCAATTTTTTCATTAGTCGCCGCTTTTGTTGTATTTTGTTAAAAATTCACGTTTTTGGCAGATGCGTTGTACGTAAGCATTTTCAATTAGCAAAGCTCTTATTAATGTATACTATGCTTTTTACTTACATAAGAAGCTAATGGTACGGCTTTCTCTTGTCGGCATGAAACCAAATTAATATATGTACTCACTGCTCAGAGAATCACACTTGAGTGGACATTTAAATCAATTCTCAGTGTCACGATTATGCCATAGACTTCATTTACGTTTTGGGGAAGATATGCATTGTTGTTTATAAAGTATTATATGCGCAATAATAATTGAAAATAACATTGCGAGTGGAAAACGTAAGAGAAAATGACGGCTTGTTCCAAATAACCTAATGCTGTGCAGGTGTTCGTGCGTGTCAAAATATGGTTCTAATGCATCCTACTAGCCAATAAACAAAAACCCTAACGATCTACTTATTCGATAATATTGATATAAATCCCACGAAGATTCATAGATTGAACACATAATACTCAGTTTTAAAATACTTTTTAGACCAACATTAAGTCAAATTTGAGATACTTGAGAAAAACAAACATACCGACTGATTGTTAGAAAATAACATATTTATGACCTGTGGTCAAGGTCTGTTGAAGAGTTTGAAATTTTGTTTTTCTCTTATTTGTAATTGACAAAGTTTCAAGCCAACTTCACAATAGTTTGTTTTTACAGTAGCATGACAGTGGGGATTTGAGGCGTGCGCTTTCCACTGTAGTCGACGAAAGTATGCCAAATTGTACTCCGTAACCCTTTACACAACTATTTGTTCCTTTGAAAATTTCTCAGACCGAATGAATGGTTCCTTTATGTCGGGGATCTATTCTGTCGGAACTGGCAGACATTCTGGCAACTTTGTAGAAAGTCTTTGCACAGGACGCTGCTTGTCTCTTTTCGGAACAATACGTCTCGTCAAAGCACATCAATTAAATTGTTTGTTCACTACGTTATTGCCAAAGTCTAACTGGAACTAGAAAAAACCGGTCAAAGCATTCCACTTTGTATCATTTCCCTGACATGCCATTTACCTTTCTATCGGTTACACAACACCGGAACTAGCTCTTGAAAGGAAAATAACGAATGGGAGTTCAATTGGACCATACGTATTTCTCTTGGGCACATCCGCTGTCCATCTTTCTCTTTGAAAACACTGCATTGTTTACATACTCGTGCACTCACTCAAATAGACCGGTTATATAACACCACTCAAACGTTTCAACTGTGTTACTAATCGAATATAAATGGCTCTTCAATTCAAAATGATGCAGATGATTGGAAGCGACATGCAATTCTGGAGGTACTGAACGCAGCCAGCACCCATTTCAGTTTGCTTGCGTAAACAGTGAGTGAAAGTAGGGCGCTTATTTAGAAGTTACCTAAAATACATTCCCGTACCCAATAACCTTTCAGTGAGCGGAGCAATAAGTCCACCTAAAACTTTCATCCGTGTATAAATATTTGCAATACTGCCGCCGTAACTAAACTTTTGGCTTACCAGGAAAAAACGACTGGCTGTTAGGAGTATTTCGTCGACAATGTCTCTGGAAACATGTACGTCTATCTGATCATAAACTAAATAGCAATACTCAAGACGCATCGTACCCAGTAACCTCAAAGCACACATTGCGCATAGCAGTAACAACACTTTCTTATTCCGCATTGAAATTGCGACTTAGTTTCATTTTACTTTGCAAGAAATCAGTAAATGCGATGGAATACCTACGGCTTCATGAACCGAATTACCTTGGCTCAAATTGGATTGCTCTGTCTGGTGTAAAATTCACATAATTGAATTATTGAAACTATGCGCACAATTTTTCAAAATTAGATTATATTTTATATTTTGCATAATTTCTGGAACGTTTTTCGTTAGCAAAAAAATAGTTTATAGGAACAAATATGAAAGCTTTCAATCATTTAATATGCGACTGTAGTTGTACCACGTAACGTGTTTAAGTTTGTGTGGAAATATGTTCACTTGAACGTATATAGCCTGTCGCTGCCAGCAATGCGGTGGTCTCGGTTCCCTTGCCAGTTGGTTGATTATGTGAAATGTGTAATAACATCTTATTATTTTCCAACCTGTGGCAGGCACAACATGAACACGAAACCTCTCCAAATTACTATTTTCTCTACACGCAAAAATAAATGGCAAGTAAATGGGTGAGCGAAAACTTTTTCCGTTCTTAGTGCCGCTTTGGAACAATATGGTATCATGTATTTTCTTTTTTTCTCGCTAAACAGCCATAACTGTCTATTTTGTTTACTTGTCCCGAATGACCTGCCTTTATATTTTCATTATTTCGGTCTCTAGAGAACTGATGTAATGGCGTATTCCATTTTGCTAGCGTACCTCACCTCATATAGAAAACAATTTTGCAAACTTTTTTTTTCTCATTTTGGCATTCCACATGTGGGCTGTAAATTCGACGTGACGTTCACATTTCCCGATAGATTCCAACCTTGCTTATATAAATACATATATGTATTGTATTTCCATTTCAAGATTGAAATACACACAACCCATTTTGTACCATCTTCAGGCTAAGGAAACAATGTATCTAGTTTATTGCACACCCAATGGCTCTTGTTTGATGGATTCGTTCCTTGTGAACCCTGTTTGATAAGGGCGTCCTGGGTAATCTCACTTTATCTGCAAAATGTTTTGTGCATCTGATGCCACTGTAAAAGGAAAAGTTCATCTTGTAAGATGGGATCGGTGGCATAACGGATCCTCCCTTTGAATTTTGGGTCACTGAGAATGTTGGTAATTTCGTGTAGGCATAAACAAGTAGACACAATCCCATGCTTATATACAGCAAATGGGCATATGTCTCATATGTTTGTGTTCATTCGTACCAAATGACCTTTTTGCAAAAACAAATTCATAAACCAGAAATTTTAGTGACAGTATGTTACTTTTTGAACACGGTTAGGCGAAAGATTTCAAGGTGTGTGCCTAATTGTTTCTTTCTCTTTTTGGGGTAGGTTACTTGTTGACGTTATTCAAAACCATATGGGAAGTGTTTAAGGGATGTCTTAAAGTATGTCTTTAACGTCATGTAATAATAGAAAATGAGAGTTTAAAATTCCAATCTTATGAGCCGAAATTAAGACACTCCTTGTACTCCGTAACCCTTTGTTGAGGCTGATGGCCAGTACAAATTTTGTTATGAAAAATAATAAAACATAAAATTTGTTTTTCTTCAAGATTCCACCGTACATGTTTATCAAGAACACAAGAATGGAGCGTCATCCTGACGTCAAACCTACACCGTTTAAATAAAACTTGTTTAAACATATTAATATTTAAGGTGAAAGAGAATTGCTTGGTAAAGGGCGGGCGGGCATACATTTTATGTTTGCCATTGGGAAGCAACATTTTCTTTTACATTTTCCCTTTAGGAAAATCTACGTATGTATACACATATTCTTTTAAATATAAATTCGGGCCGTGTCAGCAACTTTATTCATAGTTCAGCGGTGCATGAAAGAATAGCACTTTGCAAAAAACACGGCTTTCAAACTTGGTATTATTCAAATTTGTAGTTTCGCGTACCCAGTGACCTTTTGTTTATGGCTTCGTGTGCACACGAGCAAAGATCTCATGCATAAATAAAGGGCCCAAGCCTAGTAATTTGTGCTGCAGAATGTAATTCCTGGATGATATTATCTGCATGTTTTAGTTCCTACTTAAAATAGAAGCAACTATGCTATATCGTCATGCTATGATGTAAATGAAAATGTAATTGCATATTTGATGAACTAGCAAGATAAAAGAAAACAAAGCGTCATCCTATACAATATAAATCTGTAGTAAGTAAAAATATTTGACTGTGTTCGCATTAGTAGTGCGCGTTGCCAAGAGGAACAAATCAGCAAAATGCAAGATGTTTCAAACGTTCAACTGTGCATCTTACATACAATTGCCAAACCTACTTCATAATTTATCTGCCGCTTATTTTGCTCCAGCTCATCCAGCATTCTCTTTGGCTCCTTCAAACTTCAAACTAGTGATGGCCCATGTTAAACACAAACAAATTTATAAACAGTGTTAAACGTTTATTTAAACATGTTTAAGGGTTTTAGAATAAACAAATTCTCATTAAACAAAACGCTTTTTCAAAAATCCATTTGTTTATTGAAATAAACAAATCAATACACATTCTTAAACATGTTTATTTGATAATGTACCAGAAGTGTGCATTTAGTGCCAAATAGAGTAAAAAGTATAAGAATGAGTTGGAATTGTACATCATCTTTATGATATATTGCGCAAACTTTGTAGTTTTCCAATAGAAATTCACGAAGTCCACTAAAAAGGGCGTACTTTTCTTTATTTTCTGGTCTGAAACGCGCCTGAAATTTGGCGGGAAATTTTTTGTTAAACATGTTTAATTTTGTTTATTGTAAAAAACAAAACAAAAATAAACAAAATATTGGTAAACATAAACAAATTGGAAATTTCGTAAACAAATTGTCAATAAACAAAACAAAATATTTGTTTATAAACATGTTTCATTTTGGCCATTACTACTTCAAACCAGAGACAATATTAAGGGACCGATTCGTTTATAAAGCTTAGAGACTGAATACCTATTAACCTGCCGTTACAGTTTATGAAATGCAACTGAACATCATGCTTCAACAACTCCTGATGCCGTAATAAATCAAGATACATCAACATTATTAAAACTGCTGTTCCATAATGTCGATATGATTTTCTAGGCATGTATGGGAGAAATCGCATACAATCCTAACAGGACAAGTTTTTTGTACTTTTCGGTTGCCAGCTCGCTTCTTTCTCTCCGCTGCACCGTCCTGAATTCGTTTAGTGGCATAAGTGTTCCGAGAATAGTGAAAGTCCTTTTGAGCGGAGAAAGCAGTACAAAAGCGAGTTCAAGGCCCCTGTAATGGGCATGTGTACCAATTCGCCTCATGCGAAAATAAAAACGGTATCTCGCTTTGCATTATACATTGTTTCGCAACAGAATTTGTGAGGAAAACTTGAATCAGCATTAGAATTGCACTTTGTGCAAGCAAATGGGAACGTTTTCTTGCTTCGTCATCCAAATAGCATATGCAACTGACTGCAATAGTAAATCAAAGCTTTCATAACTTTAAATTATCATAACCCATCCCATATGCAACTCTGTACAAGTCAGTGATTAATGTAACTAAAATGATGACGTGAGTAGCCCAACTTAACTTTGAGAGAGTTAAGTGCCGAATATAAATCCCCGATTGAAAATAGCTTTCACTTTACTCGTCCTGCCATACCGACAGATGAAGTGGTAGCAGGAAAGAGAGAAATATTCTCCAGCTCCACTGTCACGTACGCCTTTCTCTTGCCTACTTTCTCCCTCGTTTCCTCTGAACTGGAGAGAGTCTGAAAGTGATGAGTACATTCCTAAGTACCACGACAGCGGCGGCGGCAGCGGTAGCGGTATATAGGAGCCTACCAACAAAAGCATATTATATTTCTACCCTACCTTTTACCGTTCCACCTTATACCAGTCAAGGTGACCGGGTGACTTTGTATCTTTATCACCTCCACGTGTAATCTTGGCTCAGACTTGTCTGCGAAAAAAACAAGTAATTCGCAAAGGAAATTAGAGATCTGACAGGTAAAACGAAGATCCCTATTGAGACACATACACGGACAATGGCCTGACACTTAATTGGTTTAATGTTTTCCTCGTGGCACAAATAATGCTCCCTTTGCTTCAAATGATTTACCGTACTCACTGTCCCGACTCTAGACATCCAGCTATCCGAACAAGTTGGAAAAGATTATAAATCCTCAACATTTATGTAACGTATTCCCTATTTATCAGGTTCTCCCGCTGCTTGGTTAATGAGGTTCCCAGCTTTCTAGAAAAAGTTCCCCGTGAACACACCTTCGGATTATTTCTGTCCTCTTCGCTGGCCAATTTGAAAACTCGCCAATTATTCGGATGTCACTTGTGTATTTTATGATGGACAGTGATACGGCAAATTTCCAAGAATAACTGGTGAGAAAGGAGAAGTATATTTTTTCCTGAGATTAATTAGGGGCAGGTGCTAAGGGAAATTGTAGCTTGAAATGAACACAATAACCGGTCGTCTCTATTTCGGAGTTACTTATGTTTGGTGTAACATTTCACCAGTTCGTGTGCTCTGTTACCTCATCAGTATTCGTGGAGCGGATTAGAGATTTTTAGCGTCGAGCACAACTTATTACTTGTTGGGCTCTTTTAATGACCTGACGTCTTTCGCGGATGACTTGATCTAATTAATTGTATGTAATGACGCGATGTTATATAACCAGTGCCTTTACGTATAATATTAAGTTGCAAAAGTGTACAGCATTTTTATCGCACGTACTAATCAATGTTTGTTCAATGCACCTATGCTGGAACGACATTCAGATAAACTCCATGACACGCTGCCAATAACAGTTACACAACCAAGCAGATTTTTTCTTTTCAAGTCAGCAAGCAAACTTGGACAAGCATAAAAATATAGTAAAGCAGATAAGTGTACAGTATTCAACTGTCATGTCGTCAACTGAAATTATGCAACCGCACAGGATACTCTCTCTCATTCACTTTACTTACCCGGGAATTTACTCGACTGTCTATTTGTTATTTATTCGTGCCAAAAAACCGATAGCAGAGCTTGTAGTAGTAGCTTTTGACAAAAAAGCGAATGGTTTATTATGCAACTTTATATTTTTTGCACACTCTATTTATTTTTGCAAGGCATGTTGTCATTTTGGCATGGCCCAGTGATCGAAATCCGTATTGCTTCACCAGCAACTTGCGTCAGTGGTCGTGAGAATTTTTGTTGGAAGCTCTCCATTGATTCCGTGGACGTTAGCAGATGTCAAGATTATGTCAAGCGGATAAATGTTGGATGGACAACAACAAAAAAATCCAGGAAAAGGATAACGTTTTATTTTTTGTGGCAACAAAATGGTTGGATACGTGAATGTCAAGAAGGAAAAAGACGAGGAAAAGTCGAAGCATTTTTTTCAGTTCGGCTTATCAGACTTCATGGAAGCCAGATAAAAAAAATGGTGTGTCGTCGTAACTGTCAAGATTATTACTATAGCTAGGTATTAAGAGTTTAATTACCCGGCATTAAAACTACTCGATCTATACCACTTGCATATTTATAGCTCATTAGAAATCCATAGCATGAGCGATGAAGGAAATAAGTGAGGTAACGTAAGGTAAACTTAAGCGGTTATGTGCTGTGTACTCAATTTTTTAAGTACTGCCTACCTTGCATAAAGCTGGGCCTCATTTTTATTAAAGTATCCAGTTTTTACTGGTAGCTGTCGGCTAATATCGAGTTGCGTAAAACCTTACCCTCCTTTTCATGATTTGATAAGAAGTTGCGAAATAAGTTAGTTGAACTCAAAAGTAGTTTCCAGTTTTTTTATGTCTCCCAGGTAACCATACATTTCCGTGGTAAAATGTTAAGATAATTCATATCAATACTTTTCCCGTTACGCATTATGATGGATATGGGATGATTTTCAATTTATTGATTGACGGTTATGCATTTCGTGTCCTAAAGGTAACACCCAAAACAAGAAAGTCGTTCGCAAAACGCACCAATATTATGGGTATGCTTTCACCATATTATTAGAGAAACTTCAACTTCTGCATTATATTTATTGCTTGGTGAAAGTTACAAAGTATCATATAACTGCATGTTACAAAACCTGTCAACTTTCTTCTTTGGTCGCAACTTTTATATTAAGAGATGAAAAGTTTAAAGAAATTTTGAAGTTCAATCTTTCACTGTCTGAAAGCTTGGATCGATGCACTGTCCCCAATAAACTGTCAATGCATTGAAATCTTTGTATATCTTGCTACCTTAAAATTCCGGACAAACGATCTGGCCAAAAGCCTTTCCACTTCATTTTATTCACGACAAAATTTTTTGATGAAGCCACCGTTAGTAAGCGCTTTGTCCATGCTTCCTGGTTGATTATGTAACGGTAATCCCGGTTACAACTTTCACAGTGATCTTCCTGGTTATTTTGGTGAATTTGCCACCTACTCAAGTATACTTATCCGGTCCTCATATTTCATTTGTGAGTTCTGCTTACTCAATAGCCTTTCAATTCCCTGCCATTCAACTTAACCAGTGGTTTTCTCTGACCATTGGTAGACACTTAGGGATTGCATCTAAATATAGTTCATGCATTAACGTGGACGTGATTAAAATGAGCGATGTCTCCGTAACGCCCACTTTATTTTTAGACTCTGCACCGCATCTTGTGTAATCCGTTTTCACCATATACCTTGTTCCAAGTATCCACGACCCTCTACCTGTTTTTTCGTTGAGTATCCGGTGACAATAGAAACTATTTTTGTACTCAATGTCCGACGCTTCATTTAACCTGATCCGCGGGCAGAATTACTTATGTGGAATTCAGTTTGGTCTCGTTAGCACTAAATATTTTTCATTTTGCTCTCAAGGTGAAAAAGGTCCACGCTTGTGACGTCAAATAAAATGGATGTGTACTTCGGCGTCGGATACCCAACCAGAGACTTTCGTGTTGATACTTGATATTGCAAAGTTTTTGGTGAAAGTGCGCATTGTTGAAAAGTTTTGTTCATCATGCAAGGAATGAAAGATTATGTCCATTATTTATGTTTCATATTTTCAACTCTGCCATACAAAAATTCCGACAATGTATCATAGCATTATGGAAAATGCAATGGACAAATTCGCGAAAAACTTGCAAAATGAATTTTATTTATAGCTCCATAAATGTACGTATATTAGGAAGGTTGGTAAAAAGTATGAAGGTCTTGTATGAGCCAACACAAAATATAGTGTACATCGACTCTAATTTCCTTGGGGCATGGAGCTTGATTATTTTTTAAAGAGTTGGAAAGAATGGAGACCAATGGAACAAAAGTTTTTTTCAGAGTTGAATATTGATCGGATGTATTGAAATTGTGAAATTTTTGTTGGCTAATGGCAATGGGTACGAATCAGTCCTGCTTACAATATATCCACGTGTAATAACAAATTATTGGCACAAAACTGAATATGAAACGATATGGGCAATATCGCTTCATTTAATGCTTTGATCAATTACGAAGTTCTTGAAATATATGCCGCGGTGAATAATGCGACTCCATTTCACCCCGTTGCATTTTATTTTATTAATTTCTGTAAATTATAAATTACTTGCATTGCAAAAAAATAACCACTTTCACTGCCAAACAGTTTGCCCCTTCTAGGGTCATGCACGTGTATTCAAGCTACTTAAATATTTCATGTAAGTTTTTTTGCATTTATGAACGCTGCTTTCTCCTTTTTGACGGAAAATGTAATTAACAAAACCAATTTCATTACTTGCTGAAAACTTGCAAAATGAATGAATTGTTTGATGCTGCTTATATGTGTGGGATAACAAGACATTGTAATTTCTCTGTAGTTTGTCCGACCACACAGATTCATGTTTGTTGTTGACAGAACAAAATAATTAAATGCTCTATCGTCATCATCCAGAGAGTAATATTGTGTGCAAACTTTTTATGCAACAGAACTACATCCATTACCGTACACGTGCCGTGGTATCATCATACATCATCATCCTTTCTTTTGTGAGCTAGAACAAAACTCCGAGAATTTTTGGCAGCATCGCTTTCTCCTTCAAATAACCCCCTTTTTGTCTCGACTCTCAGCAAAATTCGTCAAACTTGTAGAGAAAACTCTGGAAAATGGCATGTATCCGCGTGCGCTTTCCCCACAGACGTTACCTACACGTAGCCAGGATCAATGCGCGCGTACCCAATGAACCCGGCGTCGTTACCACCGCCATACAATTTATCCTTTCCGTCTATCAGTTTGTTTAAAGGTTTTAATCGAAACCAGACCTTTGATCCGCATTGGATAGTGGCGACATGCTGGATAAAAGCAAATACAGCTGTCGATGGAAGTTTATATTGCCCCATATGTCACCAGTGGTTCCATTTCAATTACTGAAAATGGAAACATGTTGGCATCGATACACATAAATTGTATAAGCAACAAATAGACATCAAACACGGATGCAAAGTGTTGCAATTTTTGGCTAAATATCTCGACGTCTAGCGTTTTTCGCAATATCTTAAGTAACATCCGATTTCCATCAACATATACTTTTCTAAAGACTAGTAGCATCCCAAATTGCAGGGCGCGCCAATATACTTTTAGCGCTACTAATTCCGTTGCCAAATCAAGCAAAAACTTTGCTGTTTGCACAAAAACTAGGATTATCTCCACGTATATCCTGGACGTTCACACTGCCGCATGCCCCGTCCAAAAAAGTTTTTGGTGTCTGGCTCAAAAAACTTTGTTTCAAACTTTCCCCTAAAACAAGCAAAAGTGCAAAGTCCTGCCAATATTAATGATATATTGATTGCTATCCAGAAACGAAAGTTTATGCACGCGCTACTTGCTAGTATAAATAGTTTTCAGTGTTTATGCATGTATTCATTTTTGCACAAATTAACTAGGATGAACTGTACAACTACCTACCAAACTAATGCGACACACGTGGACATTTTTATAGGAAAGTTTTTTGTTTGGAGCCCCTCTCTCATTTCCTGTGCCTCTAGTACCAGCTTACAAAATGATACTCTCTTTGTAGCCGTCTAAGTTTCAAGGTGCTTTTCATTTCATTTGTTTCGCTTTATAATGCGATCAAATGTTCTTATCTCAATCAGCCCATATATCTACTTGATACACAAACAGGCTGCTGGTTGTTTTGAAAAACACTGGATACTCTTGATGTAGTGCAACGTGAGCAGCAGCGGTATCAAGGATGATGGATAATGTGAGTGAGTGGGAGACCTTGTTTTGTTCCACTTCCACACACGCGTAACAATTTTTTAATACTCATTAGTAATCCTATTAGTGGGGGAAACGGAAGCGAAGTGGAGTAGTATTTATTCCGGTTGTGTAACTAAATTTTTTAATACTTTGGCCAAGGACAATAAATTCTTTTGTATAAATTTCCATAGAGCTTATATTTATTTTCTACATTTCCATTTAATCTCAATTCAATTTTGCAGTGAGTAGGTATGCAAGTGTTTAGAGACATAATAGCTGACAATATTTCCGTACTTAAATGTTTTATATGAGATTTAGTTATTTCTGCTCGACATAAAGAAATTCTTTAAGACCACCAAAATCGCTTTGCAAAAATCCAACGTCGCAAAAGAAGCGCATTTGTTGGTCTACTTTTTGGATACCACACAAATGAATCATAAGAGCAATGAAATCATAACAATTTCTTTGAGTAAGTTTTTATTACTTTTACTGCTTATTCCAGCCTGATTGGCGCTACCAAAGATAATAGTCTGTCATCGTAAATGTTTACTCGGCTTAACTATCCGACTCTCCTTTTCTTATATCGTCATTATCATCATCAAAACCATAATCTTGACAAATATATAATGCGGTCCTTCTCTTCTTATGTGCTGATCGAATACCGAGACATTTCCAGAGCGGAAAATTTGCTTAATCTTTTTTATCATTTTGTTTATTCTTTTCTCGGAAGGATATATTCACATATACGCTATTGATAATGACGATAATGATAACGGGTGTAGTGACGATGGAAAAGTTTAAACAAAAATTCATGTTGATCGTTGTGTCGTATCGTCTCATATCATCATCATCGGTTTAAAAAAAGTAGCATGATCAGCTACACAATGCACCTTTTAACATCTTGTTCTCCCTTTGAAACATATTTTTGTCCCAATGCCGGCGAGTCTACTCTGTTTCCACGGCTATCAAAGTACATGGTTTTTTTATTCGTTTGTGGTGTCCTGTGTAGGATGGGATGACTGAGTGAAATGTAAGAGCTGCTGCTGCGGTGGTAAAATGATGAGATCACCTTGTCACAGGAGTGATGTGATGATGTTATCCGATGGGGTCGTCCATCCGACACAAAATCTTTTCCAAATGATGAAAGTATCCGAAATAAGTTACATGTGAGCATGTATGTACCGAACGGCGCCATGCCGGCCGGACTTTGTTTCAATATCTGGTCGCTTTGATGTTGTTTACGGCATCACCGTATCCATTCGAGTAATCCTACTGGCCTTGTTACATGGCTTCTCCGCTTTCCTATAAAACTGATCCGTATGGATTGCAATAACAACCACAAAGCAACCCTATATCTTGTTGTGTGGTCATGCCAGCAGACACGTTGTTTGTTAATTTTTTTTGCACAACTTATCAGTCTTCTCTTCCTCATCATTCCATCTCACTCCTCCAGCCTCTCAGATTACACTATTACCACCACAACCACTGCACTACTTACATCTCTTTCATTATTTACGTCATTTTTTCCTGGAATCATGTTTCATATATATTTGGCCATTTATTGCAATCAGTGGCGTTACTGTAGATCTTCCATGATGGTACAAAATTATTAAATATAAGTTTTGGATATGAATACCTAGTTACATTAGCAACTTTGATGTGTGTCAACATTTTCCATATATTGGTAAACTTTTTTGAAAACTAATTTAATCTTCATGCCGTTAGTTACTTTGTGTTTTTGGGGTACAATTTTCGCAAATCTAATTAAAAAAGTTGGTAACGAGAAAAAGAAAGTTTGGTTTGGCTGGGCTGTGTTGTGGTAGCACCGCTGAACCTTGTCAGTTTTTTTTGCACAACTTTGACGTCATTCGCAAAATAATTCCACACGACATTCCACGAGCTCATTAAATATTTTGCATAAATACTCTTCCTTCCTTACAGCCAACCAACATCATCATCATCAATACTGTCCATCATCATCTTCTTTTCTTCAAAGCTGCCTGTCTGCAGAAATTGAATGAAACAAGGCGCAAACAGTAGCAGATACGAGGTGGCTGTCGCCGCATCAGCTTTGCATTTTTAATTAAGTCTCAACATCATCATCAGCTCACATTTTGTTAGGAAATTCGATACTTCTCCATTTCACTCTCTATTTTATCTCCAGTTTAAAAAAATATAATTAGGAATATTGCACAAGTAGCACACCAGCCAGCATAAAGCAGCATGTTCGTCCAATATATATTTTTTACTTAAATTTTATCAGCATTTTTCATCTCGCAATCATCACCATCATATTTTTTTTAATTTTAAAAAGAAAAGTTACTTAAGTTGTTTACTGGACCAAGATTTAAAGACAGAAAATGAAAGACACGACAAAAAATTCTGTCAAGGATAATATGATAATGATGACGAGTGTGATTATCTCTATCTCGGTGATGTCAAAAAGATTACTGGTGTGACATTTTCTCTTCAGTTTCGTATTCATGTAGCTTATAGTGCAAAAAGACCACCCTAATGCAAAACCACTTGCGATTTAGACGTGACATGTGGCTTGTTCGTGTATGCACTCCCTATTTTAATAACTCGACGATATAATTAGCATTGCACTTTTAATTAGTGTACTTATGCTTAATACTGTAACCAGAAGAATTACAGCATTTAAAAATGTTTTCCCGTGGGATTAAATACATTTGCTTAAATACCTCTGTATTTTCTGTGCTGGCCATTACTCGATTTTTAATGAAATTACATCCGTGTTTGCACTACAATTATATTCAAATTGATGACATGAAATGTCGATAATGATGCCAGAGAGGTCAATCCAAATGAATATTTTTTTTCACGCTGAACAACAATTACTATTGGAAATATTTTACGGGAGTATAAATGCGTGCGTGTGTCCGTGGGAGGAATAATTTACAAGCCAATGCGAACAAACTGTTCATTATATTCTTTCATTTAGGAAGAGAGCTTTTGATAAAACGAAAAATTATTGAAAAGTTCAGAGGCCAGCTCGAATGACCTAGCATGATCTCTCGGTCAATTCTGTAAAATTTCGTTTCCTTTTTCAATTTCAATATTCGATAATTTGATTGCAAATTGAAAAATTGCATCCCTATAGCTACAAGCCGATATTATGAAGACAAATGAGTTTAAAGTGTGTGGAGTTGAGAGTGGAATTATAATCATCTATTATCCTATGTTTTCATTCAATACGTTTACCAGACAGATAAGCAGCAAGAGATAGTATTCAGTCGGTATTAATGAACTGATTATCGTCATCTTGATCGTAAAAAATGAACTGAAAAAAATTTATACTTTGTCTTTGGTGCATAATGTAGGACATGGACATAGGTATATAGGTAAGCTAATATTATTTACTTCAAACGCAGCAGCCTGTACATTTATCAGTATGTTGTAGACGAGCAAGGATAAAGCAGCTTGGCTAGATGAATAAAATGTTTTATAGCGCAGCTGGGCATCGTCTCAATTTTTTTTTTGCTGGACGTCTGCATTTTTCTACCGACCATGAATGCATTTTAAACGAGTCTACAACATTTTATTTATGTGATTGGACTGTACGTTTGTAGACGGGTAAAAAACCGATGAATGATCGATTAAAAGTTGCTGCAGCAGCGAAATATATAACTGGTCATTGCTATGGTCAGCCTTGTACCTACCAATTTTCTATTTTTAACGACGACGACGACGAACAAGGCTTATCTATTACTTTTACAACTACTAGTTAGTCTTGATCTGATAATCAATCGATTATTTTTTGAACGGTCAAACCAGACATGCGTTTCTGTATTCATTTCTATAATGTTCAGTGTGAATGGAGGAAGCAATCCAGACGCAAAAAACCAGTTTGGTTTTTTATCCTCGTGATTTTTATTTTTGTAAAACGCCCGTCGTTTTTTCCTCTGTCGATTGATAAGGAAAACGCTTACAAAATGGAGAGTGGACTAAAGTTGGATCTGAAATGTTGATATGCGCTGGACCACTAAATATAGCAACACGAAAGCATAAACAACTTATCTGGTTACGTCACAAACTTAAAAACTCTTCAGTTGCCAGTAGCACGTACTCCAACAATAAATTTTGTCAACTGTCTATCTCTCTACTTCTCTCTCCAACTCCTTCCCTGTTTTGTTACTCAATTCAATTCAATCGAATCGAAATCCATTGTCAATTTATTATTATTTTATGTTCATTCCTGTCAGTCAGCCAACTGGTTGCTTTGCATTTTGTACATAAATATATCATCCATCTACCTACCTATCTATATCCATGCCTACGCTACCAATATATTGTTAAGTGTGGTCAGTTAAGTCGAGTTGTTAAGTACAGAAAACCAACCAAACACTGCTTCAGCATATTACATAACAAATTTTTATATTTTTCATTATTGCTGTACCCGCAGCATCAAAACAATAACACGATAAAGAGATATTTATCGCTGAAGCAGAATAATAATTACGTAACATTGTATAATATTTTTATTATTTTCCTCGGAAACTACACAAGGCCTGGAGATAATTATTACTCCCTGGCTTGAAGGTTAAACATGGTGATTATTACACACATTTTTTTGGAATTTGCAAAAGCCGATTAGATAAAGTGAGTATACTAATTACGAGAGTGAGGCACCTTTGCGCCCCAGTAACAAAAAAAACTATCCCATACATTAAAGCCATACCTAATCTCCAACTATGTGTTTGATTAGATCATCACCAAATCTCCTGTTTGGATAGATCTATATTAAAAGTATGCTTAGTTTACCAGTTTTGTTCATTCTGGAGAGATCGAAATATACACGGTTGTTCTAGAAAGCCGGTTGGATTATTATTATGATCATCATGACGACTATACTAGGACGACGATGCTGATGATGATGATAATGGCTCTGCTGAATAATAAACTGGTATCTTACACATTAAATATTACACTCGCTCTTCTGATGTGTGTCCTGCAGTCATTTCTTTATGAGAAAAGTGCATTCTGTAATCCATTCTCAGTACTTCTCTCTCTCTGACTTCTCCTCTACTTCTTTTACATTTTTTATTACTGCCTGCGCCTCCCTCACTTTTTGGGAATCCATTCCGAAAACAAAGTATTTCTATCTGGCTGAGCGAGTCCATTTTGACGGCATGGGTGGATATGTTGTAAAATGGAAAACCTGCTGTAATATTATTATTCTGTATGTGTGTGTGTGTGTTGAGTATGCTGTTGCTTTGTTCTGTTCTGCTTGCTCGCTGAAAAGGAGATGAAAAGCGGTATAGGCATATAAGTATTAGCATTAGGATAGTTCATATAGCGTATATATATAGCAAACATATTAATAAAAAAGTTGGGGTATAAACCAGCTGATCCTCCTTCTCTGAGCTCCGCTGATGTTAATAATGTAGCATTACAGAGGCAAATGGGAGAAGCGCAGGGAAGAAATAAAAGGATGGGAGTTGCTACACAGCTGCGTTAATAGAATATGTGGTGTTGCCAGGCAAGAAAATATTGGGCTTATGGTTAAACACTGTAAATGTTCGATAGGGGAACGTTCACGAAATTTCGGTTCTAAAATATTTTAGAACTCTGACGCTGTATACGAAAATACATTGCCTAAGCAACCCTTTCGAACAAATTTGTAGCAAACGTTTCCAATATCGTTGCCAAGAAACGGCCCCAAATGGGAATGCCTAAATCAGTCATCATATCCATAATGCAGTGCAAAAAAGCATAGCAAAGCCAACTGCATTTCGATTATACTGAACAAGCAGCAGCATCGAAAAACCAACAAAACCATCCTACCTAGCAACATATCTACCAGTAATGCTTCTCTCTCCTTTCGTTCCTTTGTTTCGCCTTTTTCGCTTGAATCGAGTGAAGAGAGGAGAGAAAAAGGGCAACTTTTTATAGACACTATAGCCAAACTACTTATACATACATCGGTATATACCCGTACCTATATATCCACTCTGTAAATATGAATGTATGCAATGCTCAATGTTGAATGCAGAAGACCAAGAAGAAGTAACAGCAAAAAAAACTTTGTTACTGTTGCTGAGTGTTAGTGCTATGAAGTTATAGCTCAGCTCTGAACCGTGCATCACTGCTGTTGTTAGCTAAACTTTGTTGAGGATAAAGTGGTTCTGCCTTGTGCTCGCTCTTGCCAGTACTGCAAAGCACTTGGACTCGGCAACACACCATCAGCATTTACAGCAGCAGTCTTGGTCGTCACGTTGAAAGCTTCGCACGTATATAATAATAAACGCTATATCGGAGAATCGCATCTAGTTTTAATCATACCACACATATTACAACAAAAAACATACTACCAATATATTACATAGTATAACATTTCATCTCGCAGAAACTTTACTTAAATTATATACATTAAACAGTAACAAAAAACAAGCACTCATATTTTAGTCATTTACAAAACTAGAAGAAAAAGCAGAAATAAATACAAGAACTTTTTTGCCATAAAAAATATATACACACATTTTTACAAAATATACTCCGGTGACCTGAGTGAAAGTAAGATTGAATCTAGGAAATATATTTGACGTCTCACCGGTGATTTTTTAAATATACTTTACTTTTGTGATTGCTGAGTAAAGCTTGTTAAAAGAAAGTGACATTAGAAAAAAGTGATGACATTTTGCCGAATTCCAAGAGAAAGCAGTGCCGAAAGTTAAAAAGAATTGAAACATGATTGACGTGATAGACCCCACATCCCCGGGAAAGTACGGGGACACTGCTGAAGGAGATGGTGGTCAGCTAGTTGCGAGCGTTGTGACAGCGTCCTCAGTTGTTGTGGCCAGTACACCTCCCCCAAGCGGGGAAGGGAGTGCGAGAACTAACATAAGTGGAGTGATTGCCGCGTTGACGGCTGCAAACAGCACCTCGTCAGTAGGGCCCACCTCGCTAAACGCGCGGGGTAGAACTGTCAGTTTTTACGAGGACGATGACGAGGAGGTGGACATTGTGGACGAGTGTAATGATGCGGACGGGGAGGAGGATTACTATCAGGAAGACGATGATGATGATGACAACGTTGCCGGTGATCAGGTGACCGATGCCTCCGGTCAAATGGGACCTCAGTGTTTGAAGGCCAGTCTATTGGACTACGTGCTGAGTGAGGTGGCAAACAATAGCCAACAGCAACACATGATGGATCTCGAGCATTCTCTGGCGCCGCCCCGCCCAACCCGGAGAAAGTACGCTTTTAACCCCGAGGAGCCCCAAGACGTGCCTCCCCACCTGAGTGAGTATTACGAGCGGAATGTGATTGCAGTGTTGAATCGGTGTGACCCCACAATTTGGGGACGGTGTCTCAGTTGTGGCATTGGTGGTACAAATGGTGGTGTTGGAGGTGGTGGTCAACCTCAGGAGGATGAGGAGGAAGAACAGGAACATGTTCATCCGGTTCATCGCTTTGACAAGGAGTTCAACTACAGAAGGGCTTCTTCCGGTGAGGTGATATCGGCTCCGGGACAACGGTCAGTTTATGAAGTGGAGGCATTTTGGAACTATTATAACTACAAGAGTGACTACCGGACATTTGGAAACGCTGGTGCTGGTGCGACTGGCTGTAATCAACAAGGTTATCAGTATCATAGTGAGCCCACGTCCCCATGGATAAATGGGGTTGGTGGAGGGGCAAATATGGCTTCTCAGCAGCAGCAACAGCAACACTTTTTCAGCATGGATGACAGCCAGGTGGAACGGATGCGGTGCAACAGCGACGGGGGAAATACAACGACTAGCTCTGATCTCGACACGACTACTACGAATAATAGTAGCGGAAGTAGTTGTCATGCGGGTGGGAATGGACAGGTTCCACCTCAGCCGGTGGAAATGGAGGAGGGCGAGGAAGTATTCACTTTTGATGTAAGTAGAAGTAGTAAAATGAATAAACATGAAAAACACCCGGACATTTTCTTTTTGCAAATGACCTTGCCACAGTTTACTTCCAAGAATTGTTATTATATCCGCATATTATTGTACATTGTTTTTTCGGTGTTGTGAGGACAATGGCACGTTGTCTTTTTTTGCAAACTTTTCCTCTTTCTCAGAATTGTCTTGAGAAAAACAAAACATTTACTTAACTTAGCAGTTTATTTTTAAGCGCTCGTATTCGTAAGGCTTATCATTTGTCCTTGGACAGAGTGCCGAGAATACGGGGCGGATGGCGATGATGAGCTTATCACAATTCAAACGTTGTTAAATATACGTTCAAGCAATTAGCCATTCGAGTTTATTTATCCGTCTTTTTTGTCGTTTTTCCGTTTCGTTGGTTCGTGACGGATCATACGATCATCATGCTCATAAGCGGACGTGTTCTGGCATGCACAATTAAATAATAACTTGTTATTTTTTTCTGATTATCTGAGTAGTCAATTAAAATATATATCCATCCGTTATTATAAATAGTTTAGGAGTCTATCTTGTCATTAGTTTATGGTAGTCATGTAGCAGGATATAAATGCTAGAAGATGAGTCATCATTTTACTTGGTTTGGTTGGGTGGTTTTAACGACGTGTTGTATATCAATTAGCACTGATGCAGATAGAGCTACTGTTTGCTTTAACCTTTTATGGTACTGATATTCAGGCATGACCCATTGTGATCACTGATGACTAATGGTAAATCAGTCAATCAGATTTTTCATGGCAATCGCATATATACTTTTTACACATTTTTGTTAAATAAAATTATTGTCAGTCTGGTCACGTATCTAGTAACTACACGAATCATAAAATTTCTGAGAATTACAGTTATTTCGCTGGAAGTTACTGCCTTTAAAATTATTTGGCAAAAAAAGCTGCAATATCTTATGACCGACTGATAAGCCATGTCTGACTTGGGTGGGGATATAAAGATAAGCGTGTGTGTGGCAGAATTATTGGCGTACCTAACAATTTAATGAATTTTGTAGGCTTATCATTCCATTGCCGTAATCACTGCCACATAGTTTTTATGATCATGATACTCCCTGATTCATCCGGGGTTATTCACGCTTTAACGGCGTTTAAAAGAATCTGCCCACGCGACATAAAATTATATTCTTGAAATTGTTTGCTGACATACATTGTGAACGATCCCATATACTTATAACTCTAATTTAAACAACATATTTTGCTCATGTTGATGCTCTCTTTACTGATAAAATGCACTTTTAATGGCTTCACCACATCACGAACATCACCAGTTCTCATCATCATCATCAGTGTCTAATCCTCCTAATTTTTCAATGCAGAAAGCAGCTCTGTGTACACTGCATATATTCTACATGCTTATAATATATTTCGGGAATGCATGTGTGTCACTCATGCATAAACTCTAAATGTAAATTTGCTGCAATTATTCAACAACGAGAGATATTTCAGAGATGCATGCATCATGTTGCTCTCCTACTCATCTCTCTCCGCTCTGCTCAAATAATGTTTTTTTTTGAATGCTCAAGTGTTTTGCTTTCGGCAAAAAAGTAGCAGCGAATTTGGATAAACTTACAGTGTGTGTGCATTCTGGGTGTCATTGCTCCTTTCTGCTTTTCTCTCTCCTTCGCTTATCCTCTACAAATTTGCCCAAAGCCAACATTGAACATAGTCATCGCGAACATCGTCATCATCATCATGAGCAACCTAACACAAATCGCTAATTTTTTTTCTCTCTATTTGCCGTTGCTTGTTATGACATGACCATGATGATGATAGTGATGGATGACAGGCAACATTCTGTTGCAGTTTTGGGAATAAATGGAAATGTAATGGTTGTACGTACATTTTTTTTATTTACTCTGGTTACCATGGAAACGGAGTTGTAAACTAGATGGAATACATATTAATATTGTACCTACGCATTTGGAGTTTTGGATTTGTTGTTTACTTAGGTGGCTATACTACACGTAGTAGCAATGTAAGCAGAGGTTGTAATTTGGTAGTAAGTGGTGCATATTGTAGTATGGTGAAAGCAAGCAAGTTTATTTTTGCGTACATTTTTTTTCTGGTGACAGGCCAATTTGGCAGAAAATTGGCATGCGATATGGCTATAAATAGGAGAAAGAAAACAAAACAAGTTATGTTTGTGAATGTATAGAGGAATTCCAATTTGGCCGTGACGACGCCGGACTATACCAAAAGGTCTATAAAATAAGAATAGAGTTGGCCATGTCAGGGATTTTTAATGCCGAGGCATCATCGCTGATTGTAAGGGCGATTATATTGATTAGTTGTTTATGAGCTTGTTTGACAAGATACAAAAAATGTATCTCAATGTTGTTGGTTGTAAAGAAAACGGAATAATTAATTTGATGATCGTTAAAGCCCCGAAAAATATGCCTGTAAATTTCCATATGATAATTAAGTAGAACGATTTGTTATTCTGGAACGTCATATCATGAAATTATTTAACTGCAGTAAAGTACAATAGTTCAGTGCAAAGTTTACTGACTTATGTTAAAACGTTGCCAACAACATCACCAAAAACTGCAGCAAAACTCATCAGTCAGTGAGTCAGTCGTGAAAACACTCGACTCAACAGGCCTCTCTCTCTCTCTCTCTCTGCGCCTGTCATTCCAGTCAGATTGATGATGACGAATGATTTTGTTATGCTCCAGTAATCCACAATAACAAGTGCGCTTAAATATTTGCACTTGTGTTGAACGATCATGGCAAAAAAGTGTGAAACCGAAAGCATTTCCCAAAAATCCCGTTCCAAAAAAAATCAGGCGGAATTCCTCTGATGTAAGTGCACATAAGAGTCCTCTCATTATTCATTAAACTTGAGTAGGTACGTATGTATATGAGCCATTTTAAATAATGAGCTGCATTCAGAGTAAGTGCCTAAATGTTTTTCGGTTTTGCAATTTGCATAACCTTCAGCAGCTTACATATTTTGTTTGTTTTAACGCTGATGTGGTAAATAAATTAAGAAATTAGCGCAAAAAGTTGTGAAATAATTATAGTGTTCATTTTGGTGTTCCCATTTGGAATTATGGATTACTGGAGCAATCCAAGCTATAGCTAACCTATTTTTATCGTTCATTAAATTTTCACGCTCAACAATAATTAGGTAAAGGCTGCACAAAACTTATGAAAGCAAACACGACCATTCATACTCAAATATAATAACTTGGTACTGAATTAAAAGTATCTACTATTTGGCTCAAATTCTACTCCCTTAATAAACATTAATGAATGATATATTTGAATGTAGCAGCTTTAATTAATACGGAATTAATCGATGCCACTTCTACATGACCAATCATAACCGTTTCATTTCAAACGGGCTCACCGTATGTTCCGCTGCCCTAACCCGCAACTGTTTTGTATACATCTCCTGTCGCCATCTTCGTTCTTGTCGGTCGTTCCTTGGTCTGATGACCATTGTTACAATATTGAACAATGCACAAGTGACATGCTGACATGGTTGAGTGGTAGAGCAACAAGAAGAGATCCCTCAGTGGTGAGGACAAGAGAGGGAACGAACAATGTAACATGGTACACCAACCGTCACACAAAATAGTCGCCTAGCAACAAACTGAGTACAATAATCATCATAATAATCATAAATAAAAATGACTCTAGAAGGAAACAAGCTTCAAAACACTACACAGTGTGCTTAGAAAAGGGACATGCTATTCGAGTCTACAGATTGTGCCGATATGCAAAGGGCAGAAAAAAATGAAAGTAAAAAAGGGACGTTCAAATACAATATGAATGTATCCACATGCTTTACAGATTTGTACACACTGGCATTTTAATGAGTCTAATAAATTATTAGATGGAAATGGTACACGAGTTCATTCACAAAAGAATAATTCAACGAAGGACATTGCTCTTCTCATCTCTTTGCTTTTGCTACTGCTTTTTGCTGCTTAATTAATAATTAAGACAAGCCCGTGCTAATTAATATTAATTAACATTAAAGTAATCTTAATGGAATTATATTGTATTGTGTTTATAGGCAAGGCTGTTGTCCGAAGCATTTCTGAGTAGTGGACGGGTGGACCACACCATCCAGCTAATGGCGTACCACCCCGACTACCTCGAGATATTTCTGAGGACGCATCACTTCCTCATGCGGGGCGATGGACCGCTTCCATACAACTTTAGAAACTACATTGCAATCATGGTAAGAAAACAATACTCACCTTATCTTCTTTTCTTCTTCTTATTCTCCCATATTGTAATTTGATAAGCTGACATGTACGTATATCAAATTTCGTTTACGCAAATTATTTGGAGCTACATGGGTACTTGTTACCAAACACATAAAAAATGTAAATTGTATTCATCATTCTCCCGCCGCCATACTTATATCGTCTACACGTGCCGTTCAAAAAAATCAATGGCGTAATGGCATTTCATTTTACCAGCTACAGAAGCAACCGACGACGACGTCTAAGAGTTCTTGGCCGTTCATTCGCGAATATTTTCTTTTTATATTTCACTCTCCGTCAGTTATGTTGTCAGTCAGTCGGTTGGAAGCAATCAATCATTTTCTTTCCTTGGCGCTGCATTGTATTTACCAAGTTGTGCGTGTATGAAATGAATTTTTCACGAGCGAATGCCTCTTTGTCTGGTCTGGGCTCATGGACACATGGGGCCGTTCATACTCATACACATGCGACCGTATTTAATCTCAAGAAAGTAAAATGTGCTATACAGAAATATATGCAAACATGAACGGCCCCACATGAAAAGGATGTTGCTAAGGTCTGCTGCAGTTAACATTTTTTATTTGTCTTCAATTCAGTATTTACTGAGGGTCGTTCACAAAAAAGAGCATTCAACATACAGACACAATACAGGCGGAGAGAAGAATAACGAAAGTGAATGTTTGGAAGGAATAATAACAATAAAATTTTATTAAGGCAATGCATAAATACAAATACATGCACACATGTACAATGAATACATGATGCGTATACATTTTGTACACGTTTAACAGAAACATTTTATCTGAGTTTTCTGTACAAAAAAATGTGCTGGTAATTTGTTAAGTTAACTCACTTGGTTAATCTGCATCTTCTGCAACAGCAGTAGAATGTGTCTAGTTGCTTGTTGGTCGGTCAATGAAAAAAATGGAATGTATTTTCTTGTTCTCATCATTGCACTTGAAGATCAGATGAAATGAGAATAAGAAGCATGTAGTTTACTTCAACGCTGCTGGTCTGGTGAGCGCCACAAGAACAAGCGCTCATTGGAAACAAGGCTGCTCACAACAACAAAAAACGAGAATGATAACGACGACGACGACAAATACATTTTTACATTTACTTACAGTTTCGTTTTGGTTTGCACTGGGATTATTAAATTGTGCGTTGATAAATGATTAGGAAAAATGTATATGTATATAATAATGCGTGAGGTTGCTGCTGCCGTTTTGTTGTGGTTAATGTGCGTAGCAATTATATTTGGAGGCTTAAGTGCGTAACAGAAAATTGATGAGAGTGGATGCAATTATTTGCTTAGCGAAGTTTTGGTTTTTTGAGGGGCAGAGTAATCATGAAGGTAATGAGAAGTAACAAGAGATAAATGGAATAGGCTTTACTGTAATTTGTTTACTTTTTGCGGTCAGCGCAATAATTTGATGCGATTCGACATGGACATAAGTATACAGAATAATCCAAATCAAATTTTCTGAAACTTCAAGGAAAGCGAATTGAAATATTTTGTATTTTGGGAAGAAACGGCCAATTTACAATAGCAATATAATAAATCGTTTTGCCGTAATTAGTCGGCACTATACATCTTTCCAGTAACCCTGAACTGGGCACTTTGGCACGCCACCAAATTGATCAAGTTTTTTCTCTTATGCGCGGCAACAGAAATCATTGGCTTTTAAGCAACCTATTACAAAAATATTCGTTTTTTTGTTTACCAAATAATACATTGTGCTAACTAACAACGTGAATCGTAATTGCATTCAATTCATAAAACGCACTTTACCAACTCTCAACTTTATTCACCATTCAATGGTGGTGGTCTGATTAAGAAAAGTTTTCAGGTCACCTAAATCCTTGTTGACAATAACCGCTATAGCTACACCATTAAGATTTTACTACAATAACTGCTTACGACAAACAAACAAACAACAAAAAAGTTGCATGCTTTAGTTTAGGCATTCGTTTTTAATTATATCGTATCAAGTAACAAAGTAACAGCAAACAACAAAAGTGTAATTATGCGACGTTGACAAAGGCAAATAAATGTTAATTTTTTCTGAAAAAATAATGCATGGTTGTAACAATTTACAATGTTTCCCTTTTTTCCTGACAGTAAAATTAAGTACCTTAAACTGCCATAAAATTACCATAAATATGTCATAACTACTCACATCATAGGTTACATTATTTTGCTACCTTGTTGCTTCGGTAACATCGATAATCGTAAATATAAATTCTCCTGAGCACAGAAAAAACTGACAATGGCCATCCAAATGCTGCAATAATCACAACCTCTCTACCTTAATTAAAAATTATCAGACGACAAAGTATATTTTCCTTCTGCAATTAAAAAAGTTTCCTTGACGACACCTTCTCAACAAATACCATTTCCATTCATCATATAAAAAATCTGTCAGCTAATTTTTTATGCGAGTACGTAATTATTTGAAAGTGATTTGAAATGAGAGAGAGAATCTTCACTTTAATTTATTGCACACACCAACAATAAATGGCAGTATTTTTTAATATGGTTACAAGTACAATTAAAATGTGCAAGTCATTCTACATATATGGCAATTAACTTGATTTTACAATTGTTCGGTATGGTCACAAACGTGAAGCGTGTCCCAATATATCTCGTCGTCCTGCTTCTATTTCAAGTAGTGATGCGCATGACAATGACAAAATGCAGTTTTTCTCAAGCCAAAGTGCATTGGCACAAATGCAACGTGACATGTTCCGCGTAGTCCACATGCACAAACAGGAAAATTATAATTTTCACCTGTTCGCTAACTCGTTCAGTTTAACAAGTTGTGATAATTGGAAAAAGTGACAATATTAAAAAAAGCTGGCAACTAATTAATTGACCTTGCCACTCGACTCGTTGGAAAGTCAATTATATGCAATAATAATTGTCACTGCAGTAGATATAGAGAACGGGCTAATATTGTACGATAATGGTCTTAATGATAAATGCTCAAATGTTCGATATCGATCATGATGATCTGAGCTGATAAGAAACATGATTTTTTACGTGACTGCAGCTAATGTGTTCATGAATCATGTTAGATCTTTTTATATTCAATACCTGTTAGCTCATCAATGCATTTTAATTGCAGTAGTGACATGATATGATATGATGAAACGGAGCGGATGCTTACAGCAACATCTGCAAATCCTGTTTTCTCAAGTAAATGTACATATCTTGTTACGAGTAGGTAGTTGCCGCGCTGAACACCTGCTCAAATCAATTCTTCTGATTGCTATTGTATATACGTTTCTTCTTTGTTGTGTTACATTACAGTCGCAATGGCCATAAAATTGTAAATAATGAATAATTAGAGCAGTTTTCCCAGAATGAAAATAAAATTGGTAAGAAAACTGGTTTTTTAGTCAAGTCGTGTGTATTCTAAGAACGAACGAGGCTGCTGCTGACTAAGAAAAAGGAAAAGGCGGACAAAATGTCTAGCGGATATTTTGTTGGTATTAGAAACGAACAGAAAATATTAGTCAGGCTTAAAGGCAAATGCATTTTGTTGTTAATTTTCTACTAGTTTTCTACAGAAACGTAAACATGGCTAGTTGAATTGTTTTTCTAGCGAAGTAACAGTTTCAACTCACTAACTGTTTGAGCCAGAAAAACAATCGTAATGATTGCGGTTACTATTGACGGTATATGATTTAACTTGAGTGCAAATCATAACCACTAACAAATCCGATACGATATAACGAGCCATTATCTCTCTAAAGCTCTTGCGGGGATGTTGACTCTGTTTTTAAAAGTCACCTTTACAAAACCTGGGTCCATAACCTATCTCAACACAACAGAGAGAGATATCGTCGTACAAAAAAAGCTCACGATTTTTTCTAGAAGTAACTTAAAGCTTTGAAATATCTTTTATTCAAATGCGTACAATTTTTAACATCTGGCAGAAGATAAAAACATTGTGCTTAAAATCTATTTACTTAAAACGCCTTTAGCGTTTCTGTCGCCTCTTTTTACAATTTCGCCATTTTTTACTGTCTATCTATTAATAGCACCGTTTCTATATAAATTCATGCAGAAAATAATGAGACCGTTGCAGTTTCAAGTGGATGCCTCCGTTTATTTTTAGAATATGGTTTTTCAATCCTCCTGAAAAACAACATCTCATCATCATCTCGCATTATCCGTACCTACTCACCATATCATCAAGTGAGATAGGTTAGTTCGGTTTTTGTTCAGGATTACAGAAAAAAATCGCAAACTTCTCTGTAATGCTTTTGAAGCGAATATAGTTGGTCCGTGAACCCCAACCGCATCACATCATAACATCCTATTTGTTGTGGCATTACAATATACATGGCTATCCACTTCAATTTAGCAAATTTTGAAGTGTTTTCATTTTAATTAGCCATTACACGTTATTACTATTTGGATTTTTCCAAACCGTTAATTTTCCGGCCATTGCAAATGAGAACAAGTAAACACATTTTAAAATGTAATGATGTTGGTTTATCTAAGCTCTCAAGTTTAGCCCATTAAAAATATGCTACTGACGTCAGTCAACAGCCAACAAACAACAAATATATTCACGGTGTGAGCGATATTAATAATAATCAAAACAAACCCCGAGTTTTTGTTGTTTGGTGGATTGGGCTGCTAGATAAAAAGGAGGGTAAAAAATGAGTGCCAAAATAATTTTATGTTGCACTTTTGCACATAACTAGGTATATACATAGCTATTATTATAATTATTACAACAGAAGCTGCAGTTTTACGTTACGTTTGCGTAGACGGCTGTTTGTACACACATTCACGTAGATTTTTAAACTGTTTTTATGCCTCTTGATTCTGTCAGTCATTGTTATTGTTGCTGCTGCTGATATACAATTAATGCCAATCTTCCTCCCCACTCGTTAACATTTTAAAGCCCAAACTTAAAATACTTCACTACTGTGGCGTTGAAGTAATACAGCTATTATATATGCAATGGCTGCTGCTTTACACACACTCAGGATTATTTGTAATAATAATAGTGTCGGCGGAGATTAGATTGGATGCAGTTATGTTTAAATGCAGTCAGATGTGTGCGATGGTAGCAGCAGCAACGGAAGTGCAGTAACCCAAAATGCAACAGTCGAGATTCTTATCATGTTTTTGAAATTGCAACAGTGATGATGATGGCACATACGACCGTTCCCTTTAAAGTATATGCATGTTTCTCTATTTTTTGCGAAATGGTGTTTGGCCTGCCAAAATAATTAGTTATTTTTGTCATGCGGCTGTCAAGCCTTTAATTTGAGTGGCTGCACTTTATGGCAGATACAAACAAGAGAATGACAAGAACGTCGACGCCTGTTTGTCCCCAAAACGGGAATTTTTACAGAAAATTGGAATTTATGTTGCATTTGTTTTAAAAGAAAGGCATTGTATTCAGTTACGTGCGGGATATTGTACATTTTTACTTCAAAAATAACTTGTTTTATTTACGGGGTCGTGGGGTACACAAACAGAAAATTACTTGTTGGTCTACGTGATGTACAAAATGTAATATTTTTCACATACGCACTTGTTTTAAGGGTGGTTCATGATATGATTATAATTAGTTATTAGAGAAGAGGATGTTTTTAATGTTCTGAGACATCGCCTCAAGGTGTACTTTGTACTTATAGCCCATTGTAATCGCCAAAGTCTACCGCACACAAAGCTCTCATATTTCATGTTGCTATTTCTGAAACATTTTCAAAGCAAAAGTTTGTCTCGGTTCATGTACCGAGCACGTCAATCACGTGATACTCACAATAGCAGAAGCTGAAAGCCATACTCTCTTGAAAAGCTGATTAAATAGCCATTAAATCAAAAACTGCTAATTTATAGTGTAGCTCGAGACTTTAATGGTGTCTGCGGTCTTGAGAGCAGAGGGTATATACGTATCTGGCAAATCTAATTACTAATATTACAGGTTGGCCGAGAGAGGTGAAACGTAAATAAATATATACGCAATTACTTATCATTAAAATATACAAATTCAAAGGAAAAATGAAGATACAAAGACAATTATAAATCATCTTGTTTTGGTATATGGTCAGGTTACTGGGTACGACACACTTGAATAAATAAGTCCAGATTGTGGTAAAAAAAATATTTCTAGTTTTTTTTGTAGTTTCTAGAAATTTATTAGTCAGTTGGCCTAAAAACTTGCACAATTGATTTACTTAACTTGTGTCCTCATCCAAAAATCCCAGACAATAAAAAACAACACGAAATCTGAATAATATTTTATCGTAATCCTTCTACTTGTTTTTTTGTACTCTGTATTTATTGTCGTTTGGAAATTGATTTATTTTGGAAAAGTCCACGAAATGTTTTGTTCGCTTTCATTCTTACAAATAGCTGCAAAACTGCAACTTAAAAGAATATCAATTGGACCACTCAGACTTTAAACTATTGAGCGAGGTCGTGAAATATATTGAGTATTTGGGAAGAAACTGTGTTTTGTGGTTTTTTGCTTTAAAAAAATTACGCCATTATTCCTTTACAAAAACATGGCCTAATGAGCGAGGAAAAAAGAAAAACAAACCAATTGGATATGATTGCGTTTTTGGATGAGTCATCCAAGTGACTACTTTAAATATTTTAAGCAATTTCCGCTGATTACCAAGAAATCGCTTTCAACCATGAGCAAAAAGCCAAAAAATGACCTGCATTATTTCTACTTTACTTGTTTTTTTATTCCTAGAATTATATGCAATGAGTATAGTTGATGGTTACCATAAACCAGGGTTCAAGATCGCTACTCCATTTCCTCTCGTGATGAATTAGTTTGCATTGCAATATATGTGATGTGATGGATCGTGATAAATATCATTAGCGATATGACTGCAGTAACAAAAAACATAATTTTATTACCATTTCATCGTAAATCATAATCGTCTAAAAAAGTTGTTTAACGAGCCCAGTAGTCATAATAATCATAACATTGCCATGCTAGCCAGCTATAACATCATGGGAAGCTGGGTTCTCGGAAAGGTTGTGATGCTGTTTGGATTCTTGCTCCTTATTGGTTACAGTTGGAGGTGGAGTTGCCTTTAATTCAACAGCTGATCACACCACACACCACCATAATCATCATCGACATCATCGCGAAAAAAACCACCGTCATTATTATTTTTTTTCTACCATTGTTTCGATAATCATAACCCTGCCACCAGCTTATTTATTCTAGCTCTCTTTCCTGATATTAAATATATTATTCGAGATGAATGATGATGGCAAATAGATGGATGGATGGATAGATAGGTTGTTTTTTGGGTGCATTCAACATATATGCACGATAGGTAACTAAACTCTGGCTGCCTCTTTCAGTCAGTTAGAGTTCATTTCTCTTCCTTTTTGGTTTGCAGAAAAAAATAAAAGGAGTAAACAGCGGAAAAATACTAGACAAACTTATTATATTTATATGAAACATTGACCATTGACCACCACCTCCACTACCACGAAACCGGCACGCTACCGTATGTACAATTATTACAAAAAAAGTAAATGACCAACCGGCATAATATTTTCTAATAAATTCATATTTCCATTCGGTTCAAAGTCTAAAAAAGATATAAAAAACATTTCCATTGTCTTAACTACGCCTCCACCAGCATTTTTAAGATGGTTGAAGATCCAGTAGAAAAACCGGATTAGGTGTTGTTGTTTCTTATCTCGATTTTCTGATGATTCATTCAATTGTATTGCCAAAATACAGTTTTAATTTTAAACCTGACCAGCAGAATATAATATTTTATTTGATAAAAAATATAAATGAATGACATGAAGATATCCTCCCATTTTAAGTTATCATTCACCTCTCTCATGTTACCTTAATTTATTTTTAATTTAAAAGCATTTATACTGAACACCTGTCTTACTCAAAAGTCAAGAATATTCAGCAGGTGACTAGTTTCGTTTCCTTGACGGTGGTGGTTTCGTTTAAATTAAAAAAATACAGTAATTTCCTCTGCAATTCTTGTAATAGGGATCGCAGGTGTTACGCGTATAGGTAGCTGTAACGATGGTAACGCCGTTTATGAAAAAAAGTATATTTGTATGTCGCCAGAATGTCTGGCGTGTTCTGCTTCTGCTGACTGCTCTTGTTATAATTTGTGCTAGCTCTCTAGCTGCATTGTTGAGTAACACGAAACACGCTAATGGTAACAATAAGATGCGTTCATGAGAGTAGAGTAGGATGATGATTTTTATGATGGCGGTGGTTAGGGAAAGGGGCGGTTCATTCAACGTTCATTGACTTACTGACTTGTTTTTCTTCTTCTTTCTTGTTGTCTTAATGTTTAATGCTGTATCCCTTGCATTGTTTGGCGATGTCGTGATGACATTATAGACTGCACTGTTCTAGCATATTGCTAGCCTATTATTATGAGATCATCGTCATCGTCAGCATTGTCTTCTTGATAAGTTGATTTATCGCGGTTCTACAAGCCGGTTTGGTATCATGCCTGCTTATTAAACCCATAGGGCTTTAGCCCCATTTTCCTTCTATATACCAGGCCAGGTAACAATTACCCGTATTTTTCTTAAGAACAATGAAGCACAAACAAAGCTACGAAACTAGCAATCATTTCGGTTGTTTTGATGCTGCCGTATATATCTCTTAACTATAATGGCAGCGGGTTTAACCTTTTTTGTGTGAAGTTCTAGAGCCGGCCGGCCGGTTTAACTGCCTAGCTTGCAAAAAAGGATTTCTCGTTGAGCTTGGAAAAGTGCAGAATAATCTGACCTTCTGCCAGCTTTCACTGGGTAACTACTATACAAAGTTACTCCCTTGCTCATATGCTCGCTAGCGGAAATATCGATTTTTTTTGTTCCGAGAAGAAAGAAAGCTCTAGAGTCCATAGAGTGGCCTGCATGGTTGTTAGGAGCATCACTCAAGCTAATGAACTTGACATTGACACGCGTTGCCCATTTTTTGGCTATTGGCCTGTTGGGAATATAATGGGAAGCTTTTAGCTGATAATTTTGATAATAAAATGGCCAATTTATGTGAATGTTTTTTTTTCAAAATGTGAGACAGAAGCAGAAGCCACTTTAAAAAATTGAGGATCAAATTGAAGTAAAGTACCGAAAAATTGGCAACGCCGTTTAAACAACACGTGTAGCTTTTATTTGATTTATCTTTTTAAAAGAAGACACCGTTTGTTTCACGGTTTCTTTTTGTTGCAGGAATGGCCTTGCGTAAGCATAATGTGATTTTGTTTTGAAGTATCGGCTTTTTTTCCTCGTTTCGTAAGGTCGTGAATGTACAATAGCTTATTAATGGCAATGGTTATAGGCGCATCTGTTCTCGGTAACATTTTTTATGTAAAAGGTCATCGATAAATGATTTTGGAGCTACTTAAAAAAATGATACACGTAATGGGACCATTAAAACATGTAAAATTGTTTTAGGACCGTTTAAAAGCTTCTGTTTTATTTCTGCAACGTGTCATTTACGTAAATCGGTGTGAAACTTAAACATATTTTTGGCACATTTCTTCTAAAATATTTACACTTGAGCGTTGGACATTGGCAGCATTTTCTTTTGTCCTTGGCCAGGACCACTCCAAACTAGTTTATTTATTCAGTTTGAAGGTTCTGTTGCGCAAGTTTATTTTGAAGTATGCAATTATTCATTGTTAAAGTTAAATGACTACCTCAATTACATTAATAATGATGGACCGACAACAATTTGCTCGGGTAATTATCAGTAAGGCACCTGCCATTAATTTCCGTTAAAATTAGATTTGTCCCAGTTTAATTGAAACTGACATTCCATTTTCCGAACCATTCATCTGATCGAGAAGTCACATTTCTCGACTTACCCTAAAATTCCAATAAAGGTTCTAGTAGGCTGTCTGATAAAAGCAGTGAAAGCGTCTCTATTCCAATTCTCGCCTATCTCGCAACCAATTGTTGATATTGCACCATATATTTTGGCACGATTTCACTTTTTTTGTTCCATTAGCAAATAAAATTGGCTGTCTTGTTTCGTGCCTGCACAATCCAATGTTTCCAATGTGACAGTAGACAAGCCAAAGTGGATTTTTATTACCCTTTTATTCCCTCTCCAATATTTTTGAAACGTAAACAAGCTTGCAAGTTTTTACAACATTGGGGTTGTCCACTTACAACGTCGCCGGAAATAAGCAATATTATTCGGTTTATATTCGCAATAATCTTATATAGGCGCCAGTTCAAATAACTTCCACATTTTGTCTGCGTCGTCAAAGCACGATAACGACAGCGCAATGAAAAAGTAAACAAAAACTAAGCGCATTTTTTTAATATCTGGTCACAAATATAAATATATATATGCTCCTCTTCTTGTGTCCTTGTCACAACATAAACAGTGTATCTTCAACATTTTTTTCTGTACATTGTTTCCCCATCCATGTTGTTGGGGCTAAAACCACGCGCTTGATGCGTGATGAAATTCCGAATTTGAGAAATAAGATAAGCCCCTGTGTCGTCCTTATACTCCAAAGTACGACGACAATTGACGATGCTGATGATTGCATCATGTTGGAAATGACAGGAGCATGAACAAACCACCACCTACTCGCATGCCACCAACTCTTCCTTTTATACTCGGTTCGGTATTTAGGCTGCCTTTCACCATGGCTTTCATTCCAATTTTCTCGGATGTTCATTCTTCTTTATCCCAAAAATTCACGAGATAACCGAGTGATCATATAGTTTTGTAACGGCTAAACTAGCTGCATATTTGTTTAGAAGAGCATTGAACCAATGTAGGCTATTGTGAACATGTGAACAGCTCACTGCGCCGCTGCTTACGTATTCTTTCATTAGAATTGATGGACTGTCAGACAGTTTATTTATTTTGAGAGAGCGAGAAGAAGAGATAAAGCAAAATTTTTCGGAAAGACAGGTGCCTGGAGAGAGAGAGAGAGAGAGATGCTCTCTCGCTGTGTGTTCATTAGAAAATGCTCTGGAGGAAGCAAAACGGAAATTGTTCAGAGAAGCGGACGACCTGGCGGCATTGTACCAATTACAGAACCAGCTAAGCGCCATGCCGGTCGACAGGGCAGAAGAGAAGTTTTTTTTGACGGGTCGTAATTTAGTCTAAATTTTATCGCTTTGTTTACCTGGTTTTCTCTCGTCGTCATGATGGCTATTTCTAGCAAACTTGGGGGACCACCTAAATGTTTTGGTGCTGGGGCATGTATGGCTATATAACAGCACAAAAAGTTGAGCTATAATTTTTGAAATGGCAAAAGGAACATAACATGAGATACAGCAACAAAACTACTACTATCCCCGTTCTGCCGTGTGTGTGCCCGTTTCGCTGACTATTTTATGGCTTTGTTTTTCTCGACTTTTTCTTTGAGAGGCCAGGCCCCAGTGGTACAATATATTATTGCAGAAGAGAATAGAAAAAAAGTTGCACAAGCGAAAACAACAACAACAAAAGCAGCAGCAGCATCTTTAGCACTAATACTTCTGCTCTGATGCTGCTGCTTAAAAATGCAGCAGAGTTTTAGTGGTGAGCTTAGAGAGAGAAGAGAGGAAAGAGCAAAAACGGTTCATTGACTTTGCCATTATTACAGAACAGCAGCGGTGATGATGATGATGCCGATTATTATTGTTGTTGTGGATACACTGCACACGCAAAAGGCACAGTGGATTATTAGTGAGCAGGTTAATACCGTTTTCAAAAAATTTGCCCGTGGCTTGATTGCTCTGGTCAGTAGTAGTATTTCGCTAGAAAGGCTACTTATTATTACCTCAAGTCACACTTTCAAAATAATTCGTAAACCCCTGGACATATTGCCTAAGAATTCGGAATTTTGCCAAAAAAACAGAAGCCAAGCCATGTTGATGCTACAGGCGGTTTAGTGTAAAGCTGTTATTTCGATAGTTTTCTGTTGACTTCCAAACCACATCTGTTTTCCATAAACATTTAATTTTTATTTACACTTTCCAAGAAAATATATACAAGATATTTTTTAAAACTTTTTTCTCTCGAACCATTTCGGTATGCCTTAACGCGTTCATTTTAGAATATTTATAACTATATATTTTGTTCGAAAGAAAGAAAGGGAGCTATTTCGCCACATGGCATTCATCAACTTTGAGTGTGGCTAATTTACAAGATTTTCTCCCGTTTTTTGGCAACAGTTCCACTTGAAGATTTTGACGCCGCTGCTGCTGTCGTACGACTTACTAACGTCATTAGAAGTGAACTTGAAATGGAACAAAGAAAATGTGGCAAAAATTACTACGGCGTGAAAACTGCTCAGTTAAATACGTATCCCACCTCAAGTATCAGTTTAGGGTTAAAAGTTTTTACGAACAAAAGAGACAAACTTGAAAAGTCGTTATTCTGAGAATCGGCGTCAAGGATATGCCAGCAAAATATATTATATGCGCTGTAGTGAAACATTTTTTAAGAAACTGCCGTTATTTTAACGCTGTATCGAGCTGACGGTGTCGAGTAGCCAGTGTCATTTCTAAACACTTCCCCGAATTTTTACTACGAATTGGCAATTTTTTGAAACGGATTCAAGGCCAAAGCGTAAAAAATTTCCCCATTCACCATCACCGTCATCGTGAAAAATTGAAAAGGCTTAAAGTTGGAATAGTAGCAGCTTAATTAGCCGTTTCGTCTAGGTACACTTTTCTTATCATCTGCGCTCATGCTTTTCAGGTCATTCACAGTGTCACGCTCTAAAGCCAGGAAAACCATGCCGCATTTCTACAAACTGCCAACAAGCAATTATATTGCATAATAAATCCCTTCTCGTGAAGGCTGGCTTTAATGAGCTTTTAATCCGACTTTAATTGGAATTAAATACTTTATCTCTACAAAATATATTGTACTTTGGTGCACTTTGCATCCGCAATCTGTTTCTGCTGGACTCTTAGAATATTTGAGTAGTTTGCACACGTCAGTCAGAGAGAGAGTTAACACTGTCATGATTACACTTTGTACTCCTCCTCAAACCCATGCTGCACATCAGGATCGCGTCACGTGAAAGCCGATTGATTTTTTGTCAAGAAAATATATATAATATATGGATATCGATGTTTTAGCGCGGCAGACGGAGCGCATCCTTGACTTGATATAAAATATATTAGTATTGAATCGGCGTTTAAGTGAGACAACCTTCCCACTGCATTTTTTTAATACTCAAGAACTCTGAATGCTCTCGTAAAAATGGTCGTAAACTTGAGAGTAAAGTGAGTAAAGCAAACAAAGTTTACAAAAAATCGCCTTGAAACATATCATGATAACATATTGTACATCGTGTCAAATGTGTACACAAATGTACTTACGTACGCATGCAATTGCTAACGTGCCACGTTGATTTTTTAAAAAATGCCTCAATGTTTATACTAAATGGTCATCATTAATGACCACGCATTTGAGATAATTAGGCTGAAGGAAATTTTGTACTGAGGTCGAGATCAAAGTTGTATTTATGCTTATGTGATATATTTTAAGCCTTGCTGACTCAACAAAATAGTCGGTATTTGGGCACATGTTTAAAAAATATGAATTGTGTTTGAGTTCGGGTAACTTTTTATATGAAGGACCCCTTAAATGCACAAGAGTTGTGGGTGGCGGTAGCATAATTTTGCCACGAGCTTCGAGTTCGATGACGTTTTGAACTGGAGGAGAGAGATAAACAAAACGTGGAGTCAGTTTGAAGCGGAAAATTGAATTATTTTCAGATACATCATTCTATTCTTTTCTGCCGCACCACTGCATTCACTCTATCACTAAAAAAATTAGAAAAGCAAACAGAGCATCTCTCTCTCTCTATTTATTTTGGTTATGCTCGTCATCGTCATCCATCCCTCCCCGAGAGTTATAATCATAATTATATAAATAGCCTGTCAGCGCAGCGCATTTTAAATGCTTGGTTGAGAGATGATGAGCTACACAATTTGGGACGATATATCATGTAAACGCCGGGATGATGATGATGAGCACGAGCTTGGAACGTGACATCCTTTACAAAGAACAAAAACGGAATATATGTTCATATGTGTGAAATGGAACAGTGTATCTGGCGCTTTTGTTATTTCGACCCAACAAACATACACACGCGTGTTTATTATTTCGACTCTGAAAAAATAAACTAAACATGTGAAGCATGCTATATGGCGCCGTTCATTACGGAAATATGACTAAACGTAAACTTTTTTTGTATATTTTTTTGTCTTTAGGCCGCAGCCCGATATCGCTGTAGCTATCTGATGGAACTGCAAAAGCGGGAGTTCCTGTATCAGGGCGGCGACCCAAATTGGCTCCGGGGTTTGGACGCGGCCCCACCCAAACTGGTGGCCCTGTACCACATCAACAAGGTGATGGCGCACCGGCCCTGGGTCCTCAAAAAGGAGGACTTGCAGCACCTCACGAAAAAGGCGGGCTGGTCCCTTAGCGAAGTGGTCCAAGCGGTGGTCCTCCTCGCCCACTTTCACTCCCTCTCGTCTTTCATTCACGGCTGTGGTATCACGCCAGAGGTGGACTTTGACAATGGACACACATTTCTGATGGATCCCCTCCAAAATCCTGGAGGAGCTGTGGCTGGCGCTGAGCAAATCAGTGTTACCGAACCAATGACGCCCATGGAAACAAAGTCGAGTCACGGTCAAGTCTCCTTTGCCGTCGGACCCCCATCCATTGTGACCACAACCAACACTCTATCAGGCGGCGGTGGAATCACTTCCACCTCTCCAGCTACCGGAGCGACATCAGCCAAACAAACAAAATCAATTCTGAAAAAGACTGAAAACAATTTGTCTACTTCGCCCGCATCCTCCTCCTCTTCGACCTGCTCGAGCTCTGGAAACGGGAACGGGAATGTGGGATCGTCCAACGCCACCTCGGGTGGAATCAATGTACCTTCCTCTGTCCACTTTCATCCCTACCATCATCACTATCACCATCAGCATCATTATCAGCATCATCAGAGTCCCTCGGTGTCGTTGACTAGCTCCCCCATACTCAAGTCGGACGCGCTTCACAATTCGGTGTGTGGGAGCGCTAGCTCTCCGCCAAGGGCCGGATCTACTGTGTCGGAGGTGGATATAATTATGGCGACCATGAAGAATCTTTCGGAAACTAGTCCCATTGAAGAGTAAGCTATAAGAAACCAATCCCAAAATATATCTAGGAAGTAAATTGGTATCATAAGTCATTATTATTGTTTGTTTGTTGCAGCCCTGAAGAGCGAAAGAAGCGTTTCGAAACCGTCGCCAGATCCGACCTCGACACCAATCTCATGATCGCCGATCCCAACCAAAAGGAAAACATGCAAACCATTGGACCCCACGGAACAGTTGTGACCGGTCCCGGAAAGCTCCTAGGCCCCTTCTCCGTCACCCCGCACCGCTCCATGCTGCCCCCAGACGTGACGCCATTCATCGCAGAGCCAGACTTCACGTACGAGGATTTCGCCAAGCGCGGCCAGGTCTCAGAGTTGCACACTTTCCGAATCCAGGTGAGATATTCCACCGCTCAAGCAAAAGAAAATTACCAATTTACTCCATTGTATTTACCAGAAGCATATTTACCGTCTACTATTCACTGAACCATTCCAAAACAAACCAGACAAGGAATAAGGAAAAAAATAATCTTCTCTCTCAAACATGCATTCATTATATTTTAGCTGCAAAGCTCAATATACTCTTGTCTTGCTTTGCTATTTTATCGCTTGTTTTTGTCGTCTTCGTCGACGTACAAGTCGCGCGAGAAAAACATTTTTTTGCACACATTTTCTCTCTCTCTCACTCTCCCGTCTTTATCGTCTCTCTCTGTGCAAAAAGCAACCAAGCAAAGCAAAGCCAGTTATCTCAAGGCCTTTATCCTACTGAGCATACATTACGAATGCAAATACGATGCTAATGCAATGTTGAATGTCTCTCTTCTCCCATTTATTATTATTCTCTTCTCCGACCACGAACCGCAGTATCCATTTCGTTACTACAACTACTGGATATTATAAATATTTTTTTATATTCTGCTTTAACGCCATATCGCCAAATTCAACATGAGCATAATGAGGAGAAGAAGAGGCCGAACAAAGCGAGTAGTTGGAACATGGAATAAAAAAAAATGAGAGAAGCAACAACAACAAAAAACAAGCTGGGCAGGATGGCAAACCAGGGAATAAAAATGACTGATTTATGATGTTTTTCTCGTTCTTCAACAAACCAAGATACAATACTAATTCGCTAAGCTCATTTTCAATGAGAGCCATTACAATGCAAACTCTCTCCATAATGGCCAGTCATATAGAATCCATTTTTGTTACAGCGGCCGGTATTTCAGTAAAATTTATAACAGTCCATTATAAAGAGACTTTTTTATTCCATTTCTTATAATCTTTTGTCAGGCAAGCCGTTTCCTTTTTCAGTCTATGTAGCTCTCTAAGCCATTCAATTCTGCACACAACATTGTTTATTCTTTTCAACTCCATTTTTTATATCACCATCTCCAAAAATGCTGTATCCAAAAACAGCGAAACATATAAGTTGTTTTGGTGTTGATGATGCGATGATGTGGTGTCGTGTCTCTTGTTTTCATTCTGCACGACACATTCCAACATTACATGGCATTGCTGCACT